>JAECWM010000011.1:0-354564 GCA_018150695.1 Drosophila oshimai
GGCTTTTATTCATTCGATGTTTTAAGATTAGGTTTAACAAATTGTGCTCTTCCGTATATGTCTGCTTATCCGCGCGAGTTTTTGGCATAGACTGACCAGCTTGATGTTGTCACTTTTATCTCACGTTGCAATGGATCACGACTTGTATCGATAGGTTAAAGTAGAGACAGAGGATTAAAAGGAGAGACCGCTTCTGGTCACTCTACTGCAACTACCGGATCCTACATTCGGCCCTCCTGACGCAGGATTCGACTCGAATGCCTTCATGAACTCTGCTACTGTCGATGTCTTGTATGGTCCCTCTCCTTCTCCGACTCTTTGAACTTCATATCGCCCATGGTTACGAACCTTGACTACTTTATATGGCCCTAGGTACTTGCCCTTCAACTTTAAACCAGTGCCATACTGTGTTCGCTTGATGGCTACCAAGTCGTTTTCTTTAAATTTCTTCTCCACTTTTCGTTTAGCGTCAAAAGCTCTCTTGTTCTCTGCTTGAATGTTCTGAATATTCTCTCTTGCTTCCTTTCTAAACTTTTCACGTTCATCATCTAATTCTGAAATCAAACATTCCTGAATTAGTTCTCTAAGCTGCACATCACCTGAAAGACGCATATCTAAACCAGTTAGAAGCTTGAATGGCGAAACTTTAGTACTTCTCGGCTCAGTGTTATTTATGATCTGCTGTACCTTACCTACATGCTTATACCAGCACCCTGGACTTTCGTGACTGAGCTTAGATATCATTGGGACAACAATTTTGTGCATACGTTCAACTTGTCCGTTTCCCCTGGGTACGCCTGTTGCAATAAGCAAGTGTTGAATCTTTTCCCTATCGCAATACTCCTTAAACAAATGCGAAGTGAACGCGGCCCCGCGATCCGAAACGATCCTGAACGGGTTTCCAAAACAAACAGCTTGACGCTCCAAACAACTGATGACTTCCTCAACTCCGGTGCTTCTAGTGGGACATAGCCACACGTACTTAGAAAATGCATCTACAATCACGAAGATGTGATTGTAACGCTTTTTGGTCACTTCCATCGGGCCCACATGATCTACATGGTATGTAACAAGCGGCTTATCACCTTTATCGATCGGTGTAAGGAACCCCTCTTGTCTACCAGCCTTTGCATTTACAAGGATACATTCTACGCAGCTATCCACAACTCTTGATACTTTTTCCTTCAGCTTGGGAATAAAGTAAGACTTCTCAATTAAGTCTTGAGTCTTCTTGGAAGAAAAGTGACCCTGCCTATGGTTCATCTGAATGATTTCGTTTTCCATGAGTGAAGGAACAACCAGTAACTCCTTATTGGGATCCTTAAACAAAACTTCATCCACTATGTAAAAATCTTCATACCCTTTGGTCTCGACAACGCTTTTTATCACCTTCGTCCAATCATCTAACATCTGAGCCTCCCTTAAGCGATGAAGTAAGCTATCTGTCAACACAAAACACGACACCCTGCTTAACGCATCAACGTGTCTCATCTTAGAGCCAGATCTGTGTTCTATAACATAGTCGAAGTCCTGGAGATACATTGCCCATCTCGAAACTCTGAGCGGAATCTCCTTTTTCTTCATGGTCATGGTAAAAGCGTTACAGTCCGTAACTATCTTGAATTTCTTCCCTAAGACATACACCCGCCACTTCACTAAAGCTCCGATGACTGCAAGCACTTCAAGTTCGTAAGAATGATACTTCTCCTCACAAGGTTTGGTCTTACGACTCATGTAAAAGACTGGATGCCACAAATTATCTTCGAAATCTCTCTGAAGCAGAACAGCTCCGAATCCAAACTTTGAAGCATCAGTATGAATCTCCGTTTCTAACGAATGATCGTAAAGCTTCAATACTGGTCCACTGATCAACGCTTCCTTCAACTTCTTGAATGCTGCCAAATGATTATCCTGGAATTCGAACTTCACTTCCTTTCGCAATAAGTCTGACAACGGTTTGGCAATTAAAGCATATCCTTCCACAAACCTACGAAAGTATGACGTTAACCCTAGGAATCTTTGTACTCCCTTCTTGTCGCGGGGAATCGGAAAATCAGCAACCGCTTTAGTTTTCTCATCACCTGGTTTGATAGTTCCATTTTCCACGATATACCCTAAGAAATTGACCTTTCGCTTCAATACCTGACACTTGCTCCAGTTTATACGTAATCCATTTCTCTCTGCAACTTCCAGAACTCTTTTCAATTTCAACACACCCTCATCGACACTCTTACTTGCAATGATCACGTCATCCATGTACACAAAAGCATCCTCATTCTTGATCAAGTCACGCATTACCGCCATGATAAACCTGGTGAAAACTGCTGGAGAGTTCGTGATACCGAAAGGTACAAACAGAAACTCATACTGTCCACTCTGAGTTACAAACGATGTATACTTCTGTGATTCTGGTGAAACAGGCACGTGGAAGAAGCCATTAGTCAAGTCAAGTGTTGTGAAAACCTCACCACCTTTCAACTTCTCAATTACACAATCCATATGAGCTGTTGGGAAGTTATCTCGGACAATCTTTTCATTTAGCTTGCGGTAGTCGCAACACAATCGCTTTTTCCCGTTCTTCTTATCCACAAGAACCACTGGCGAAGCATACTCGGATGTACTAGCCTTGATTATTCCTTCCCTTAGCCATTCCTGAACCTGATCATCGACAACTTTCTGATCACAATACGCTAAACGCCTTGGATGTTGAAATACTGGCAGCTCATCTGTCAGCAAAATCTTCATCTCTACTGGCGAACTGATATTCCTTTTCGGCTTATAGTTATTGATCAGAGACTTCACTTCAGAACCGACATTCTGACTCAAATGATCCAAATCCGACACAGAATCTTCTTTAAACTCTTCCACACTTAACATGCACAGATTCTCAAACTCATTCATCAACTGCACACAAGAACTTTGCTTTATCTGTCTAACACCTGTATCCTTTTCAGCCTCTTTCTCCATACAACGAACTCTGGGCGAAAATGTAGTACCGTTCTTGGTCACCTTCATATCAACGTTGTCTAAGATTGTTGTGCCCAGAATGGCATCAAACTTCATGTCCTCATCAGGAATCACATGAAACTCGACTGACATATCAATCCCATCGATGTTGACCCTTGCTTTGAAACTTCCAAAAGTAAGCACTTGACTTTCACCAATCCCTGTCAAAACTCTCTGACGACCCATAAGACTGCCAACGCCTACTCCAAGTTTCAAGAAAACACGCCTACGCATTAAGCACAGCTCAGCTCCAGTGTCCACAAGTCCCTTAAACTCGGTATTCATGCATGTAACTGCTTTTAGTTCAAGGCTTGAATATTGTTCACAAGATGGTTTTGAAACGACTTTGTCACCCTGAACGACGTTTGTTGCCCTGTCTGTCTTGACTTGCACTTCTGCCTTACACTGCGCAGCTCGGTGCCCCGGTTGATCACATTTAAAGCATTTCTCTCTCACAGGACAATCTCTCTTCATGTGCGACGAATCTCCACACCTGTAACACTTCCTTATAGAAAGACCTTCCTTCCCTTCCTTTTCCATATCCTTAACAACCCTAGTGCCCTGCACTCCAAACTTGCCTGATGGCTTAGCAGAACCCCGAGATTTTTGATATGCCTCAATCTGTAGTTTCAGATCTTTCAAGTTTCTTGCCTGGTACAGCATTGATTTGTTTGACCTTGCATCTGGGATACCCTCCACAAAATACTCTATCAGACTCTCTTCCTCTAAATCAATGGGTTTGGCTATTTCCATAAGAGCGTACAAGAATTCTTGCAAAGTTTCACCCTTATGCTGCTGACGTTTTCCTAACCTGCGATGAACTTCTGCTGAGGACAACTTCATTCCGAATTCCTCCAACAAAGCTACCTTCAAACTTTTCCAATCCTTTATGTTCTTCTGGCTTCGCACAAACATCTTCGCTGCTCCACAAAGCATCTGCTTTGCATACACAAATAGCTGTAGCTGGTTCCACTCCACTGTAGCTGCACAATCTTCTAGCTCTCCTATCCATTGGTTGATATCCGGAGACTTCGATCCTGAAAACTGCGATACGCTGCCCTCGACATCTTTCAATGTAAACCATGATCTACCCTGACCTACTCCTAGTCCTTGATGCCAGCCTGCTCCATTTTGATGATTGGTAGCAGTTACCATGGATGACTCAGATGCGTTGTCATCCCCATTGTCCTCCGTCTCTGACTCACCCTGTTCATTTACTTCATAGTGTGACAATAATCTCTGTTGCAATTCAGCTTTGTATCCAGTCGTACTCAATTGCAACTCCGACAACTTTTCGCGCAGCTCATCAACTCGCAATGCCAAAATCTCGCGTCTCTCCATTTTACAAATTTTACCTGCAGGAAGCACAGTTCAAATACAAATAAGTACAATGATTATTTAAATTTAAAGTTTTCCCCAAAATGTAAATAGAGTAACAGCCCTGTCCTCTGTATCGATGTTGTCAAACCCTGGTTTTAAATATGTTACCCCTCGTTGCACTCATACAACTATCGAGTCAAACTTTCTGGCCACGCTATGTTATGACTGGCCTCAAATGACGTCACCGCTGCTACCGCTCTCACTGCTGCCTCTGTTGTCACCGCTCTCGCTACTGCCACCGAATCCACGACCGCTCTCTCTGCTGTCACCGCTCTCGCTGCTTTCGTCTCGCTCGTCTCGGTGTATGCCGCTCTTTGTAGCGTCACACACACTTTGAAGACTTCGAAACTCAACTGGAACCTTCTGGTAGCCTTTGTCTGCTGCCAAAATCCATGCACCAGCCCTTCGCTTGCACGATCTTGCACGCACGCTCCAAAAAACACACCCAGATCCAGTGTCTTGCCTTCTGCTTGTCAACCGCCTGCAACCCGTGTGTACGAGATGCTGCTGCTGCTAAATGTTTTCCAGCCAATGATCTTTCCTGAGCACTGCCCTGCTCCTTGAATCCGTCCACGATCCGCTGCTCTCCAACTTTGGCGCTTTTACCAGCCACCACTCTCGTTCCGCTGTTTTACTGTTGGCGCTCTTTACCAGCCACCACTTTCTCAGCCTGTGTATGTGTGAGTCGCCTCTACTCGCCGTCTGTCTGTGTGCGCTTCTTAACTCGCCGCCTGTCTGTGTGCACTCTACTTTGCCTCGTGGCTTGCGTCCTTCTGATGAAATTCTTTTCTCCTCGCTTTCCCGCTGCTATTATCTTTGTCGCACTCCAGCCAACCTGCTTATCACGACTTTCCGATCTTCCAGCCTTTTCTTCGCGAACTGTCTTAGGACTTCACCAGCTTTCACATGTACTGCACAGCACGTTTTATTTGCCAAAATGTTCTTTAAAACTTTATCGAATGGTAGGCCAAATCTCGGTTGAGCCCCCAAAATTGTAGGGTCCTCCTTTAGTAAGTAAGAACACCGACGGTTTAAATGATAATATAGTAAGAAATAGGGTTTTTTTTTTTCGATTTTTTAAAATAAGTTTTAAAAAATGTTTATGTCTGCTTATCCGCGCGAGTTTTGGGCATAGACGGACCAGCTTGATGTTGTCACTTTTATCTCACGTTGCAATGGATCACGTTTTCGAGTGGCACTTGTATCGATAGGTTAAAGTAGAGACAGAGGATTAAGAGAGAGCCGTCCCCCAACTACTATACAACCCCATACGTATTCGCATTTTTGTTAGAATCTTGGCCTTCATTACGATAACTTTAAAATTCCGGCTTGAGGTTTTTTATTTTATTATTTTAAACTTAACCATACACATTTTGTAAGTTATTTTTTAACCATGATATTATTGTGGTCTTCTAAGCCTTTTAATAATTTTTGAAAGTTCTCTGCTTTAAAATCTCATGTTTAATCTGCCTTTGTCCTAAAAATATCCCAAGCTAACTCCCCTTACGACATTCCCTTTCGGGAACCAACAATCCCAGCCCTTTGTCGACGACATCAAATCACAGTAAACCCTTGACAAATGCCACACCTACGCAGAATTATGGGCTCGACTTGCCGTCCTGTCTGTCTGGCCATCAGCTCTGGGGCGACTTTGGCTGATGGATGACTCGGGGAGTGATGGCTTGGCTCCTGGGCCAGGATAAATTGACCCCAAAATGGCGAAGGTCAGCCGCAGAGATGGCTCATGAATTATTAAAGACACAACAACAGCCAGTTGACCCTAATCCTCAAAACGGCTGCTGCCAATGATTGCAAAATGTTTAGCCAAATGGAAGAAAATTTGGTTTGTGTGAGAAACTTTCGGCCAAAAGAAAACCAAACCGCAAACTCGGCCAGAAAGATGTTTTGACAATTTTCAGGGTGGTGGGCAACAATTTCTTGACCAACTCCACTGAGTATTTGTAGGTCCTTCTGCAAGTAGCACTTTAAATTAATGAACTAAGATTAAGCAAGACAAATTGTTGTGGGGCCTTGGGCTGCGGAAAATGTTCTATAGAGGCAAATTGTTTTTCGTTCTCGAAAATATATTAATTTGTATTTTGTGTTTGCCTCTCCCTTCCCTTCGCAGCGCCCCAACCCCAATAAATTTACAATTTATTGTTATTGATATTTGTGTATACAATTCTTGCCGACCATCTCCCGCCCGAAATTAAAGATTTAAGGGGCGGAAAATTGAATGAGTTTTCCCCAAGAAGAAAAGCAGTTGACAAAAATTGAAAATTTACAGCACCTGCAGCAGTGCTTGCAAAAAACATGCAGCCACTTTCACTTGTTGCCCAAGGGGGAAAACTCCAAATCTCATGTGGAAAATGCAGTCAATAAAATGGTATCTCCATCTATCTGTGTTCTCTATGGTCAGCAGCCAAGAAAATATTCATTGAATTTTGTAGTAACAAACGACAAGTTGTCAGTCAGTCAGTGCAGTGAAAAAGAACATAGTACTTTCCAGGGGAAAATTTATTACCCCAGTGTCGGACAGGGAAACTCATCAGGTTCGGGTGAGACAGGCCGGGAATTATGCCATTAGATGTTTGATTTTTCTTTCTTTTTTGTGTCTTGTTTGGTTTTTTTGGCCAAGCGAGCAGCTCGAATAAATAAGCAATTTCCGACGACAACTTGAACAAGCATAAAATGCAATGAAGCAACAATTTTCCGCAGGAGGCAAGGACATTGATGCAGCTTTAGGAAAAGCTCTTCAAAGTGCTTCTTAACTAAGCTTAAAAGCAATGCCAACAGCAACAGCAGCAACTTCGATTTGGTGTGGAAATTGCAGTTCACTCTCGGACTACACCCCCTGCCTTTTCCCACCCCACCTTGGCTTTTCCTTGACAACTTTTCCGCTGTTATTTGTTTTTATTGCTGTTGTGGCTCATTGAAGTGTGACAAAGTCGCCATCGTTGCGGCTATTAGTTGGTTTAAAGGTGGCCCCAAGGTTGCAGAAAACTGTAGGAGAGGAGCCAAGTCAGAGGAAAATGCAGTGGCAAGTGGGTTTATACCGAACTCGATAAACGATTTCGGGTCTTATCTCTTTGCTTTGCTTAAGTTTGGGCTAAGATAAGTTTGTCAACAGTTTACCTGGAAATATAATAAGGAAAATAACCTAGTTTAAGGATATTACAAACTTAGAGTGTGAAAAGTGTGAAAAATTTATTGAAAAAGTTAAAAATTGGTTTTTATTCATAGCTCAACTTTTAAAAATGTTTTGTAACTGAAAAATTTAATTTTAAAATGTTAACGTTTTTTTTTATTATTAGTAAGACAGAAGACTTCCTAAATTTTGAATTCTTACTAAAATCATTGTGATCATATTAAATTGTGAATAAGATTTTGACCTTTAGCTTTGTTGTGCTTTTAAAAAATTAACGTTTTTGTCCTTATTAAGAGAAAAAAGGTATCTTAAATTTTTAATTTGTACTAAAGTCAAATTAAATACTTAATAAGGATGAGAGCTTCACTGCAGTAAGCTATGTCTATTAAGTTCTTAGTCTATCCAGCTAATAATGCTAAAAAGACTTAAAGTCCGATACTCTTACTTCTCTACTTAACCCAAGTGACATTAAATATACTCTTCTTCCCCAAATATCCAGCTTAAGCTTGACACCACCTTTGATACCTTTGGCTAATTCAATAAGAACCTAAACATTGGCAATAACGACATTCAGAGCTTAAGCCCCAAAACAGCTGCAGACTCATCGCATAAACGGGGCAAGAGGAAAATGTGGAAAGGAAAAATGAGCGGCAGGAGGAAAGCATCAACTAAGCTCATTTGTGGTCGCAGTTCTCCGCAAGTGTCTGTCCAGGAAGCCGCTGAAATCCCTGGCCAACCAAGCGCTACAAAGCCGCGACATCCTTTTCACCTGCTTTCGACTTCGATGGGCGAAAGTTCCACATTTCCCGGCACTGTCCTCATTTGTGGTTAATTTTGTCCCGCTGCCTGCGCTTATCCTTTGCCAACTGTCACAACTTGGCGACAAGTGCTGGCTAAAACGCTTTCCAGCTGCAGTTCGAGCTTCAAGGAGTCGCTTAAGGGTGCACTGGGAATTAATTTAGTTAATGTAGGTACATATAACAAATCATTATACTTTTGGCAAAACTAAGATCAATTACTCTTTAACCAATATTGTTAAGTCTCATGTAATATTTACAAAAGTATAAGAATATCATACTATTAAAGAATATTTGAATAGTTCTTTGAAATCGCTGGAACTGTCTTAACTACTTCATATATCATTGCTATAAAAAGATTAAGAATATGTAGGTATTACAGATGTTTTTTTTTAAATAGAAGGTAATTTTTACTTTACGACCCGATTTTAAAGAGCTTTAAAAAATGTTTTGTACAAATCGCAAAACCTGCTTATAAGGCTTTATGGCGATGTATTAATAAAAAAAACATATGTTATTAAACTCATTCATTTATGAAACTATGAAATCATTTATTTCAATTGTTTTCATTCTAATTTTAATTTTTAAGATTAAGATTAATTCATGATATCCAAACAATCGTTTTTTAGGTATGCATACCTTTTAATTCTTGTATTTATCCAAAGTTTGTTTTAAATATAGCTTAGGTACATTTAAAATTTTAAGAAAACTCATTTTTTTTACACGGTTTTCCTCTGTGTTAAAGCTGCCTTCAAGTTTTCCAGAGCCCTGTAAACAGAGTGGAATTGAGAGGACACGGCAGCACTGTCCCTGTGCTCCTTTTATTCGCCTAATTTCCGTCGTTTTCGCCCGTTTTCCCCGCTTTTCTCCAGCGCTAATTGGGGACTCCGAAAATCTATAAACAGTCCTGGCAGTTCCGCAGTCCTTATCGCTGTCCTTGTACTTGGTCTTTCGGCTTTCAGTCTGAGTCTCCCTGCCCCGTTTAATGTGCGTCCTTAAGCACAATAAATCTGTTTATCTCCGGCAAATGTCCTGGGCTCCTCTCGAATTGGGAGTCCTTGTTGGTCTGCTTAAAAGTTAACCTGGCCGGCGATAAAAAGTTTCCCTTTGCTGCTGTTTGTGGTTTTCTCTCCGGTGTCCTCGGTGTGTTGGCAGGCAAAATTTGTTAGCTATTTGTGCGGTATTATCCTTGTAGCAAGGAGTAGGGGACATGAAGTAAGGAGGAGCAAGAGACACTGTAGAGTGAAGCCTCCACATGGTAGCATCAATCATCGGCGGGGAAATTAAATTGCACTTCAGCTTACCGCAGGCTGAGACACGGTAACAACAGCCAAACAAAAGAAACAATAAAGAAAAGGTAGCTTGGGAGGATTTCAGGTGCACCTATTGCCAATTTCCCTACAAAAACAATCAAATATTTTTATATTACCTAATATTAAAATTTCTTTTAAGGAAATAATAGCATTACACAGAACTTTTATGTACTTAAATTACTTAGTTATAAATTAACGAACGGTAATGCCCTATAACAAAAAAAAATTTATATTTTATTAACTTGAGTTTATAAAATAAGTACCATTTTCCTTTAAGAAATATAACCTTACTATTTTAACTACTTATTTTAAATAATTTTTATTTTTTAAATTAGTTATTTATTAAGTTACCATACCAAAAAAAATTGCATTATTTAAACATTTTTAATTTAGTTATATTCTGTATCGGTCAACAACACATCAAGTGGTTTTATTTAAAGTCAAGCATCAGTGTTAATAAGCTTAACAACGTTTCCATCAACTTTTTATGTTAAAAACATCTTAACTAACGAATATCCCCATGAAATACTGGGTACTAAATAGACTGAAGCAATAGCAATGACAGAGCCCAACAAAGGGGATACCGGCAGTAGGACCAAAAAGACCTGGACACGTGCCCGTAGTGTTGCCCATTCCCCGGACTCTCCACCCCCGGAACGAAAGCCAAAGAAGTGCCTTGGCCATTGGCCAGTTTCCATGGGCTTACCTTTTTTGGTTAGGAGCACAACCGGCCACCGTCTGTTGCCAAAACGAGACTTTGTGGGCTTTAAGACTGGCAGACATCCCGAATTTACCATTTACCTTCCACCCGTAAAATCCCCTCCCCTTTTTGGCTCTGCACTGCGGTCATCTGCGAAGCCGGGCAACGTTCTCGGTTCCCACCACCTGTGCCATCAATTGCAACCGCAAAATGGCAAAACAATCAACAAGCAACGCGACGGGTGTTTGGCCCATACAAGATTTCTAGTGCCTAAGCCGACCATTCCCCCATCCCCATCCGATCCCCTAAAGCCCATCCTCTCCACTCTTCCATTCAATCCCCGTTCGAAAGCCGCAACGTGTTGCGATTGAGGCAAGGGAAATTGTTTCACCAAAGCTGCAAGACAAAGGCTCTCCGACATTGAGCATACAGGCGTTAGGATGCACTCAAAAAAATATGCTAAATTCGCTAATAAAATATTAATACATTTAAGATCCTGTTTAAAAAGTTTCGCACACAATATTTATTATAATTAATACTTTAATTAGAAATTTAATTATCAAATTTGTTATGCAAGCCTGTTAGTTCCGTCATTTTACCAAATGTTAAATTTTAAAAATGATTTCCCTTTTAATTAGATGCAAAAATAAATGTTCTAGCTCGGCTACAAAGGAACTCTTAACACTTGTTAAAGATATTAAAATTACATAATTTTTAAGGTATTGCCTAAACACTTTTCTTGAACAGTCTTTCGATCGGGTTTACCTTTATGGTCGCTCTTTAAAAAAACCTTTACCTTTAAAAATTTAATAGTATTAAAGATTATTATACTAACCTTGTTTCGCATAACAGCAAATGAAAAATGTTCCAGAACGAATGTTTCTAATATATAAAACCCTGTATCAATTCGCAATCGTTCAAGCTGAAGCACATCCCAAAAACACATCAATATGAGATGTGGAGGCTTTATAATAGTTTTTGGTGAGTTTTTAGGAATTAATTAATAATATCCTAGTTCAAAATTTTTGTTCTCGACCCTGTAGTGATTACAAGTTTGGCTCTCGCGACGGCACAAATAAATAAATGGAAATCGAAGTGTCCCCCTTGGAATTGTTGGTAAAAGGCTATGTTCCTGACAGAAGCAATATAAATTTGTAAATAAATGGTGTTAAATACAGATTTATGAAAAATTTTGCTTAGTGCTAGAGTTATTTATTGTTAAGGATATATTAGGCGGATGTTACAATATGTATATTTGCATATTGGATAACTTTAAAACGGCATGAGGTGAACAGGATGTACTCAAAGCCGAAATGCAACTGAACTAGAACCATCTTCTATAGCAAATGATTTCAAAACTTTCCCTTTCTCTATTTCAGGTTAATTTTCCTGAAGCAATTGATTTTCTAAAAGTCAAAAACACGTGCATACTTAGTCTGTCTAAAACCTGTACATAAAAATCGCTATGGGACACCATTGATACGCTACGCTACGACGTGGACCTACAAATAACATAACATTCACGCTCAATTAAATATTTCGAAGAAGCGTAAATGAAAAATGTTCCAGAAATAATTATTCTGATCTATAAAAACCCTGTATAAATCCGAAATCGTTCAATCCGAAGGTATAATTCAACAAACTGATCACTATGAGAGTTGGAAGCTTTTTAATACTTTTTGGTGAGATTTTTAAAATTCAATTACATCTTTACAACTAAAAATATTTACTTTGTTTCCTTAGTTATCGCAATGTTTGTGCGGAATGTTAAGTCTAGGAATTCTAATAAAAACAGAACAAAATCGATGTGTCCCCCATGGAACTGTTTTGATGATGACGCTTTGCAAGAAGCAGTTGTACTTTCCTGATAGCATGTTGCTTTGTAATTTGAAACTTTGCTTTTTTTAATCGAACAGAATTCAGTAAATATGAAAGGATTGAAAAGGTCCAGCTACTACGATTTTTTGATATTCGATCATTTGTGGGCGCAACCAGTTTTTGAACTCAAGCTTTTTATTACTTATTGGTCTTAGTTTAAAAAACTTATATCACTCAAGATTTTATTTAGTTAGAGCTTTGATTTATTTGTATGAAGGACATAGAATCCTAAATATTATTAATTTTTTGAACAGCATTCATAATAAGTTATTATTAATAACATTCAAAAGGTGAAAATGTTTGTTTGTTTATTTTCTCAGCTTTATTTATATCTGTTTTCAAAAACTTTGGCCTTATGGCTAAAACTTTGAATTGATTTTCAAAAAGTCTAAGAAATTTCAATCGGTGTTGTATTTTTACGGTCGCTCTGTATAGAATCTTATTTCGAAAACTATTGGTCATACAAATTACATAACATTCAATCTAAATAAAATAAACGAGGATGAAAATGACCTTTAACATTAAAAACAAAGAAAGATAAGTATAATTACCATGTCGCAAAAAAACAGTGAATGGAAAATTTGCCGGAACTAATAATTCAGCCCTTTAAAAGCTCTGTACCAAACCGCAACCGTTCAATCTGGAATTTGGAATATCTCAGAAACAAATCACAATGAGAGTCGGAGGCTTTGTAATAATTTTTGGTGAGCTTTTTTAAGTTATGACATTTTTTATTTTAAACTTTTTTAAACGTCCCCTTAGTAATTGCAATGTTGGCATTTGCGAATGGTCAAACCAGATGCCAAGGTGATAAAGTTGGACCCCCTTAACTGAGTGGTGATTTATAATCGTGAAATTTTTTTTTTTTAATCGAACAGAATTAAGAAAATATAAAACGATTTAAAAGGTCCCACTACTCTGATTTTTAAATATTTGATCATTTGTGGGCGCAACCAATTTTTGAACTCAAGCTTTTTAAAACTTATTGGTCTAAATTTAAAAAACTTATATCACTCAAGATTATTTTGTTATGGCTTTTATTCATTTATATGAAGGACAGTGGAATCTTAATTATTATTTATTTTTTGAACAGCATTCATAATAATAATATTCCTACGATTTCCTTTAATTTTTCGGGGCACCACGTAATTTGAATATATACCATAAGAAAGTCTTTCATTATTTTTTTGAAACACAATTAGAGGTGGCTGCCAAGTTTTGAATTTTAAGTGAAAACGTAGAACTTCACCGATGGATGGCAACGTTGATTGGCTTAGGGAGGGAGACAAGAAGCGATTGTCTATTCTATCTATGCGTTGTTCATTTGCACGTAAAATGTGATCCAAACACTTAAATAAAACATTAATGAAACCATGATTCAAGATTTCCTTCAACGCTTTTTGTAAAAATTTTGACAGCTAGTAGCGACCTCTAAATCTTGACCTAAAAAAAATAAAAAAAGGTTTTTCATATTTAAAGGTATATAATCGAATGAGAAAGTGCCAAGGGGATAATTCAAAAGTCGCAAAAATTAGGACCACCCTAGTGAAAATGTTTATTTGTTTATTTTTTCAGCATTATTTATATCTGTTTTGAAACACTTTAGCCTTTTGGTTAAAACTTTAAATTTTCAACAAGTCTAAGAAATTTCAATTGGTGATGTATTTTTATGGTCGCTCTATATAGAAATCTTATTTCGAAAAATATTTGGCCATACAAATATCATAACATTCAATCTAAATAAAATAAACGAGTATGAAAATGACCTTTAAGGGGGTATTCTGGTCTAGAGACATGAAATTTTGGTAATTTTTGAAGTGCTGTAAAAAAAAAGCAAGCAATATTTTTTTCATCAATTTTTTTTACATTATTAAACCACATTAGAAGCATACAAAAAAAAAAAAACAAAAAAAAAAAAAAAACAAAATTCCATTATTTATCAGCTGATGGATTGGGGCGTCTCAACAATTTGGTGACTAACCATACCCACGATTTTAACTCTCCTAGCAATCGGAAATCAAAAAATAAAAAAGGATAATCAATCTACAATAATGTCGCTATGGCAGGAGCTACGGAAAAGTTAAACAAATTTTGTTTGACAAAATGGCGACTGTTTAAAAAAAAAAAAAAAAAATTTACCACTTTTTTGAACATTCTTTGAATTTTTAAAAATAGTATCTGATTTAAAAAGACAGTTCTGAGAAAAACGCATTTAAAGTTTCAAGTGCAGCCCAACTGACTTGGATGGCTGCTTAGCAAAATACTTATTTCTCCGAAAATAATTTGAGTTTGGGAAAATCCTCTCGTAGACATATTCTTAAATAGTTAAACTATAAAAATATGACAAAAAAAAAACAATTCTATACCAGAATACCCCTTAACATTAAAAACTAAGAAAGATAAGTATAATTACCATGTCGCGAAAGAACCGTTAATGGAAAATTTACCAGAACTAACTATTCAGCCCTTTAAAGCTCTGTACCAAACCGCAACCGTTCAATCTGGAACTTGAAATATCTCAGAAACAAATCACAATGAAAGTCGGAGGCCTTGTAATAATTTTTGGTGAGTTTTTGTAATTAAATTATGACATTTTTTATTTTAACATTTTTTTTAACGTCCCTTTAGTGATTGCAATGTTGGCATTTGCGAATGGGCAAACCAGATGCCGAGGTGATGAAGTTGGACCTCCTTAATTGCGTGGTGATTTATAATTGTGAAACAATTTTTTTTTTTAATTTAATGTAGAATTTACTAAATATTAAATGGTCTAAATCTACACACTGCTGCTATATTTTAAAAGGTTTTAGGAATTTGATTACTTAATATGTTTTGAGTGTTAAGATATGGTTTAAAAACTAATTTATTTTTTGGGCAATGGAATTCAAAGTATGTTTTTTTTTTTAAAAGTATACTAAAACATCTTATCCGAACCAAAAAATTTAATATTTTTCCTTCTTAATCAAAATGTATGATTATATTTAAACACGTGAACCAGAAAGTTAATTTTCGTCAAAAAATAAGACATATTTTTTTCTGAGTTACTAGGAAACTGAAATTAAGCGGTTACCTTTTTAAAACATTAAATGTAGATCAAAAATCAAAGCAATATAAAACAGAAGACAAATTAAAAAAAAAATATTGTGGTTAAAATGTTGAATCTTAACACATTCATGAGGTGAACATGTTTTTTTGGTTATTTTCTCATCTTTATTTATATCTGTTTTCAAACATTTTGGCCTTATGGCTACAACTTTAAATTGATTTTCAAAAAGTCTAAGAAATTTCAATCGGTATTGTATTTTTATGGTCGCTTTTTGAAAATCAATTCAAAGTTTTAGCCATAAGGCCAAAGTGTTTGAAAACAGATATAAATAAAGCTATATAGATCTTTATAGATTTCTTATTGCGAAAACTATTGGTCTTAAAAATTACATAACATTCAATCTAAATAAAATACACGAGGACGAAAATGACCTTTAAGATTAAAAACTAAGAAAGATAAGTATAATTTCCATGTCGCGAAAGAACCGTGAATGGAAAATTTACCAGAACTAATTATTCAGCCCTTTAAAGCTCTCTACCAAACCGCAACCGTTCAATCTGGAACTTGAAATATCTCAGAAACAAATCACAATGAGAGTCGGAGGCTTTGTAATAATTTTTGGTGTGCTTTTGTATTTAAATTTAGACATTTTTGATTTCAACATTTTTAATTTACGTCGCCTTAGTGATTGCAATGTTGGCATTTGCGAATGGGAAAACCAGACGCCGTACTGATATAGTGGGACCCCCAATTATAGTTGAGTGGTATAAGTAGTTTTCTGAAACATCTTATCCGAATAAAAAATGTAATATTTTTTCTTCTTAAACAAAGTGTATGATTATATTTAAAAACGTGAGCCAGAAAGTTAATTTTTGGCCAAAAAATCTGCTAGGAAACAGAAATTAAGCGGTAAACTTTTTAAAATATTAAAATGTTTTGTAGGTACATAAAAAAGCTAAACAATACAAAACAAATACAACATTTTCAAAAAAATTTTATGGTTAAAATTTGGAATCTTAACACATTTATAATAAGCCGTTTATAAAGTGTAATTGTGTAATTAAATGTTATAAAAAAATTATAACTATTAAAAAAATTAATAAAAATTTGATTCTTAAATTAAAACAACGATATTCTTTAACGGAATGATGGAAATACTTTATTATGCTTCTTTGAAAGAACTTTGTTTAAGCCAGTCTCATTACGGCGCCAACCGAAACTTGAAAGCAAAAAACCTATTTGTACACGGCAATCTAAGCAAATCGTTTTGTCGAGCTTAATTTGCAGTTTGCCACCAAACGAGTGTCTAACCTGGAACGGAACCCTCTGAGTTTCCCCGCACTCCTCCTCCACCCCTCTTCTTGGCCATCGGAGCTAATCCCAAGTGACTTGGCTGGAAGAGTTTCCGCTTGGCGCTTTCCACTGCGGAAGGCGCCAAGGAAATTCGGTCAAAGGGAGTTTCGCTTGATGAAGAAGTTGTCGGTCGGCGGTGCGATTCTGATTCGCACCCCCTTTTAGGGGGGGCGGAAAGGGAAGCAGCCAAGTGTTATTCTGCATTGTGTTTTGGCCCTTTGAGAATTTCATTCCCAGTCCTGGTCCTGGTCCTGGGAACTGCACACAACTCCCTGAGCCCGGGCTTCAATTGACAATAGTTCTGCACAAACTTCGAAAAGGCCAGTTGCACTTGACTGCGGCAATGAATAAACAGGAGGTTCTGGGTGGAAAGTGGAAAGCGGCCGGAAAAGGAAAAGCGGGGGAGGTCCGAGGAAAATCCAAAGGAAAACAGCGCCAAGGAAAGCATTGGGTAATTGTAATTCCTGTTCTTAAATGCCAGTTAACCAGTTTGCCTTGTTGGGCAATTACTTCGGGCGCCGAACCTTCTCCTGTTCCCAAAAATTTCATAATGAGTGAACACATTCAATTCCCATTTAGATTTTCGACAGCCAAATGGCATTCTAAAGAGGCAATTTTAGCTGCCAGGGCCACAATTGATTTATACAAATTTAATCAGCAGTGGTTACACCGAGAAAAGAAAATAAAGATCAGTAGGTACATTTTTTTAACTTGCAGAATTTGCAGAGTACAGATTACAGAGCTCTTTAACCTTTAAGGGCAAACAAATAAAAGACAATGCAAATAGTTAGGCTTCTTACAAAATTTTTTAAGTTTTTACCCACAGTATAAATGAAACTTATCAATTTTATGATGATCGAGCCTTGAGGTCTACTTATAAATTAGGTTCTTGAAAAATTAACATGTAGGGTTCTGCGAAATTATTCTAATATACACACACATCTTTTTGAACTTATATTATAAAATAATTGTTTTTAATAAAAAAAAAGCTATTTTAACATAATTTTGAGAATAAGCACTGAATTAAAAACTAAGTTATGCAGTCTATGATTTTTATTTAATGAATAAAATTAAATTGAAATTTAAAAATATATAGAAACCATTATTAAAATAAATTAAGATCCTAAATACTTCAATGTTAGCTTTTTTGTCTTAGCTCCAGTCCAATATTTTAAAGTCTTATTGAAACTATATCTTAATATATTCATTGTGGAAACTTTTCTTCTGCAAAGTACAGAAAACTAATAAATGGCCCGGGAAAAGCTCTACCTTTGTGTGGAAAATGGGGTGGGACACAGGTAAAAAGTGGGAGTTTGATAGTGTTATAAGGTGGGTGGGGATTAGAAGTGGGTTATCGCCGCCCACAATGGCAGCTGTTGCCGCGGGAAAACTTCGAGCATCAAGTGAAAAACAAGTGGACAGGCAGCTGATGCAGTTGACACCGTATTTTTTCGGTTGGTTCAGCGATATTTCGACTGGAGGGGGGTGGACAGTTTTAGGGTCGTGCCCTGTAACGGTAAATTGCATGCACCAAAACAACAACAACAACAACTAGTCGCCGCTAGGTGGCGACGCCGTGCAGGCAATCAAACTCAGAAAAAGCAACATCTGGTATAGGTTTCCCAGGAACTTTTTCACTATAAACTAGGATGAATGGAGTGGAGGACTGGCGAAATATTAATAGCCAGTAAGTGAGTCGCTCTCCATGAATATGTGAGGCTGAGAACGGTGATGAGGGTATGGAGTGTTACCCGTGTACTTTTACTTAAAGTTACAAAACAGGTTGATTCGTTTGAAACAATTTACTATTTCAATATTTAAAAAACATATGTAGCTACTAAAGTTGCTTATGGTTAAACAAACCTTGGCTATTGAGATTTTATGGTAACAGTTTCACTCTAAATTAAAAATATATGTGACTTTTTAATAGAATGTAGTAACGATAACTGATTTTTACATTAAAAAATAAGAGCAAATACATTTAATTTTTATAATCAGTGTTCTCTAAATTTATAGCATAATAATACTAAAGATTAAATGTAGGAACAGATACCCTTAGCTTTAGTTGTCACAATGTTCACATAACAAACACAAATCCGTAAACACAATTTTCCCTATTTAGAAATTCGATATTTTTCTAGCACTAAATTCGAACACAAACAACCCCGATTACATCCGAAATTATTGTGTTTACATTGCGGTGCAGCCTATCTTCCCTTAAAACACAGTTAGACAAAGGCTAAGTTTTAAGCCACGTTAGAAAAAAATTAAATTTGTGCACCATTTATTAAGTCCCTGAGCTGTAAATGGGTTGCCCCGATTACTGAAATTCCAATTGATAAAATGGACAAGAAGGTCACGCTGCAACAGCAGCATCATCATAATCAAAAACAGCAGACGACCATTACTCCATCGGCTCCTCCAGTGACCACAGAATTGGGAAGAAAGAGTTCCTCAAACAAACAACACAAAAATCGAAAAGTAAGCAAGCCACAAAGCCAAAAGAATCCAGAGGATCGTGATGAATCTAGGAATTCTCATCATCATCAGCAGGCGCCCAAAATCTCTACTTTTGATCTCTCCGAAAAACTAGCCAAAATTAATCGACGTAATGCCATTAAAGAGCTATCTGCCATGCAGATGCAGAAAAGTATGCAGGCCAGTGACAAGAACGAAGAGGCCTTGAAGGAATTGCAGGCAAGTATACCGGAAATGAACAAAATATTCGATGTGCACTGTCGCATCGGAAGTGGAACCTTCAGCACAGTGCTCCTGGGAACTCTGCAGCGCGAGAGATGTCTTGTGGAAACCCAGAGGAGGAGGTTCGCCATCAAGCATCATAATCCCACAAATCATCCGGAGAGAATTCTGAGGGAACTGGAGTGCATGTTTCGCATGGGTGGAGTGAACAACGTCATTGGGATTAATTGCTGCATAAGATACAACGACAATGTGGTCTTTGTCATGCCCTATATGACCCATGATCGATTTCACGACGTGTTCAGAAGTTTGAGTCTTCAAGAGGTTCGGGATTATTTGAGGAACTTGCTCATAGCCCTGCGACATGTCCACAAGTTCAATGTGATTCACAGGGACGTGAAGCCGAGTAATATTCTATTTAATCGAAGAACGGGAAAATTTCTGCTCTGTGATTTCGGTTTGGCCCAAAAGCTGGCCGCTGATGGCAGTGTTATCCAGACGACTGAGCTCTGTGCCACGGGTGCATTTAGTTTTCTGAGGGAAAAGGAGAGTGGAAGGAACGTGGTGCTGCCAGATGGTAACTCTGCCCAAGCGGAGGCTGAGGAGTACATGGTCTGCCGAAGGAATCGGGCCTTGGGTGGCGGTGGATGCGTGGATTATCCCCTGGAAGCACCACCCACTCCCAGTATTCAGAAGCTCCGCGAACAGGCTGGTGGGCACTTGAGCAAGAAGGATGTGGCCAATCAAAGGGCTGACACACTGCGGCTGCTCAACCGCCTGCGTGTCATGGGTCCCAATGTGGATCCCAATAACTATGTGGTCTCCACGAATACCCTGAAGAAGGAAATGCACGCCTCGCGAGCAGGAACTCCGGGATATAGACCGCCAGAGGTGCTACTCCGATATCCACATCAGTCCACTGCAGTGGACGTCTGGGCTGCTGGTGTTATAATGCAATCGTTGCTCTCGGGTCTACATCCATTTTTCAAGGCCCCCAATGACTGTGCTGCCCTGGCGGAGATTATAAACCTTTTTGGTGATGTACCGGTGAGGAAGACGGCCTACATGCTGGATCGCCTTATTTTGCTGTCGCAGAAGGTCAACACCTTGGATTTGCGGAGGGTGTGCATGAGATTTCGGCATGCGGACTACTTCCTGGCCCCCGAAATACAGCGGAAATATCGAAGACCCGATGGCACCACCGAATTGTGCAGAAATTGTGAGCAGCCCACGTTCAACTGCCTGTGCCGCAACAGTGGACACCAGCTGGAGATGTACGATGGACTGGACATGTTTCCCGCCAACGCCTATGATTTGTTGTCCCGCCTGCTGGAGGTTAATCCCCAGAAGCGTATCACCGCCGAGGAGGCCTTGAAGCATCCGTTTTTCAGCGATCAGCATCGGATTACCCCGGGAGTGCCTCTGCACCATCAGCAGCACATATTGCAGCGTCAGCAGCAGTTGAGGGCCAGGGAAACGCTTCCATCAGCGGCAGCCCGAACCCTCAAGCCATTCGTATCCCATCCCATCATGGAGCTGGCATCCACAGCTCCACAGGCAGCTGTTAACATCTGATTCAGGGCCTCCACAACCGATATTTGTTGTACATGCGCAGTCCTTGGATTCGTTTCGTTTTGGTTTGAGCCCCGGACACCAGATGAGACGAGGGCCACAAAAATTGTATTGTGCACAAGCCAAAAAAAAATTATAATAAATATAAACGATGGAAAATGTTTACGAAATTTACATCGACATTAATTGGTATCTTTTTTGTTTGTGTTGATTTTAAATTTATCAAGGCACCTACATCACCTGTGGTATCTTTCCTTTTCAATTATTTCCCTGGGTTTTCAATGTTTTGATTGTCCCTTCTTTTACCTTTTTTTTAAATTTCTTTGAAAACTGGCAATTAAAATTGTATTGCCCTCACTTATGGTACTATGAATTGGTTCTTAAATGTGTGACATAACTACTTATTCAATAACAAATTATTAAGAAAATATACAAAAAAGTTTTATTTAAATAATTTACTCACAAAACCAAAATTTCTATTATACTTTATCAGTTCTAATATGTAATTAGAAATTATTTAAAATTAAAAGTCTAAAAACGTAATAACATATGATTACAAATTAAAATTTGTAAAGTTTTTAAATGTTTTAAGTTTTTAAAAATTAATGTTCAAAGAGTATTCTAAGGAACCTTAGTTTCCTTGGTTTTTCAATTATTCTCATTAACTTCATTGTTTTTGCTGTTTGTCGAACCTTTTTCTACCTTCGATTTCTGCTTTGAAATTATCTTGTGACAATCATGTTGCCCTTTTCTTTTCAATATTTTACCCCGACAGCCATTTTCCCAATTGGTTTTTGTGAGCCTGGCCCAGAGGAATATTTTCCCCTCTGCCTTATCAATTTGCATTATTGACGCTTTCAACAAATTTCGTTTTGTTGTTGCACACAGAAAGGTTATGGGAAATTCTCCTTTCAGTTGAATAATTCCTTCGGTTTGGCATTTGTTTTTGTCTGACGACAGCAAAAAATTCATGGCTCACTGCGAATTATGTTGACAATTTCATTCTGCACCCAAGAAAGAAATCAGATTCTTATCTGCATATGTGTGTGTAAAGAGAGAAATTTCGGATGCTGGCAAGTCACCAAAAAAGAAAGTTCCAGCTGTCGACTCTGCAAAATAGTTTATTAAAAAGTTCTCCCTCCCTTTTTTTATCGGAGTGAAAAATTGTTGCGCCCAAAAGCATGCAGCAGTTTTTCTTGCCAAAGCCAAATTCAGCACATTTCATTGCATGCTTTTAGCCGCAGGATAAATTACACTGAACTTTTACAAATATTTTGTAACTTAAACTTAAATCAATAAAATAAAATAAAATATGTATTCAAAAATTATAATTCGTTCTGCGTGCAAAAAAAAAATTATAATAAATGTAACTCTCAATTTAACACATGTATGCAACTTCAAAGTTCTTTAAAATTACACCCTAAGTCAAACAGGGAAAAAAATTAAGGACAAACAGATAAGCTCGGTTGTTTAACATCATCCGGCTCTTGGCTTCCACTGTTCTTCATTTCAGCGACAGAAGACACAAAAGGCTTTTAGGCGCTTAGTTGGGGATCAACGTGGTCACCTCGTTTGGCCAATACCAACTGCGCCACGGCAGTCACACCCACAAACTGCCGCGGACATCGCCACACCTACTCTCACACTCAGAAATGTGCACTAAAAATAAAAATATCTTAAAATACGTTCAAAATTTTACTTTAAAAAACTATTTAAAATAATAATAAGTATATAATATCTAGAAATTAAGAGTTTTTAGGGAATAACCATTCTTGCAAAAAAAAACACAATTATAATGCTTACCTAACTTAATGCTTAGTTCGTTTAATTTAAAATTTGATACGTTTTTTTTAGTGTTTATATAAATTATTTAATTTTGTGCCACAAAAAATATGTTTTAATGCAGATATGCTTATCTTTTTTGTGTGTACCATAACACTCGAAGATACACTTACATCGCACACAAGCAAGGGCAAACACTGAGCTCCAGCTCCCCGCGGAGCCATAAACATTTCTAGCGCTGCCCGTCCGCTCGGCCACAAAAGCCGCGTGCGCAACTCACCGGACACAATGCGGCTTATCAACACGGAAAAAGGAGGAAAAGCGGAAAATTCGGGCGGGGAAATGGAGGAGGACAACTAAAGAGACAGCTCCCACTGCTCTCCTGGTGCAGCATCAGCTACTCGCATCCCGTTTAGCGCTTTATGCCACATGATAGATTAGTCTGGCCACAGGTGTAACCAGTTGCGGCTTTTTTGGTGGCTTCTCTTCTGTCCGGCCTGCAATCCCCATCCGCCCGCCCCGCTTTTCCGCCCTGTTCTCCATCAGGTTTCCCAGCAACGGTGGAGCACGTAATTAAGTAATTAGAGGAGGCAGCACTGCAAAAGCTACCCGGGATGATGTGTTGGATTTAAATTGTTGCAGTCGCTCAATTCTTTACAACCGGAGGCGGTGTTTTTACAGGGGGTTTATCATAATAATTAAAGAGAAGGCTTTCCGTGCTTTAAAAATTGTTAATGCAGTCAAGTATTAATGCACATATTTTTTATGTAAAGGTGTTACCTAATATAGACTTATATTTTAAGATTTAAAGAGCTGAAAAAGTAAAAAGTTTAATGTTAAAAGTACCTATCTTAATATTTTACACTATTCTTGCTCAGAATATTGTGTAGCGTATGATAGTTAAATAAAAATCAATCGACAATATGCATTTTCACTTCCATTTAATAGCTTTAAATCTATTTTTAAATTTAATCTTAAATATATAGTCTTAAGGCTTATTTTAAAATTTTACATAGTTCTTCCCATTTTTTAGCTGCAATTTTTTCAGCCCTCTTAGGCTTCTTGAATTTATTTTAAATAAATTTCAACAAACTTGGTATTTTACATTCCTTATTGTCTTCTTTGCTGATGTCTAAGTTATACTTTTTAGCTTTTAAATAAAAGATGTGGCACTTTGAATATTTAATTTTTCCCACTTCTTCTACATCTAACTATTTTCCTTTTTCAGCTGTAATGTAGGCAACACTTTAATAGCGAAAAATGGGAGGCAAATACCGCAGGGTGCAATGTCCTGCAACCGCAAGCTCCGTTTGACTGTTGACTTCGTACGCTTCGCACCACCCCCTCGTGGCACCACCCCCTAGTGCACCCCCTCTTGCACCACCAACCCCCTCCATCACCATTCATCTGTCTCAGTGGCGCATTTCTGCTGTCAGTTGAATGTTTGTTTGTCCGCCTGTCGCGCTTTGTTTGTTTTCCGCATGCGGTGCACACATCCAGCTCTATCCCCGTCCCTTTTCCAATGACATCATCAGTGCCACCCACTTCCCTTCTCTTAAAGGAAGGTGCAGAATATGGAGCCACATCGATGATGATGATGACGATGCTAGAGCCAGAGCCAACAGCTGCTGACATCCTACGCTCGTGTCGGGTCACTAAATGAAGAATGATGGACACCAGGCGAGACTCAGACGGCACCATAAGGAGCAAGCGAGATGAAAATAAGTGGGAATGGAGTTCCCCTCAAAATTTTGTCATCTTCAAATGGGATTTATGCTGCATGGCACACGGTGTCAATGTCATTGGCTTGCACTAGCAGCACTTCTTCAGCACTCCTTCAACTTTAAAGTTAATTGGAAATTTTTTTTAACAATTTCCCTCGCTTTCCACCTATGATTTGCCTTTGTTGTTGCCCTCGCCGGCCAATCGTAAAATTTGCCGTACAAAATATGGATTTATGTCAGCGGCAACAACAATAGCCGTGAGTCACAACAATGTCATGCCAGCCACATTGCTGTCATTTTGCGCGCTCTTTTACACCAAGAAAAATAAATCGATTAAAAATCGATTGTGTGCTGATAAAAATCGAATGATGAATATACTCCCAATAAATAAGCATAAATAAGCTTGGGCGAGATACAAAAGGTTTATTCTACAGTTGAAGTAGACTCTGAATGATTTTCAACGAAATGCACTTGACCACTCTTAGTTAAATCAAATTCTCTTACTGCAAAAGCGAAAAATTATTCACACTTTATAAATAACAATTTATTTATATTTTCTTTAGATACGTTTTAATTTTTTTAAGTGTACAACTAACAACAGGAATTAATTAGTGATTTTATTTAATTAATAATTAATATTGGATTTCTACACGTCAAAGGTATTAATTAACATAAGCACATTGTTTTGTTTTTAAAGGAACATATAAAATAACAGCTCAAAATATTTCACAAAGAGTTTATTTTTCAGTAAATGTGCATAGTTCAAATTGTGTAACACAGTGTACAATTTTCCAGGTGACACATTTTCGCCGAGTGTACCACCTCTTGACTACAGCTACTGCTGCTGCTCTTCATGGTTGTCAGCTGCTGGCTGTTGGCAATGCATCACTGATTATGAAAAGCTTGCTAAAAGCTGGACTCATGATATATTGCTTTTGTTGTTGCCCCTCGCTGTGTTGCACGTTGCTGCTGCTGCTGGTGCTGCTGCTATTTTGCGGTATCATTGCCGCTGATGCGACTGCCAGATGTTAACGGCATTCTATTGCCATCATCGCACGTAAGCGACACGACACAATAATGAAGTTTTATGCTTTGCCACCTGCAATACAACAAACTCATCCACATCCACCCCAAAGGGGCGGTGGGTAGTAAAGGGGAGTGGCACAACAACACCTGCAATCAACTGAAAACGCTGGCGATTCCTCCTGACTTTTATGTGTGCACGATAAGCACACGAGTATGTGAAGGAGCTGAGCTGTCTGGGAGTTCGTTAAGGGAAACCTCATCAATAATACCTGCAACCGGCCACAGAGATAGTATATCCACAGAAGAAGCAGAGCCAAAGACAGAAAGATATCTCCGGATAATGAGAAATAATAACCTGTGGGTGCACAGATGGCCCGTTAAGACCCACAGATGTATTTATGACAGTTTCAAGAGTCTTTTGGTTTAATTGCATTCACCAGTGGCTGGTGGAAAAATAATAAATAAAGAAAACATCACTATCCAAACATAAGAAAACCTTACTAAGCAATTTATTTAAATTTATTTTAACAAAAATAGGTTATACATACATTTAGTGTATACTTCTTGCATATAAAAAAATAATTTAAAAATTCATAGGGTAACTTCCCAATATTTTTAACCAATTCTGTGAATTTACTCTCAAAATAAAATTAGTTATGCATACATTTTCAAAAGGATTTAATTTTTCTAAAGCTTACCAGATTTACTTGAATTTATTTTTAAGGAATAATTAATGTATGATCCATTGAATCCTTACAAAGTTTATGCTTGCTTTAAAACATACAGAAGTGAAGTAAAATTTATAGAATCCTTACAAAAACTATCCCATTCAGGGCCCCAATAAGGTCACTTGCGAGTTAATTTCACTGTCATTATTAATTATTAACCCACTTACCCTCTTTGGAGTGCGTTCATAAATTAAACAATTGTGCCCAATCCAGTCCAATCCAATCCCATCCACTCCTTGGAGCGCCTCACCTGCAAAGGTGTGAGCTGACATGACGTCAGGTGGCATTAATGGCAGCAGGAACAACAGCAAGCCGCGCTAAGCCAGAAACTTCAGGTGACAAGTGACAAGATTAATTAACTGCCACCGACAGACGAAAGGAAAAAAAAAACAAAATATAAAAAAAAGTACACAACGAAACGGGGACAACGAAACAGAACAATGAAACATAACTGAACATGGCCCTGAAACAGTTGTGAAATCACAAAACTGTCCAAGGATACACAAGGCACACACTGGCGTCACGGCGTCCTGCCACGTCACATGTCCTGATGTCCTGGAATGTGGCAACAAACAACCGGATCCGGCTTCCGGAGTCAGACAATCCCTGCGCCTAAATGACAATGGCAAAAGTTGGCGCTGCCAGGTTTCGCTTTACTAATTTTAATTAGCCGCAACAGGAGACCACAACAAGTTGTATAAAAGCGTTGGGCATACGGGTTCCACTTTTTGATGCCCATTGACTATTTTTTTTGATTATTTTTAACTTTAAATTTTTTTATTTATTTATTATAAACTATGCTAGTGTAAAAAAGAGAACATGTCCCGAAATTAATATTTTAAACCCTTTTTAACAATGAGAGGAAGTTATTTTTGGTTGGTTGGGCTTACCTTAAGTTGAATTGTTAACCCAACTAAAAAAAACTGTAAGGCTTATTACCAATAAAGTCTCTAAAGGCTTATGTTTAGGTGGTAACAATTTTTTTCTAACTTAAATACTTAACTTAATTTGATTTCACAAAATGCAAAATTAAGCTTAAAAGTAACCGCAAAATAGTTTGTTTTAAATTAACTACTTTCAAGTCCGACAATTTGCAGAGATTTATGCATTTATATAAGCCAATTGTGTGTCCACAAATAAAACATACACATCCCAGCCAAATATTTACACATTCGAGGGTATTTGGGGGCAGAATGGTCCCCGCATTTGTTGCCACATGAGTTTGCCACATGGAGTAAGTGCAGGTGCAGGTGCGTGTAGCATTTATGAACTCGTTACACGTAATTAGGGTCAGTGTGCCTCTCCCGTTACGCGTTATTTCTATCCCCGTCTCTTTCACTATCCGTGCTCCCATCTCTCTCGCTTATTATTCCTATCTCCCTCTCAGGATCTTCTTGTTTGTGTTTGTGTGCGTGCGCTGGGTGACAATTAATTACTGAACTGCAGTTGGGCCTATTGAAATATAAAACCGCGTTTTTTGGGCGCCGCCAAAGTCATAAAGCTTCTTTTGGGTCGGCTTAAATTAGGAGAGACTACACAGAAAAAAACTATATTAATATGATTAGTATGATTTTTAAAATTCCTTTTTTAAGATTAAAATTCTTTTACAGAATCTAATGTTTTCTTAAACTTTGTTACTTGAAAAAAAGGTTTTTACCAAAAAGATTAATTTTCGCTTGGAAAAAAAGTATCTTCTTTTAAGTAACATTACATATATAAATGTGTATTTTTATAATAAAAATTTATATTCACACAGCCTAAATAAAAAGAATTTAATTTTATATATTTTTCATTGTACAGTGAAGTTCATGTAACTTGATTTTATAATAAACATTTATATTCACACAGCCTAAATAAAAATAATTTAATTTTGTATATTTTTCTTTTTACAGTGGAGTCCATGTAAATTAGGGGGAGTTCAGGTGGCTCGCCCTGCGAACAAGCGAACTATTTATTATGAGAATTTCATGCATGTTGAGTGGGTGTGTCCCGGTCCTTTTGGCCACCTTAATTGGCAGTGGACGGTCGGTTTTAATTAGTTTTCGCAACGCTTGAAGCCTGCTCCTGTTTGCCGCCACTGTTCCATGCGTGAATTATTATGGCCAGCGGAATATATTTTATAAAACGTCGACTCCTTTCTGGGGGAAAATTATGCAACAGCGAATATTTAAGCCACACTGTAGCCGTCGATGCCGCCGAACTTAATTGAGTTGCATGTGGTACTCGCAACTCCCTATTTTCCTCCGCGTCTCCTGGCTGGTTTTCCCTCACGGCTTTCGGCCCATGGATTTCGGGCCCGTTTGATTCAGTTGACCAACAGCAAGTTAAGCTGTTAATAAAGCGAACCAAACGCACCAGCGTCCTCGGAGCGGCCTCATTTGTCAACTGTGCCCGGCTGGTTTTTGGCTCTAATTACATGGCCACCAATGGTTTATTGTTTGGCACAAAATTTGCATCGCATGGGAACCAAAGTGGAGTCAAAATGGTAGGGGGAAAATGTTAGTAAACAGGTTTAAAAAATTTAGAGAATGGCATAGTGATTGCAATTTATTTAATGTTTTTTTTTACTTTAGGTAGGCAATTTGAGAACCAATTAAATTTGAAATTTGTTGCGAAACAAAATAGAGAAATAAAATAAAATACTATTTAAAATATAAATACTATATAATATAAAATATTTATAATTTTAATATTCGAGTTCTTCTTATTGATATTTTATTTTGCACACTTCTTACATAAAGATCGAAGTGTTCTGCTTTCAATAAACTTTACATTTTTGAATTCTTCATGTTCCCTTTGTGCCTTTTACTCCTACTTGATATAAATGCATGTTTTTATTATAAAAAAGTAAATAATTATACTTCAAAAGAATATCTTAATTCTTAATAACTTAACCTTATTTACAGTTAAACATTTTAGCGTTAACTGCGCCAAGGTGTGCCTTAACCAGAAGTCTTAACAACTTGATCTTAATTAAGTTTAACATTTAAACGTCTACTGCCTCAAGGTGTGACTTAACCAGAAGTAGAGCCAACTTTTAAAGTCAAAGGTGACAAGAACACATGACTTTAGGAGTCTTTGTTTGAACGAAAAATGTAGCCAAGCCATCTTAGCGTCAAACCAACAACAATCAATTATTTGAAAACCAAATTACCAAATAAACTACAAAAAAGTGTTATCCCGAAAATTCCCAGAGATTTCGGACAACAATAGACAACAGAAGTATGAAGTAAAAGAACAAACTCATGAAATTTAATGAAATTATTTCCAGCTACTGCCAGACGGAAGCTAGAATTAGAAGGAACTTTCTATGGGAGACCCACCGACTCACTTGGCTGTGCATTCAATTAGAAATATTTCCGATGTCAAAACGATGTGGGAACGTACACGTATTCGTATTTTACAAACAAATCAAAGGCGAAAGGCGAGCGTTTTTCATACGAGTCTTGGACTATTTTAATATGGAAATTGATATTGGGGAACACTTTGCGTTCTGCTTTGCTTTTCTTTACTTTGCTTTGCTGCCGAGCTTATTTATGCATGAAGATGACTTTACATTCCAAGGCAACGGCAACACTTTTACGGTTGTCCGTTTGCTCATCTGTTTGGTTACGGACTGCTGGACAGTTAAATTCAGAGGGATATCGCAGTGGGATCAGGGGGTCGCAGCGGGGGAAGATCTGAACGAGTTGTGTCTGTGAAAAAAATATTTATTTGACTACCTTGAAAGAAGACAGCCCAGCACTGGGCAGACCCTGAAATCCCTCTGCAATTTATAATGCTGCAGATGCACTCAGAAAAATAGTCAAGACGAAATTACATAAATAAATGTAATGACAGTTTTAGAAAAACATAAGAGCTAGTAAATTTAAATAGAATAAATTTAAATTGTTTTTCATGTATTTAAGTTTTAATCTAACACATTTAAAATATTTATTTAAAAAACTGTCTTAATAAATATGACTGCAAAATTTAATGTAAGTTTATTTAACATAAATATTTAATAAAATTTATAGTTGGGCAATAATATTAAATTATGTAGGCATAAGAAACTATTTTGATTTAATAAAATGGAAATAAAAGTTTTCTTATGCAAATATTTATAATAGTTTTGTTTTTATTTTTAACATTTAACAACCGATTTCAAAAATTAATCCATATAGTACAATTTAAATTTAATTAAATTAAATTATTAATTTCTCTAAGATTCAATATTTAAAAGAATTGATAATGAAGCGTCTGTACTTAATTAACTAAAAAATCATAAAGTACGCTTTTCTTGAATTTATTCTTACAGTCATCAATTATTTACATAGTCTTTAACACGTTTTAGAATGTATTTGTAAATGTATTTTTATGAAAAGTTATAAAGTTGATTTCTGCTCCTCCAAACAGCTAACCGAAAAATATATTTGTCCAAAGAAGAATTTCAAGTGTTTTCCCAAGTGTTTGGCCAAGTGTCTTTCTTCGAGTATCTGTATCTTTGGGAGCGTCGTCTTGACCTTTTTGTGGTCAAAGTGCACACAAGCATGAATCGAGAGAGGTCTACCTGGAAATGTTTTCCTTCTCGGCTCAGCCCTCGCTGTCTCGCTGTCTGTTTGCCCAGCTCTCGCATAACAGGTTTCCCGCTTTTCATTTGGGTTTTCATCCCGTCGTCCCCCTCCGTTTTCCGACTGCTCACTTGATAGATGGTCGGCTGGTCTTGAGCCCCCGCTCACCGCCATAAATATTGATTAATAATATAGTTTTACATTCGCTGGAATGCACTTTAGTGGCAGCTGTCGGTGGCTTTACTTGGGTAGGGATCATCATCAAAACAACTTCATTGTGCAATTGCCTCACTTGGCCAACAATGGAATATCCTGGGCTGAGTAGCTCTTAGGTATTAGGGTTTTCCGGGGTTGTTCCATTCAGTTACAGGTGTCATGTCCCTTCACACGGTTTCTTGAGGGTTTTCCTTTCTGGCCTACATCTTAATCGAGGGTGATGTGCTGTGTATTTATTACTCGATTCGGTCGCTAGCCAAATAATTGGCCCTGTCTTGAAGTCTCGTCTTGTGGTTTGGCTTCCTAGGGAGTTTTCTGGCTTCGCTTCTAATGTACTTTGAAATGGATCTGGGATTGCTTCATGGTGGATTATTTAAGTGACCTTTTCATTAAGGTTTCTAAGTTTGTCAGTTCTGTGTTTTTTGGAAATGCTCCCCAAGGCGTATTAAAGTTTTGTTAAGATACTTTAAAAAAGGTTACGGTCTTTGTCAGCAATTGATTTTAGGGAAAACATTTTTCAATGTCGTTGCCCTTTCTTTAACATGCTTAACTAAAAGTCAATAAATATTTTATTATAATTTAAATGCTTTTGATTTTCTTTAGATATAATCTATTTATTTACTATTTATTTGAGCACCACTTAAAAAAGGAGTTTTTGTATTGGTTGCTTTTTTATAAGAACAATTTAAAATGTTTATACTAAAGCAATTATGTAAACAAAATGTTAAGATCTTAAAACGATAAAAAAATAAAGGATTAAAAAAAATGTTCTAGAGTCCTTAAACTATTAACTTTAAATATTTATCTTTGTATCCAACTGAATGGCTACTTAGGAAGTCAATGCAAATGGCCAACTACTGCTTCGGCTTAAAAGGTTGACTCATTGGCTGGCCATTACCCAGTCCCCGGATAAACCCAAATCCCTCTTCTTGGCCCACTTAACACCCCAATTGAGCTGTCCTTTGGCCCTTCGGAATCGGTCGCACTAAACAATTAGATAACTTTTGCAGCCCTGCATTAACACAAGAACAACAATTTAAATGAGCTGACTTTCGGGTGGTGGGGAAAAGTGTCTGGGGGAAATCACGAGCTGCTGCTGCTGCTGCTGCTGCTGCTGCTGCTACTGCCAGGCTGAAGTAACAATAAATTAATTAAAACTTTTTAGCCAATTCAATTTGTGTTGTGTTGTCGCCTGTCGCCCGTCTGTCGACTCTCCACTCTTTGCCTCCATTGCGTTTTCATCTACTATTTTCCCTTTTTTTCCTGTTGCTCTGTCCCTTTGAATTATAAATGCACATAAATTGTTGCGTACTGGCCAGGATTTCTGCTCCTTCTATTCCCATTTTATTGCGCCATTTTATAAGTCCTTTCCCTGCCCACTCGCCAACACATGAATTTCAAAGTGATCTCGGCATTTAACAGATTTGAATAGCAATCAAAGTTTGTTTATGTGCAACTTAGTTTTAGATGGAATTAAATTAAATTTAGTCTTGCGTAATTTTCTCCGTCGGGAATGTGAAGGAAAACATGATAACTTTTTATTTGGCTTTTGTTATGAAAGTTAACAAGTGTAAATAAGTTTTAGAGATTTAGTTTTCGATTGAATAACTTTAACTTAAAGTTTTATTTTGGAAATTGTTTCACTTGTAAAAATAACAACAGCTTATGAAAATTAATTACAAGAGGCTGACTTAATTTATTGAAATTTTAATCTTTGGATTCCAACCCTTTTTAAAAACATTATTACTCTGCCACCGGAGAAGGCTGGACAGTCTCCAATCAAAATCAAAGTGGAATTGTCTGGACAGACAAAAAAGCCTCGAAAAAAGGGTCTGCGGCAAAGAAGTGTTGGTTTTGCTTTGACATTTTTATTGAATTTTAATTTATGCCCCTTCAGGAAAGTGTCCGCCGATCCACAAAAACATACAAAACACATCAAGTATTTATTGTCTCAGCGCGAGAGAAAAATCAAAGAAAATGTCAATAACCTGGCCAGATTTTCCCTCGGATGCTGCGGCAAGAAAAACCAATTCTAGCTCTTCAAGCGTGACATCAAATGACATCGAAAAAGAATTTCCATTGGACACGGGACACCCGAGCTCTCGGAGAAAACCGATTGAACCTCTACCTGAGTGAGTCTGGGTAGACTATTGACATTCTGTCTCCCATGGTGCAATAGTTACTTCAGAGTTCATTCCCCCAGACATCCGAGATTGGAGTAGATAGGGATATTTATTGATACTCGGGGTCGGCACTTTGGACTGGGATACGATAAAAAATTATATTTCTTTTCATTTGTGTTGGGTAATTATGTAAATTTACAAATCAGAAATTGTCCGCAGGGCAAAAGAAAATTCAATTTTCACACTCTGCTGGCCGGCTGAGCAAACATGTGGCATTGGCTAATAACCTAAGCAGCGAGTAAACAAGTGGCAAAAGTCGTTTGTCCTTCCCCTTATTGCTAAATCTGCTCCTTCCTCACTTATCCCTCAGCCCACTAACCGAAACCCAAAGTATGTCCAATGCACTTTATCCTGATCCTGTTGCTGACAAGAGAAAAGGAGACTTACACTTGGAAAAATCCGTTTTTCTTATCAAGCACCAAAAATTGTCAAGACCAAATTTCTTATTCTTATGAGTTTAAATTTTAAAGTCCTTTTTTTTAGATTTGTTTAAAATCAGTTGCCATATTTTAGTTACCCATAATTTATCTTAGTCATAGAATTTTTATTTTTTATGTTTTTAAATTCACAAATATAGTATATATGATAATGGAACTAAAACTTATTTTTTAGAATAATTAAGTAATATACTTAATACTTAGGTGTAGGTACATTGTCTAAAATAGAGTGTGGTGCAATTAAATATTTAAATATAAAACTGGCTTAGATTTAAACTTATCTTTACTATATTAATTGTATTAAAGAGTGTTTTGGCTTCATAACTTTCAATAAATGCTTTTCAAAATCTTAAATGTAATTAACACTAAAATAAAAAAAGGATAAAATACCTACACATTAAATCAATTTTAAAATTCAATATGTATATTCCTGCTTATTATGGGATACTTTTTGCAGTGCATAAGGAGACAGGAGCAAAACTCATACGAAAAACTAATAAAGACAAGTGGCAAGTCAGCACCAGCAACAGGACACATAGTCCTCGCTGCTCCCCAGACATCAGGTCCCCCTTTCTCCCCCAGCTTCCCCCTTTTGACCCACCCACTTTTTGTGGCCAAAGCCTTTGAGCAAACACATGACTCTCGTCCATGTCCCAGGGTTTCCCCCATTAGTGCCAAGCGCTAATCGCCATTGTCCACCCTTGTCAAAAAGGACCAGGACTTCCAACTTTTTCTGCCTCCTTAACTCCCCCTCTACTGACCACATTGGCTGTCACAAAAATCGCAGTTGCCCAGAAAACAGCGTGTGCGGAAAATGTATCCCAGTGTGTGACAAGCTAAAAGCGCAAATAAATAATCAGCAACAGTTGCCAAATAGATCGGAACTTTTTCCCCCACTGATTCGTTATTTTTTTGGGGCGTTACTTACTAACGCGACTTGTCCGGGCGGTTTGTCACCATCTAATCCGTGTTGCCCCAAGACATTAGCCACCATCCCGACATCCCGCCATCCCCACATCCCGACAACCAGGCACAATAAATTGCCAAAGATTATTGTCAGCCAGATTGCAGGAGCAACCCTCGCATTTGTCACTCTTCTTATGTGGGTGTAATCTCTGCGTTGCATGCACCACACAAACTGAACACTGAACTTAAACTATATATTGAAACAGATGTAAATCGTCGATAGTCGATGGCAATGAAACCACTTAAGGGAAGCCAATGGTCCATGAGTGGCCATGGAATCGCCTGGGTATACTTCCTATATGGCTTTGCTAATTGTTTCCAGGGCGGTGGAAACCCCATAATTGAATAAAACACCAAACGCAAAACAAACAACATTTCTATTGATTTTTCGTGAGAAATCACAGCGAAAGGGAATTTCGATATGATGTATTGAGGGTTGAAGTTTTCGGAGAAATCTACTAAAGATTATATTTCATGATAAGAACGTAGAAAATATAATAAATATGATTTATGTCCAATTCGATCGCACTCAAAAATTATGACAAAATTTATTCTAGACGATAACCAGTTTTTGGGATTTTTATTAGAGGAAGCTTTAGAAATCAGTAGGAAGGGCCGTTGGGAATATTCTGAAACTATCTACAAATTTATTAAAAAAAAACAGTTTTCAACTCCAAATTGTTATACAAGATATTAACAATCTCTTTATTCCAAAACATATATTGTGAATTTTTTTGGAAACATAAATAATTTATTATTCTTTAAAAAAAAAACATAAGGCTGTTTACCAACTACAACGCAATGTATTCATTATTTTAAATAAAAAAAACTATAAAATAGTTTGTAGTAAACCATAAAAACCAACAAAATCTCTTGCTACATCCACTTTAGCAATCTTTTCAAATATTCCAACCGGAAAAATAATGCTTAGCTTATGCAGACGAAAAGTTTCAGCCCTTAATACATATCATATTGTCCAGGAAAACTTTTTTCAGCCCCTTCCCGTAAAAACTTTAGCTACTCCGGGAACTTTCGTTTAACATAAAACTGCAAGCCAAAAGCAAACACAGTTGGCTAATGTATTGCCCTGGAGCTGACCATTGGATATTGGCCAAAGCCCCACATTTTACCACACTCTCTCACCCAAGTATTTGCAACTTTTAATTGCGCTCACGGATTTGCTAGCGAAATTCTGGACGAGACAATGAATAAAGCTTGGGCCCTCGGCTCAAGCTCAACTTCCGCCCTAACTTCGACTGCGCGTAGACAAAACTACTAAATGTCAAAAGTGTCAAAATTTCTTAGAATTATGTCTAGCGAACATCAAAAGTTGCTTGGGAAAAGTGCGCCATGTTGCTGCTGCTAGACGGCAAAAGTTGCGGTTGGTGGTGCACTGCACACTAGCAAGCAAGAGATATAAACAAAAAATAAATAAAATAAATAATGAATAATGAAAAAAAAAACTAAAATGAATAGATATAAAGTTTATTACAAAATATTTACATAACACAGAATTTTAAACTCAAAGTTTTAAAGATCAAATTGGTTATTTTAAATCACATAAAATATTTTAAATACTAAGTATGAAATTGGTAAAACAAACACATTTTTTAAGACTGATTGGTTATTATGATTTCGAAGATGAACTTGGGACTAACAAAAATAAATTAAATACTTATTAAATATTAACTGTTGAAGGATAAAGTTTACGAATAAATTTAAATATTCTCTTGTGTGCCTAAAGTAAATAATATAAAAATTAGCTTTGCAAATTTAAAAAATACATTAAATTCGCCTCTCTTAAAAAGAAATATCAATTTTTGTGCAGTGTATGTCTTCTGTTGCTATTTTGGTGCTGCTGCCGTTGAGTTGTGGAGCTTACAAGCCACATGTTTCTGCTCGTAACATTTTCGACACATTAACAGAGTGTGGCAGGAGCGGAGCAGCGGATCGGGAACAGGGGCAAAGTCGAGCCAGAGTCAGCACATGTATATAGCGTATAGCGTATGTAGCAGGTACCGTCGTCTTTGGATTTTTAGCTCTTCAAGCGGGAGTTTCTGTGGAGTGCTTCTCTGTGGCAGAAGGAGAGAAGCTTGTGCTGGTTGGCCATGCGATATGTGAAATTGAGAACAGTAATGACGTTGTCAACAGTCGACGATGTGCTGGTGGGTTTTCCAAGGCTTACTGCTGCTGCTGCTGCACCGGAGCAACAGCAACAGCACCACATCGCGTCACGTACAGAGACCAGAACCAAACACAAAAGTCGGACCCGCACCGAATGGAGAATGGTAAATGGCAATGGCAACATGACAACTTGCCTGGTTTCGGCTCTTTGCAACTGCCGGCTGTTTCAATTACTTCGCAGCGAACAGAATCGAACAAAAAGCCAAGAGAACTTAAAGCCGGGCCTATGACGAAATGAAGTGTGGCAACAGCAACAGCAACATTGTGGCTAGAACAGCTACATTGAAGTGTGTCAATGGGAAAATTGTTGCCAACACCAAGAAACATACAGCATGGATTCCTTTGAACAAAATTATAAAGTTTTTTAATATTCTAAAAAGGTTTATCAGAGTTAAAGAAAGCACTTAGCTTTTGCAAAGGTGCAAATGGATGCAATTGATTAAATAATATTTAGCAAAATGTGCAGTAAAATTTGTTTTGCTCCCAAACAAAATTTCCTAAAGCAATTAACTTTGGAAAACTTAGTAGCAAAACCGGCAGGCTTCACTATACCCAAAGTTTTGCTTTAACAATATATTCTTCTACACCCACGTAAGCCCTTAAATGTCTGCCCCCAAAAACAGTTTGTTATCTCTAAAACATATTTTATTTTAGCACCATTTACGCCAGCAACACGCACAGCAGCGGCAGCAGCAACATCAGTCCACCACCAGCAACATGTGCGTACCCAACGGCAACATCCAGCGAGAGTGGGTGGCAGCCTTTATATTTTTTTCTTAATTCTGCAACATTTTGTAAATGCGGCAATAAACGCCACAGGCAACACCGAAAATGAGGCACCTACGGTGCGGCAGCGAAGCAATTACAGGGGGATAAAAGAAGAAAGGGGGAACACGCTGCTGCTGCGGACCAGGTTTGTTTAGTTTAGGCCAGGCCAAGAAAAAGAAGTCGACCAAAAAACGCATCGAAAGCGAAGCTTTAAGAAGCAGCGGGCGATGCGAGAGAAAGATGACTCTGAGATGGAGTTCGAAGTGGAGAACTGGGTGCGACTTGCAACAGTAGACGACTGTGGTATACAGTACACTGTTTGGCTATATGGATATGGGAAAAACCTGTTCCACACACAGACGAATCTCCCTCGGGGGGAGCACAAGACTTTTTAGTGACGACACAAACGGGTTTTCATGTGGGGAGGTTGGGGGATAAGTGGGGGAGATACTACATAAGGGGGTCCAAAGTAAACTTCACACTGCCTTTGCCTTCTTATTGTTATGTTTTATAATATTTTTAGAGACAAAAGACAGAAACGCAGACTTGGGGAGTTTTGGTTAAGGAGTTGCAGTTGCTGCACTGAGGGAAATCAAGTGTTTTTACAAATAATAACTTAGCTGTTAAATAACCTAAGCTTAGTTTAATTATAAGAAGATTTTTGTTTAGCAAATGGTTTGTTTTCACCAAATTTCACTAAAAAATATGAAAATATGCACCCTTTTTTGTTTTTAAGACAAGTAAGGAAAGGAAATTAACAAAAAAGTTAATAAAATTAAAAATTAATATATAAAAAGTACAAACATGATATTTAAAATGGATCTCAAATATATGATAAAATACATTTTTACCCCGAAGTTATTAAAGGTTATTTTAAACAGAACCAAAAATCTACAAATGAGAACACTTAATATTTCCAACTAATTTGAAAATCAGTCGAAAGAGCTATAAAATCTCAACTCAAAAAGTCGTGGTCACTATTAAACTCTTGAAAAACATTGTTCTCGGCTTCCAGAAAACATCCTTGATTTAATGGCGATTTTATCGCAGTGCAATGTCGTTGAAGTCCGAGTCTCTGAGGCGACACTTTAGTTATTTTCCACTTCTTGCTGCACTCCACTTCACTTTTCAAAGGCCGCATTAAAATGCATGATAAAAACGAGCCCATGAGCCACATGAGTTGGATGAAAATGATGACGCCCATGGAGACGATGATGATGATGACGATGATGGGCATGATGATGAAGGTGGAAAGATGGAGGAGTATGATGATAATTCTCGTGCTGATGAGGCTGAAGTTTCCCCGAGGCTGCTGCAACTGGTTGGATGCATCCGTGTCAGGATTGTTGTGGGTGCAGCATATAAAACATGTAACATGTGATGTGCCCAGCATCTCCCCCTGACTTTTCCCCGCATTTTCCTCGGGTCGTCGGTGTGGGCGTGTTCCCTGGGCAATTGTTGAGCTTGAGCTTGAGCCTGAATCTGGCGTTGGCGGGTTAATGTCAGTGTCGGGTCTTGGGTTCACATTCACGTTCCCGACGACTCCTATCCGCCAGGCATCTCGCTGCAGTTGGGCCCGTTCGAAAGGTTAAGTAGTTGGGACAGACTCTATCCCTGCCCCTTGTTCAACTCTTTACTTTTCCACAGTTGAAAAATTTGTACAATATATTTTCACTTATTAAGTGGAAAAAGGTTTAATTATGTAAAGAAGCCAAACCTTTTAACAACATACTAGGTTAGATATATATACAATATTTTGTTGTTAATATAATTACATAAATTAAAGTTTGTGACTTTGTCAACATGCTATTTATATTTATTCACAAAATTATTTATTTTCCAATTCGAATACTCCTTTTTTTTTAATATTAAAACAAATAGTTGTATCCATCTTAAAAATCTAAACCAATTTTTCATTTGATTAAATTTGAATTAATTTAATAAAAGGATTAACAAAGCTTATATATTTTTTACCAACATTTTTTTCGAATACTTACCTCTTTAAGTACTATATACTAAAGTATTAAATACAATAATATAAAGTACTATACATTTTCAATTTATAAACGCAAGCTGAGTTTAAAAAAAAAATTGTTCTCTTTTTTTTTAAGTGTATTTACCCTTAGCCTTGAATCAACACGACAGACTCTTTTAGCCAGAAGTTAGCTCAAGATCAGCCTGTTGTTTTTCAGCTGCACGTATAATTATTAGATTGCATTTTAGTGCTGGATGCTGGATGCTGAACGCTTGAGCGCGTAGTAGCCAAAGGGTTTGACCTTTTTCAGAGCAAACAGCACAGCATGTGAGCAGACCCCACTCCCCAGTCTCATTCTCTCCCCCCCAGAAAAGCAGCTAGTCGTATCTGTGTCTTTGTATCCGTATCTTTTGTATCTGCATCTGTATCTAATCTAGCGTGGCGACCAGAAAAGAGAGACAAAGCTCGAGAAACGTTGCACGTAGCTGCTGAAAAGGAGAGTAAACTGGCGACCAAACAGTGAATAAATAAAGACCAAGTCACAGTTTGGTTTCAGCTGTTTCTCTTTCTCTCCTCTGTTCATCTCTTTTTAAAGTTTGACCGTTGCTGGTTTTTGGTTAAAAAGAAAATGTGGTCTGGATAAAAAAATAAACGTGAGGCAAACAGCAAAAAAAAGCAGCAGCAGAGCAAACAAACAAACAAAAGATACGGCTACAAAGATACAGTTCACACAGATATGGCTCACACACACACTCACACACACTGATGACGGGGCAAAAGCGCGCGTAAAGAGCATTCGAAAAAAAAAGCCAGCGAAATAACAATAACAACAAATCCAAACCAACAACAGGTACAAAAGGTACAGTCACAAATGACGTCGACGCTAGACGCCGGCAGCGACGTCGGCGCAGGCAGAGGCGTTTAACATTGAGTTAACAGACAAGAAGAACGCCTGGAATGAAACACTTTTTTGGTAAACAAATGTTGCTGGCGATCATGTTGCTAAGAAATATCTCAGTTTAAAATAGAAAAACATATTTTTCCAATACAATAGACCTCCACATCATACATTTTTAGTTTCCCTTTTTCATTTTAAAAACACATTGCTCTATGCCTTTTTTTTATTTATTTTCTTATTTTAACTTAACACAAGAATTGAGCCTTTTTTTAAAATGTATGTGCACGAACACTTAAAAATGCTTCTATGTTTGAGCACTTTTAAAATAATTAAATAGAAAAACCCAAGAAATGATTTATTGTACTTTGAATTTATTTATTTTTCTTTTCAATATTCAATATTCAATATTTTTTGAGTAGTGCTTTAAATGAACGTTTACCTTGGAACATACTTTGCACACATTTTGAGCACCTTAATACTTGATAATAATAGTTAAGTTCTCTTTTAATAATATGCAAAGACAAATCCTTTTCGCTGCCCAGGGTTCCTAGTTGAAGGCTATGGCCTTCCTTTAAATATGCATATCCTTGAGTGCGTAGATGAAGAGACTCCCAGCCAAGTACTTATGCACTGGCCCAAACTCCCTTAACCCTTGGCCAAGAACTTTGCCATTGTGTGCTGATCATCGCACCCCTTAACCCCCACTGCCCCACCCCACCCCCTTTGGGATAATGTGGCAGTGCCAAAAGGCGACAAGTTGGCAAAGTTTTTTAACCACAGCTGGAAACTGTTAACCCATTGCCAGTTGCCATTTCCCATTTTCCCAGACGGTCACCAGGCCACACTCACTAAGAGGAAAGGGGCAGGGGGGAATTGGAGACACTCACAGAAACACAATTGGCTGAGGTTGTGCAAGTTTCGCACACATAAATCTCAATTTGTAGCAACACCGAGAGTGCGAATAGTTTGCAGTTTGCTGGGGGGCTTCAGGGGATGGGGCGAGGGGAGGGGAGGGGGCCAGGGGGTGGTGTTAGGGGTGCACCGGCAAGGACAACTCATAAGCACTCTTTGGCGGAGCGTCCTCCGTCCCTTTTTAATTTATGCTCACTCGAATCCCAATTGCAGGCAGCCGACCGCAACATGTTGCACTGCATCAGCAAACTTTTGCTTCGAATTTGCTAAACTGTAAGAAACATTTTTGAAAATATGGAAATAGAAAATAATATTAATGATATATGGTATTTTCTACATTTAAGTTAACTATATCGTTCAAAAGCACTCTATTATAAGCACTTGAAGTATTTTAAATAAACCAGTAAAATATCTTGAGAGACACAAATGGGACATTATTAGTGGTATAATTTATTTCAGTGATATTGCTTTCGGTAAATATTTTTTCCCTTCGAAACAAATAGAGCTCTTTCTTTAGTGTGCTTGCTGTCCTGAGCAGGGGAATAAAACCCGTTCTATATTACATTTTTTCTTCCTTTGAGTGTGACATAAAACCCAAGCTCTGACCCGATACCTTTGCACACACTCATTTCGCACAACAAAAGTCGGCGAGGTGAAAAAAGAGGTGCACACGGAAAAAAGGGGCTGACTTTAATGCAAATTGCCAGAGGCTCAATTCCTGCACCCACCCACCGAACCACCCAGCCACACACGCTGCACTGTGCACCAGCCCAAAGGCCACCCACATTGAGCACCCTGCTCATCATCAGCGGAGTGGAGAACAGAAATTCTCATTACAAGCACAGTTTAATCTGTAGCCTAGGGGTTGCTGATGAGGGGGTGGTGGTGCTCAGAAGAGGGTGATGAGTGGGTGGTGCGGTGGATGGGTGGGTGGGTTGCTGGTGCTAAAGTTGTTGTACGGAGCGAGTCGAAACGAGTCAAATGTGTTAAGCTGGCTGTGAGTGACCCAACTCCAGTATTTCATTCTTCTGCCGACCCAACTGCAGTTACTAACCTCCTTTCCCTACTATCCCCCTTTGCTTGGTGTTTATGTAAAGGCAGAAACATAACTCAACACAAAAAAAGAGCACGAATATAAATTCATTGTTTCGCAAAATATGAACATGGGTTCCTACAAACAGTTTTCCTCTTTTTTTTTTTTAAGAATCCCCAAAAAACCCCTGTTTTCCACACCAGCCAGTGCTGTAAAGGCAACAAAACTGAAACTGTAACTCAATTGTAATGCAAGGTCTTACCCACTCATCCACATCCTCCCACATTTTTGCACCTCCACCCCCGATGCTTAATTTACATGTTTTCGGGTAACTTCATATAGAAAAGCTCCCTTGGCTCTTTGGCTTTACATGTTTTCCATATCACATTCCGCCCACATGTTTCGGCCCCCTCATTTTCCATATTTCCATAACTGGACTTCCAGGCGCTTCTCACTTCATTAAATTGTTCGCTTATTGTTTTTGGCTCGGTTCGGGGTTTTTTTTTTTCGTTTATTTTTTGTGGCTTGAAAAATGTCATGGAAATGACTTGCAATGATAACAAAATGAGTTTCATTTGCATTTGACAGCGTGAGAGATTTTACACAAAATTGGTAGGAGTACCTGAGTACACGTACCTTGGGCTGATAAAGCTAATTTAAAATGTTATTTTATTAGTTTTAATTTTAGGAAAATATATACTTTTTAAAATATATCTTGAATAACATACATATGTTTATGCACTTATAGAATACTTTTTTTTTTTAATGAGTAAGCAAGTAAGCTATTTTGTAAAAAAACTTTCTTAGGATGGGTATTTTTTAAAATATATTTTTATAAAAACACATGATTTCGAGTTAGTATTCAAATGAAAACATATTTAAAGGGGCGGCAATAAATAAGTGCACCAAAAAAAAGGTTGATTAAAAATCTTTAATGAAATGTTTGCAATGAAAGGTAATAAAACTTCTCTTTAAGGCAAAAATATTGGCTGAAAGTCCCTTTCAACCTGAGCCAAAAACTGAAGAACTCATTTGAGTGGCCAAAAATGGCATGCATGGCAAAAATTGAAGGCAAGCCTCAAATATGGTCTAAGTATGTTGCTGGCTGTTCTGGGGCGTTGCTGCTGTTGCTGCAGCTAACACATATGGAAAACAGAGTTGCATGGGGGATAGAGGAAAAACTGAGGAGCGGAAAATGGGCAAAATTTTGGGGAAGGCGGAGAAGGTGTTTCTGAAGCAGCAGCAGTAGGAAAATAGCAAAAACCAAGGAGATGCCACTGGCAGGCAGAGGGACGGCTGTTTGTTTTTGCCGTCTGCTTGATGCTATTCCGGCTGCTTTTCCGGGGCTTTACAGACCTACGGAAAAGCTCGCCCCCCTCCCTTTCCCTCTTCTCTTCTGACCATTACACATTACGTGTAATCATCATTTTGTGCTGGCAATAAACACATGCTGTCTGCTCTCAGCAGCTGGGGCCACACCCGCTATCATCCCATCCCTCCCCCTAGCTGTCATCCCTTAGCCCCCCCAATAAACCCGCCCATGGACACTCGCACATAACAGGAATTTACAATTTCCACTGCTCTGCACCCTGAACACACATACTTTATTGCATGCGATATTTTTATTGCATGCAAAATGCACATCTAACAAAAAAAAAGTTTTGTGGAAAAGGAAAGGAAAAGCGGTACAAAATACCATAAGAAGGGTACAAAGCCAAAGAGTGAGGGATTTGTGTGAAATTAAATTTAAGACGACTGGGTAGGTGCCCTAAGATTGTTTTCATTTCCATCCAAGGTCATCAGGTTGTGTACGACACGTGTAATATTATTTAATATTTAAATAAATTTTTGTAAACTGTCCATCACTTTAAAAGTGTTATTGTGTATGTAGTTGCAGAAGTAATTTATTTATTTTATTATTAAGTAGATTATAAAATTGCATTACTCAATTTTCTTGTGAATAAATAAATTTAACAAAATTTAAACCACTTAATTTTCTCATTTCAAGTTCAAACATCCCTTTTGCATCACGTAGAGTATTTAATTTCCATGGTCTACCTTGACATACCGAAAATTGTGCCCCGAAGCTTATTGAATGTGTGTGCTTTGATTAAATTTAAAATGTTTGATAATACTATTTGGTGCCTGGTTTTCTGTGGCAGAGGGAATTCAGGATGGCAAGTGTAATAATGCAGAAGTAAACACATTATGGGGCAATGAATTGAAAGATGGAGCAGAGTGAGAGGAGGATGGAAATACACACTGGCCACTTTAAATGTTTCCCAGTTGATAGCTATTTGGATATGTGACGTTTTGGGGAGCTGCAGGTACAGTAAGCACACTAGAATATATTTAAGTAATGTAGGTAATGAAAATTTATTTAAGATTAAATATTCCGGCCTGAGCTCTTTCTGTATTATTACACTAACAGACAAAAGTAATGAGCCTTTAAAAAGTTTTTTTTGTAAGATGTACCCCATGACACTTCTAGAGTTTTAACTGCATTCCCAAGAGCTCTTCGAACAGGTAACGCTTAGTTAATTCCCAGTAAAATATTAAAAGTGTGTCACATAGATTCTCCATTTGATAAATATTTTAATTTCCGCCACTTGACCCAAACCCCAAACACTGTCCACTGTCTGTTTGCTTTTTTAGCCATAAATCAAGCTCTACGTTTACATCATTCTAATCATTGTGGGTCGGGTCAGTGTCCCAAATTCATTCTGGGCGACTCTGGAGATCTGGGACAATGGCAAACACAGCGGGCAGCCTTCAATATTTGCGGCAGAGACTGGCGGACTGGGTGACCGGGAAACCATCAGCCAGAAACCAGCAGCCAGAACGAGGAGCCACTGTGCCAAAGATTCGCTCTCGGTCTGGATTTGTATGTGTGCCAGTTGACAACACGGCAGCAGGCAAACAAAAGCAAAAGGGGGAGGGGCGGGGTAAATTCGGGTGGTGGCAAGGAAGGGGGGTAGATTATCAAACGACAAATAGACAGAAATCCGGCAGCAGCAGCAGCACATCGGCGACAGGCTGAAAGCAAACTTGGCCAAATCAACAACAAAACAGCACTAACAACAACAGCCAAAACTACAACTGCAATACACAAGAGGCAAACAAATTCAAATCAAACTAAACAACAATAACAACGGTGGCAAAGATTGGTAAAAGTTAGAACTGGGTGATACCTATTTCAATTTTTTATTTACTGTTGGTACTTATTTGTTTGTTTAAATCTGTTTATTTTTTGCTGTGCTCACTTTAGTACTCACTCACTCACTCACTTTATACAAAATATTTTCCATATATTTATTAATTTAATAAATTAATTAGTTTAGTTTAACCCCAAATTATATTTGAAACAACAATAAACAAATCATGGAAGATAAAGCTTTTATAACGTTTAAAAAAGTTTGTAAAATATTTACTTTAACAAATGTTTATTCAGTTTAAAAGTTAAAAAGTTCGAAGATATTTTTTTATTCGACAATTATTACACAATTTTCAAAGGCAAGGAGCAGGAATTAAAAAGTTTTTCTTGATTGCGACAATATCAACGACTTACAGTGGCGTGGCGTTTGCAAAAACCTGCTTCTTGTCCTTTGAAAAGTACTATGTGTCTGTGGCATGAATGTAAGTAGTATTACTTATATTTTTAGAATCTAAGCCACCTCAAGTTCGCTGAAAAGTAATGATAAGAAAAATGGGAACTATTTTTTTCAGTGTACCCCGTGTACCCAACTCTTCTTCAAGTCAATATGCCCCTTTGAGTCATGAATCCCTCTCATAAAAAGTGGCTGCAGAGCGTAAACTAGAAAAGGCAGTGAGCAACATGCAGCCAGCAACATGCAATGCTGCTAGCTCGTCGCGCATGTGGCAGCAGCAACACACTAGCGACAGCAGCAACATCCAGCAGCAACATGGCCCAGCAGAGCAGCAGCAACATCATCATCCAGCAGCAGCAGCAGCAACAGCAGCAACATGCAACACCAAGCAGCGCAGTTGACGTCGACTGCATATGTAGAAAACGCATACGCCGGGTGTACGCATGTTGAGGGTGCTGCCGCTGTCGCTGCCGACGTCGCTGCCGCAGCGCCGCCCATGTTCCACGGGGCGGTTGGCAACTTTATAAACACGGAGCTGCCGCTCAGTCGTTTGGTAACTGTTGCATTCGGCACTTCGTTCGCTCTGGTATTTCGTGTCGTCACTTCGTTTGGCCATCGCTCGTTCGGCTTTCTTGGTTCCGTTAGTGAGTTCGTGTTGGTGAGTTCGTGGTTCGGGTCAGAATCGTGTACAGACCTGCGTCGCTGTGTGCGTTAGCCGGCCCTTGAGCACCACTACCACTACTATAGCCGAAGGCATTTGGCCCACAACGCGAGCGTGTGTGTGTGCGTGCACTAGTGTTTATCACTGTGGCATAATCTTCGATTAGTTGGCAGCACACCTTCAAACCGTTGCGATCGGATATACCCCTCCCAAAAAAATAATAATAATAACGAATAAAGTCCATTACACACACTACACACACCAACCAAAACCAAAACACACTCCACATAAAATTTTGATATTATAAACCAGCCTCAGCGGCCGTAAAGTGCCACAGAAAAGTACTTTGCCGTTTATTTTATGCATGAAAAGCTGAAGCAAGTGCAACCGCAAAACCCAAAAAAATTCCCACTCCTAACGCGAGCGGAGTGACAACAAAATATATATACATATAAGGAAACTCCACTCGGGATTACCGCACTCTCACAAACACACACAGTAAAAAGGGAAGCCAAAGGAAGTCAGCAGCAAAATCATGTCACGGATCGTTTTTATATGTCTCGCAGCCATCTTAACAGGTAAGAATAAACAAGCAGCTAAGAGAAAAAGCTGAGCCAAAGACCCGCTTGTGAGATGATATCACGCGCTCGTTTAAGACCCGCTCGAATGTGTGAAAAAGTTTCCTATGTATAAATATAAAGATGCCCCTAAAACGTGTTCTCACCTCAAGCTCAGTGATAATATCATAGTTGACTGCTAAACTTGATTGATGAGTCATCACGACATCACACCCGCGGGGCGGTGGAAAGTGTTCGTTATAAGAAAGTGATTATTGAGTTAAAAGATTCCCGTCATAATATCCATGAAATTGATAGTCGTTCGCCCCTTTTTTTTGGCGGTTGACCCCGTTTTCAACCCATAATCGCGACTGCGCATGCTCAGAGTGTGACCGAAGCTGTGATGAAGCTGTGACCGCGTCAAGTGTGACCTTTCTCGTTTTGAGTGTGGCTGGCATTTGCCATGCGCCAACTTAACGGTCCAAAAGGTCAACCACACTTTGGTAACTCGGCATCTACCGGAGTGATTTGAACGGAGTTGGGCTTGTCCCAAAGATCTTGGCCACCAGATGATTCACGGGTGGTAATTACTTGATTGGGTTGCTGTTTTAATGGATTTTTGTTTGGCTCTGTGTTTATTTGTGAGCGGGTTTGATGGCTTTGTGTGCCTATAAAGAAATTGATTGATTTTATGGGGGTATTAGGCAGTTTTATATTTGTATTTTATGTTCGACTGTATCGTAGATATTTTTGGTAGCTTTGGTTAACCTCCAAATACATTTTATTAGCTATTGTTCTTTTGATAATTGCTTTTTTTGTAATTGTTTATCTTTAGGGTAGACCGGGGCACGTTGTCGCACGGGGCACGTTGTCAAAACGTCCTTTTTGAAAAAACTAAGAACGAGATGGCAGCACCCGTCATACCATAGACGTGCGGGTGTGTGCCCATCATTTGACTGTGTAAAGTGTTGACATTGCCGCAAGAGTGTTCCCGCAATTTCACAAAAACATTTTTTTTTGAGCGTAAGTAAAATTTTATTACCTTACATTTAGCGTTCCCGATGAGAAGCCTTTTGTTTCACAGTTTTGAACCTTACATTTCCTTAAAGTCCGTGCTTTTACGAATCCAATGCCAAATCTAACTTTTCACACATCTCTAACGCGTCGGCCACGAGGCCGCTGGAAGTAAAAAAGAACCCTCGGGGCAAGTTGTCGAAAATTTCACGGGGCACGTTGTCGCAATTGCTATCATAAGGTGAAATATCAAAAGTATTGCAAATTAATCTTTGTTAAATCAGGTGTGAGGATGGTTCGAACGTACAAAAGAAAAACTGAGAGAGGCAAAGCTGACGACACCACAATTCAACCGAAAAGAAGGTCCCAACGTAATTCGCCCAAGAAAACAGATTATTGTGAATCTACTGACTCCGAGTAATGTTACTTCTTTGTACTTTTGGTGAATTTTGTACTTTTCATCAATAAAAATTTTGTTTCTGCACAGTATTATGCTTTTTTATATTCCACCAGGTAATATTCTTCCAACTGTAACGATATACACACTTCGAATAAAATTTTTTGCGTAGTTTCAGAAGTTGCGACAACTTGCCCCGGGCACGGGGCACGTTGTCACAACTGACTTTGCTTCACTTATCTCCATGTTACCACTGTTGGGTGACGTTTACACGGAATATCTATGTGTCACATTGTAGCTGAATAAATTGCCGATATTTTGGTATATAGCACTACACTAAAATGTCAATAGAAAAAAAGAAAAAATTCCAGAAAAAAAGTACGACAACGTGCCCCGGTCTACCCTACTAAATATTTTTTGTAAGTCTATACAAAAAATACAAAATTTATTTTAAAAAAAAAAATTTTATAGGATTAAATTCCTTCAATTTGCATAGACTTTAGAAGTTACTTCTTACTACTTAGAGACATATATAATATTTGATTTTTCATTTTTCTTCATTTTAAAATGAAGAGTTTTTCAATGTAAATATTTTTCTAATTATTGCCGTTTACTTTATTAAAACCCTTGAATGTAATTCAAATCAGCCAGTAGAACCCCTTTGTTAATTTATTTAAGACAATGCCGCTACTTGTGTTAGCATGCATCCTTGAAATAAAGGGACAACATCAGCATCCACTTGAGCAGTACTTTCATCTCTTTGTGCCACGTACAAATGTGGATATAAATTCTATGCCTCACCATCTAGGCCCAAAAAACGCTGTCGGTCCTATTTAATTAAAATCCTTCAATGTTTCAGCCGGTGCTTATTTTTTGTACCCTCTTATTACGCCAGCAAAGAGCGAGAACGATATATGGTAGCTGGCTGGGAAACTGAGACAGATTTCTCATTAGCTGAAAAGAAGATGCTGGTTTGTGCCAAAGCCTAACAACATTAACACAACACACACAGCGCATGGAGGAGCTGTTGCTTCTGCAGCTGTCTCATTACTGCCACAACCCCTCGGCAGTTTCAACAGCCCCTACTGCGGAATGTCCTCCTGTCCCATCCCAGAGAACCGAACCCTCCCCTTAGAACCACCACCCACATGACGTGACTTTAAGACAGCAGCACTTTATTCAGCTCGCTAAGCCTGCCCAGCTCGGCAACCTTTCAAAGGTTTACGAAAATGTAAATGCAAAAAACTGCACACAAAAAACCAAAAAATAAAGCAGGAAATCCACTGCAGGTTTCAGCTTCTCTCCCCATCTCATTCTACCGCCCAGCTGCCGTCTTTTTCTAGCAGGGCTTTGGCACTTCACACTGAATACTTTTACATTTTTATAGGGCTGACGCATCGCAGACATCGCATCAGTTGACTGTCGGGTGGCTGTTGTCTTGCAATTATAAATGTTTAATGCAGCTCCGGCCATGGACCCTCTTTTCCAGATGGGAATGGACCGGAAATTCATATAGCCGATGAAAGGGATACGCTTAAAAATTAACGAAAAATGCAGTGGATTTAAAAACTTAACTCAGCATTTTTTGATATTATTTTTGCACACTTTACATGGTAGTTTGTACATTAGGAATATTTTTAAAAAAATAACAACACAAATTTCTCTGTTTCAATACAATCAAAGCTTGTTTATGTTTGATTATTATCCTTTTTAGAAATTATTTTAGCGTGCTTCTAATTAAAAATCATTAACTTATTATTACTACCATAGTTTATCTGATTTTAATTTTTTCCGAATTTTATTAACAAGAAAAACTTCTGTCAACCAATATAAATTGTTTACCAAATTATATGACTTAATTTAAGGACAGCTTTTGAAGAACGAATCAAGAATTTGTTACCATATAAAAAGAAAACTATCACCATGTTTTTGACTACAAATAAAGTTACTTGCTTGGCATACTCCACTTTCGTCACCATTTATACATTTCCCCCGAGCAGAACTCACATAAAAATCACCCACAATATCCTTTACAAACTTCCCATTCAATTTTATGGATACCCTTTTGTGCAAGGATATAAAAAGAGACCAAGGAGACACGAGCTGCAACATGTGCAGCATGTAAATAAGGCATTGCATCCAAAAAGCATTCACAGTAATTCAAATGGCCAAAAGGACTCCAGTCGTGACGTATTTAGTTATGACTGCCTCAGCTCAGAGCGAACAAAAACGGTTCAGCATTTATGCATTTTAATGGCCACCAATTGAGGCATGTTCTATGCTATATTTGTATATGTACTATATACGCCAGCTGGCAACAAAAAGATCCAGGCATTGAATTAAATACGTGCAATGTTTGCCCAGTTTGCTGGCTCTAAATGTGACTCGGACAGTGACTGCTACTGCAAACTGCGACTGCATATATATCTCTTTTTTTGATTTTTCTTTTTTTTTTTTTTGGCAATCCAATCCAACCCACCCAACCCATGACATACATAATTTTCAACTCTTTTTCTACCTATGGTAATTGCAATGGGAATCGCAGAGAAGGGCAAGCTCCTCCTCCGTCTCTCATTCATATTCATAACATCGTTTCATTTTGGCTTTTTGCTTTGCTACCTGGTCAACACAAAAAAGCGTCCAAGCGACCAACTGAAAATTTTGCAGTAACTGAAACGTTGCAAAAAAGGACTGGCCAAAGGACACAAAAGCTTTATCGCGCTGGGGGCTTTAGTTTTTCGAAGGGTATTCCCCTAATGAAAAGCGGGAGTTTTCCCTCGACTGCAAAGGTAAAGCGGTGAATTGCTAACGGCCTTTCAGAAGAATTTTCTTCACCTTTTTATTGTTTGCTTCACTTGTAAGTCTCTAATCAATCTAGTATTTATTGATGAGCATTTTATAGGAGTTTTCTTTTAAGGTTTATACCTTCTTTGGTTAGTTTCCCTTTACCTTTGGTATTTAATTTAATAAATATTTTATAATTGCATACAAGTTTATTAAAACATCCTTTCCTGTAACACTAGCATGTGATATATTGTAGATAATTTTGAATTTTATGTTTTAAACCAAGTTCAGCAACCAATGGCCTACCCAAAAATGTCAACATTTATCGCTTATTCAAATCAATTGATTTGCTTCCCCAAAAATTCGCTGTATCTCTTTTCAATTCAATTTTCGCCATTTTCACATTCACACTCTCGTATTTATATGGCTAAATAATCGCTGGCGGGCAATTTTTATTTACAAAGTTGTGCAATTTGGGCGAGAGACAAATAGAAATGCACAATTTCATGACTAATTTGCTGAAAAATGACTGAACAATGTCAACAACAACTTTTTGCATGCATCCTTTGCATATCTGTGTGTTGTCTGCTGTCCTGTGTGTGTGTGTGTGCGTGCCAAGGAAGTTGGCAATGCTTTGGGCCATGTCGGAATTTTCGGGCCAAAGAGAGATGGAAGAAGTGCGATATTGACAAAGCGTATGCCAGGCAAATTAAATATAATGGGGATCTACCCTATTTATTCTGCTCCTCAGTTGCCTCCGCTTGACAAAACAGTTGAAAAGACAATAACGAAAGGAAAGCGGGCAAGTCGGGAAAGCCGGGAAAAAGTTGCACAGCTTATAGAAAAGTTTCCCGTTTTCCGCTGCTGTTTTTCGGGATGCAACTGCAAACAAGTGTGTGGGTCTCGAGCACAATGAAGCGAAGTTTTGATCGATTCGGCGGCACTGAATTGTCTTTATGAGCACGTACCAAAAGCGTGAAAACGTGGCCAAAATAAGGGGAGCCACCAAACTTAAAATGGCCAATGGAAAAAGTGGCAAAAAGGTTCTTTTGAAGGTGTATTGTGTCAAAGAGAAATTGTTATGAGGGTGAGGTCGTTAAAATTTCGCTTAAAACCAACATTTAAGTATCGCTCCTCGTAAAAAATGCTAATTTAAAGAAGTGTTCATTGATTTTAAAGCAATACAACTTACTGATAGATATAATTAAGGAAAAATTATATATATATTTTATTGTAAATGAGTTAAAAAAATTTAAAGCCTTTGATTTGTAAGCATGGAAAATACTATTAAAAGTCTTCTAGTAAGTTCTACAGAATTTATTAGTCATAATATTAATAATAATATTATTCTGACTTTACTAGCAGGTAAATTTGTTTGAACTTATGTAGAATTTTTTGTGAGTCATATTTACTTCAATTACATTAGGAATTTCTTTTGTAATATGTATTTTAAAAACATCATCCTAGTCACGTTTTTAAATGTTACATTCTGTGATGAAAAGCACCGAATTTGACTCACTTTTCCGCTCGTAATATCATTTGCCCTAAATTACTGCGGTTATCATCACGTCCCTTCGTACTTCCCTTTTTCATAAGTGACTTCCCCGTTTTTAAAACAACAGCTTACACAACCCATTTATAATGTCAATACTATTTATACACGAGCGTACGACTGCGTTGATAATTGCAATTATTGTTTTTCTTTATTTCCAAACGAAAATTATTTATTCTGCGGCTGCTGGTGATTCATAAGCTTCGCCAGTTACTCATGCAACTGGCATACAAAAACAGTAATCGACTAATTTGACGTGAATAGAAGTACGCTTGATTGACTCAACTTTCCTATATCCCCGCTCTCTCTTTATACCTACTATATATCTCTCTGTGCTAGTCAGTCTCCGAGAATTGTGTCAGGTTTGTTTGGCTATTACACATTTTCATTACTTCTTTTTATTTGCGCTCAATGCAGTTGGTTGTGATTTGGGTCATGATTCGGGGTCTTGATAAGATGCACACTGAGAAAAAAGTGCTAGAATAATATTTGTTTTAAATATTAACAAGAATTAACTAATTTTAAATTTTTAAGCTTCGTACATTTATTATATTCAGCTGAGTTAAACAGTCCCGCTGGCTGGCTACCTCTTAAAAAATAACACTTGTATCTTAACTTAAACATATAAAATATTATTATTAACGTAGCATGGAATCTTTTAAATAATACTTAAACGTAAACAAAAAACAATTAATTAAAGAACATTTTTTTCTGTGCATCACCTGCAGCAGTTCCACCTGCAATTTAGGTTGCATGATATACATCCAGAAGTTGCTTTGGGTCTGGTTCTGTTTTTGTTTGGGTTTGGGTCGCATGGGGAAAATGTGGGCGATTAGATAAGGTTTATGTTGTTGTATTGGGGGCGTGGGTGGGGGGCAGTGTGTAAGGTGTCCCTTATCACTTGACAAACACACACACACGAGGGTTCTGCTAAATGTTGATAATGGTTCCCAGAGTCTTATTGGGTCAGTATAGAATTGTAAACTAAACCGTATTTGTGACGAATGTAATTAGAATCGCACAATTTTGTACCCCGGTGAAAATAGCCCAAAACTGATGCACCAGTGTTTACAGTACTTTTTAAATAGCATCAATTTAATGTTTATATAACAAAGTGATTTAATTTTAATTGCATTTGCGTAAGGGAACTGTTATGCTTGTGTGATATAATAATGCCTTTATTTCTGTGCATCTCTCTCATTTCCTCGTCGGACATTAGATAATTGGAAATGTAAAATGATTTTGGCACACACAATCTGGCCCATTATATGATCTTTGGGCTTATGGCCATACACATATATTCATCCACATTTTTGGCCATAAATTCAATTAAAATTTCATCAATATCAAAATTTCTAAACAGATGCACTTATATCGCTTTCAATTCATCTCCCTTTCTCTTGCGGCAATTTAATCAATATTTGAGCATGATTTTTCTATTCAAATATGTCTCGCCATCAAATGGCCGGTTGAAGGAACGCCCAAAAAGCTCCGTAATTGCTACATTAAATCATAATAAGTAAAAAGGGAGAGGGTGTGGCACAGGGATTTCCGTCTCCTAATTAAATGTGCAGTTTTAATTAAATTTACATGACGGTCTAAATTGAATGGACTGATGCGTCAGGCTGACTGACCTTTTGGATCGGTTTTGGGAGCTTCGGGATTCGGGTATTCGTTTCCCTGGTTCGGTGTATCGTTGTGCTTAACCCAAAAGTATGAAATAATTGAAAATAATTTTGCACGGGGCATTGAAATTATTAATTATATCACATCACAATGCATTTGTGCATCCCACAGAACAGATACGCAAATAAACACACAAAAGCAGGTGGAAAAATGATTGCCATAAATTGAACATATTTAGACAGGCTTTAAAACGGGTTAAATAATACTGAACCCACACTTTCATGCAGTAATCAAGTTGCATTCACATATGGATCAGATTAGCATGCAAATTGAATAAAGAAAATTGCGGAGAACAAAATTAAAAGAGCAATAATATGGGTGTAAAAACAAATACCTACTGATTGTTGTGAATGACAACATATCTTAAGGGGTTATATACCTTTTGAGCGAAAAAATTGAGGGAACTTTGGATTTTTTTCAGGTGTGTAGCAATTATTTTATGGAAATAAAGTTATTATTTATTGATAGTACATGTTTTTATTAAAACAACAAGCGTTTGTTCTTGAAAAAATATAAATAATTTACAAAGTTATGGCAATTCTCTCGGAACCCTTTTTTTTTTATAGAGGCTTGCGGTGGCCACGATGGAAGTCCAGCAGGTTAACCGAAATCAAAAAACCAAAAAATTTTCATTAGTATAGTGTTATATCTAGTTCGTGAACGATTCTTTTCAAGAATATTTGGGTATTTCTGCATACAGTAACAATTTTTCCAAAAATTGATTTTTCGAGTTCTAAAAATTTTATTTAAAAATTTTGATCTGGAAAATCAAAATTAGCGCATAAAAACCGAATCGTTCACGAACTCGGCACAATCATTACGAATAATTTAAAAAACAATTAAAGAAGATCGATCAAATAGCTCTTGTGCAATCGTGGCCACCGCAAAGTCATTTTTTAAAAAACACCATTTCGAGATATTCGCGTTTAAAGTTTCATGTTTAGCTTGGGGCCGGGACGAGGCGCGCGGCTAGAAGTGCTGTAACTTTTTTTCTACTGCTCGGATCTCTATGAAAATTTGCGAAAATGTTTTTAAGGAGTTGTTCTTTAAGATAAAGCAATAAAAATTTTTTAGATTTTTTGGAAATAAAAAAGGTATATAACCCCTTAATGAGTATAATTCATTTAATATTCACAATGAGTTTTAATTGGGCTAAAAGGTAAAAAAAGGTGACGAAAGGAAAATACTGGATATAAATAAATAAACTGAAATTGAAAAAAATTAAATAATAATACTACATAAAATAACATAAAAAATGATGGGAATAACGATACTAATTTCAGTTTTAAAAATTAATATAATGAAAAAAAAGTAATATAATAATATAATTTAAATATGACGAAAAATCATTTTGAAATCTATGATGTCTATGATGTTTTCTAATTTTGGTTAAGTTAATTTACAAATTTCCAAAGCAGAGTATTAACTATCACATTAACTGATTACAATATGAATACAGTTTAAACTACGATTAAATGATGTAATCAATTAAAATACCCCCTGTAAAGAAACCTGACTTCATCATCATGCCCCTAAAAGTCACTCTTGGTTCTAGAGTCTAGACCCCAGCAACAGGTCTTCGGGCTCTAAGCCCCCAAATGTTCATCTCAAAGTTCAGAGACTCAGAGACTCGCCCCAACGGAGCCATTCATTGGCCTTATAACAATTTCTTGGTATTAAGTCCCCGCACACCTCTCCTCGTTCATCAGTTGAGCTCGGAACAAAAGCTTCGAACAAAACGCAATCTTTTGCCATACATCTCTGAAAATGCTAAAGTTTTTTCCTCTCTCGCTCCGTTTGGATTTTTAATTTGGTATTTCAGTATCTCACGGATACACAGCTCTAGTAGCTCACGAACCGGTTTTAGTGCTGTTTTTTCTGTTTTTCTGTTTTATTTCGTTTGACTTTTCATGTTGTGTTGGCTAGCTGTTCCAACTAGTTACCATTTTTGTTCATTATTACTTGTTGTTTTTATTTCCCAACATTTCTACAAGTATTTCTTGTATTTTGTTTTTTTTTTTTAATTTGCCACAAAATGCTATGCTCTCTCTTTTTGTTCTCTTTCAAGCGTAAAAACCAAAGCACGCACACATGCGCAATAATTGTCGTATCTGTGTGTGTGTGTGTGTGTTAATATTTTTAACTGTTATTATTGTTGGCCTTTTTTTCTTTGCTGTTCTACATTATTGCCTTTTATTTGGTTGTGTTGTTGCTCACTTCTGGTTTTTACTTTGTTATTTCTTTTTGTTTATTCAATGGGTGTTGGCAGTTAAAAAGAGAGAAAGAGAGGGGTTGTGTGCGGGAGAGAGAGAGGGCGTGTGTGAGAGAATTGTTAAAGTTAATTATTTTATATTTGTATTGCCTGCACGTTGTATTTGCTCAACTTTTTTGTTCACTTCTGGCTGTTTGACTTGACTCGAAAAAAAATACAAGAAAATATAAAAGCGAAGAAAAAAGCCACGGAAAAGAGGTGAGTGAGTGCGCCCCCCTCGTTGGCACCTCCCCCTCACCACCCTCATCAAGGCCCCTTCAAGAGAGCCACTAATTTGACAGTTTCGTTTCAGGTTTCAGTTTTGACCCATTTCATTTTATTTACTTTTTTGAATCCGACTTTGGGCGTGGTTCCTGAACTCAGACCTCAAACAAGTCGGGCTTATTGTGAACAGGAAAGAATTAAAAGGGAAACGGGGTATATTATTATGTAATCAAGGGTTACAAGCGTATATCCTAAAGCTAAGCTAAAAAATAAAAAAAAACTAGCTTTTTATAAAAAAAATAATTGAAGAAAAATTAAGCATTACTAATAAATTTATGATCAGAATCAAAGTGTGGAGTACCAATAATTTTTTTCTGCCTTCTCAAAAAATTATGTTTACTTTTTTTAATGCATAAATAAAAGAGTCAAAGTAAAGCTTAGTTCTCTAACTTTTGTTTTTTTCATCTGTTTTACCAGTATAAATGCAAATAAAATTGATGTTAAAATGTTGCCCTGCATATATTTGATTGTCTTGAAACGAATTGTCAATTCTACGTGTTTTCATTATTTATGCAAGCACTGTACAAAGTAATAACTAACATTTACGCGCATCACACACATAATTAAAAACTGTATCTTTTGTTTTGCTAATGATAATTTCGGGAGCAGACAGAGTTGACCATAAATGTCTGAATTTGTTTGGCTGGCAATTAAAGCGGTTGGACAGTGCCAATTTGAAGAGTGGAGATGAGATGACATGCCAGAGGCTCGTTATAGTCTATTGTCCGGCTTAACTCTCATTTCACAGGGGGGATTGTGGGTTAAGGGGGTTGAAGCCACACCTTCGCTATACAAACAAGTGCTCCCTATGTTCCTGTGTGCTGGCAATCTCAGCCATCTCCCTGAAAACTCAGTTTAATTTGATAAATGTCCGACGTTCGTGCAACAAAACAGTTGTCAGCTGGCTCGTTGGCTACTGTAACAGCTACACAAGAAAAAATAATAATAATTTTCGACCTTTAACTGAAGAAACAAGTCTGCTTTAAGTCTTATGAATTGTGTTAACTTAGAATAAATTTTAAGTATTGATAAACAATCAAGAAAACAAAAAGTTCTATCGAGTTAGCAAACATTTTGTTGACTTAACTGGTCTTTCAAAACAAAATTGTGTTTGTAAGATTGGTATGAAGTTACTGTCCATCTTTAAAACAGAAGCTGTTTTTTTCAATTAAAAAAATTCCTACCTTACCTAAATTATTAAAAAAAAAAATTACCATTTCTTTCCGTGATTTGCCACTGGATATCGAGATTTACTGGTGTCTTTAGTGCCGTGCACAAGCGTGGGTCTGTGTGCCTGTCATTTACTCATTTATTGGGCAGACAATGGCCTCCACTGAACACAGAGATTGACAGACTGACTCGACCGAGATTAGGATTGATGTTAGCATATTAACATGTCAATTCAAGCGGTTGGGGGAGTTACAGCAGGTGTATTTAAGCTTTACAAACTACCAATTCGGCTTGATTGGATGGGGCTGTAAAGGGTTTTCCGACTTTCTTTCACGTCTTTATTGAGTTTTCATTAAGGCCTAATGGCGTGCGTGACTAGGCCCTAAAAAAGTGAAAAGCTTTGGCCATAAAAGCGGTTCCAATTTCGGACAAAAAAACACACATAGAACTAAAATTAAATTTAAATAAATTTCACAACTCACGCACTTCTCCTGGGAATTTCCCCCTACTACCTGGTTTTCTATTTTTTTGGCCATATTTTTTTAGGTAATTACTTTCTAAGTGAGCGTGTGAGTGCGTGAGTCAGGCAGCAGGCAGCAGTCAGGAAAGTTTCTCACTTTATGGCATTTAATTTATAAAACTTGCGGAAAAGGGCTTGCCAAGACAGGGTAACTATAAAAAAGAAATATTATGTAGTAGTGGAGAGAGCAAAATGCCAGCTGAAAGTTTCTCTGTCTTTTTTCTCAACTAGCTTTGGGCTTAGTCACGCCTGTTAACTTATCGCTCGGAATGAATATTTCCATTTATTCTCCTCTACTTTTTTTTTTGTTTGAGTCTGATAGTGTTTACTTAGTGTGTGTACGCGTAGTATTTGCGGGATTTATCAGTCAGCGACTTGGCTTTATATAAATTCTATTTTTTATTTGCCACTTTTGGCCCCGGCAACGGACTAACTGAAAACTTCTCGGCGGCGGCAGAAATGATAAACAAAAGGCGGAATGGCAGCAAAAAAAAGTTAAAGTTTGTCGTGGTGGATTATGGCGGAAACTCGGCAAAAAGTTCGGATGATGGATGAGCAAAAATGGGGCGGGGAAATGCCTTGCGGGCAAATAGTGGCAATTAAATATTAATGCAAAGGTTATGTTATGGAAAAGGCTGACACATGAAATTCCTCATTGTGTTTTCTTGTTTGACATAACTTTTAAAATGATAAGAAGAAAGATAAGTGCACTACAAAAATTATTTCGATTCATTAGTTAAATAAATAGCTTTGCTAATATGTCTTGAATGTTTAATATAAATAATAAAAACATTTCAACTTTTTAAGTTTTACCACCTCAACTTCCTAGTTCTCACAGTTGTGTTCCAACATTTCCATTTTCATTTTCAACGCCCTTCAAAAACTAACCAGAAACTTTCTCCAACCAGAATCGTGTTCGTAATAAAAATTCCCCTAAAGCGAAATGAAATGTTCTCATATTTAACACAGACAAACATTTGGCTTTCCATCTTTCTAATTTCCGCATTTAATTCAGTAATTAAAAGCGACAGCAAACAAAAACCAAACGAAAACACGCAGAAAAAACTCTTTTACAGCCGAGAAGCCGAAACAACTTTCACCTTGGCAGCACAGAGTAGAAATATTCACTGTCATTTACAGTGTCGGCGAAAAGTTTGCACCGATCATAGCGCTTTGAGCGAGAAAAATATGAAATTAAAGCCAGAGTTTCAACCGACCCAAAATATACATACCGCCGACTGAGAGTAATTAAAATGTTTGCCTGCTAAATAATTGCAATTGGAAATAAAGCGTTTGAAACCAAAAAAAATATATATATTTTCAACCATTTACGCCGAATTGATTATGAATTTCATTTGTTCTATTAACTGGCATCTGGTCAAATTTGATTGCTATAATTATGCTTGTAATATGATAAAAATACGAAATTCCCGTGGCTCCCACTATACACAGACATACAGATGAAAAATAATAATTGCGTTTAAGTGAAAAATTATTTTCATAATCGAATTATGGCAATTATTTTATGCCACAGCCTCTGTACATAGTTCAGCGCCAATTTCACTAAAATCATTTATATTTTTACCTCGATAATTTGCATGTTTATGTGGTAATGTGATTGTAAAATATTTAGATATTCGCTTAATTTAAATGTCAATAAATTCAGCGCTGCACAGCGATTGAACAAAACCACTTTATTAGGAAGAGCCACGGGGGTGAAACATAATGTAAAATATTGTGTTGTTTTATCAATAGAAATTTTTTCCATGATTGTTGTGAGACGAAAGAGGTGCAAAGAAACTAGTTAAAATCACTCAACTTGATAAAAGCTTGTTTGTGGCAGTTTCAAGGTTGATCGGCAGCGTTTAGAACAAGTTTTTGCATCTTATTAAATCTAGTTTTTCCTAACTTGCTCTGCAGTCTGTGCACTCCACAAGTTGTAGCTTTTTTCTGCACTAGACAACGGATGTCTTGAAAATGGCTTACAACTTTGTCGCCTAACAAGCTAAAAGCCGGCTAAAGTAAAAGGCACTGGGATTGCAGCTGACCCAGCAGTAAAACGTCATTAAGTGCCCAAATTCAATTTGCTTGCTCTCCAGCGATTGCAGTAGAAGAAGGCTTAGAAGCATTAGAGTAAGACCAGCAGCAGCAACTACAGCCAAATCAAGGCCAACAACAAAATCTATAAAGGCAACAGCGGTAACTACAGCAACAGCATTACTAGCAAATACAGCTAAAAAAAAAAAGAACGCTTTTGGAACAACAGCAACATCGGTTGTTTGAGCACTAGCAACATGGCTGCCAACAGCAGCAGAAACAGCAGCAACATCAGCTACAAAACAGCAGCAACTTCAGCAACAGTAGCAACACCACCAGCTGAAGTACTGACATAGTCAATCAGGAAAAATTCTTGATTGTATTCTAGTTGATTATTTTATATATTAAACATTTATCTAAAAACTAAAATTTATAATTCAATAATAAATATTTATTTTCAGTTGAATATATATTTCAAAAAATAAATAGAGGCCAAACATTCGGGTGATTTTATATAATTTCGTTTTATACTTTTTATCAAGACAGCAGCATAAAATATTACTAATTTTATAAGAATATCTATTCAGAAATATTAAATAAAAACGAAGCTATTGTATTTATATTTAAGCTGATGTTATTTCTCTGTGGAGTAACATAATAATATTAATTATCAGTTACACATATAGCTCAAAAATATATATAACCCAAATATTTGCTTGGTTTCATATCATATAGTTAAATACTTTTTTAAAAAGATATCAGCACTTTAAGCTCGTGTTTTTATGAAAATATCTGGGTAGATAGTTAATATTTTTTTCTGTGTAGTAACAACATAAGCTTTAGCTGCAGCAGCGACTTCTCCACAATACAGAGAGCAACTTGCAACTGCCAAAGCCAAGCCAAAGCAAATCGACCCAGTTTTGTGGGCCCAACCCGAAGAGCCGGCTGCTCCGCTGGAGCACTTGACTGGGTCAAGTAAAACCTTTTTGTCAGCGATAAACAGCGGCTGCAACCAAGTCCAATTTAACGGTCGGCCATAAACCGAGCGACTGGCTTGACAGCAGCCCAACAAAAGCCAACAACTTTGGGCCAAGTGGTTCTAGTTTGCTTTTCGGTTTTGGTTTATACTTATTTTCCTATTTTTTTTTGCGCGGTGCCCATAAAAAAAAAGCACTCATAAATAAATGCGGTCGTTAGCAATGAAACATTTTTTTGGGTTTCCTCGAAATTAGCGGTTTTTGTTGTAATTATTGCCACAGTTTGAGTTATGCAAAACCACACAGCAGAAGCAAAAGTGACATAAGGCCCTGTGACGTTCCTAAGTGAGAAATAATTGCCATTCCCTGAAACTCGTAGTAATCGTATTTATATTTTTTTCCTTTCATTTCGCTGACATTGAACATTTTTATGAATGGAAACTGACTCACCAGCCGCCGCCTCAATTGCACTAATTGAAAATGATTCACGTAGTGGTCGTGAGTGTGAGTCGCTCCAATCAAACTGCTGCTGCTTCTGGCCCCGTTTTTCGGTTTTCGCAATTTTCCCCCTCTCCCAACCTTGCGGAAAAATGGCAGCTGCAGTTTGTGGGTCTCGTTTTAGCCGAGATTTCAGCCCCGACCGACCCACAGCAATTGTGGGCTAGGAAACGTGTTCTTAGCCATCGGGCGGAAATTCGGGACGGGCCTGTGTGTGACGATGAATTTGCGCCCAGTCGCCCAGAAAATGTCTGTATTGCATTTTTGGGGGAAATGTCTATAAATTGGGCATGCGACCGAGCCAGGCGATTTGAAATGAAATTTTGTTGGTGCCAGGAACGCAAAAGAAAATGCAATGAAGTTTACCAAAATGTTTGACCAACTGATAGATGAGTGACAGATATTTTTAGTGAATTCTAGGCAGCAGAACAATTTGCACAAAAATAGAATTTGATTAGAAGACCAAAAGCAGGAGTTCGTAAATGCCTGCCTTTGAGTTGCATCTGTTGAGGAATTCAACTTTAAAACACATCAAAACTTCTCTTAAAACACAAAATATTCTATACTGTTTAAAAAACGAAAATTGTTTTTTTTGATTAGCATCTTAAAATACCGTTTAGGTGAGCACCATCTTTGTTAAATATAACAAAGGTTTACGTTTATGTACTTATATTTATAAATACATTGTTTTTTTACATTTTAATTTTTAAAAAATGTATAAATAAGTGTGTTCCATTTCCCTTAACTAATTTCGAATTTCTTTTCTTTTTTTTTCCAGGTAAGCAAGAAATTCCCATTGATTTTGTCCAACCTCACTGATCTCACGTAAGTCGATCCCAAATTTATGTATCTGAAGCGAAAGTTCTGGGAGGAAATTTCGGATGCTAGACACGTTCACAATAAATGTCACTTGTTGTCGGCTGGCTTCCGGAAAAACTATTAAAAAAGAATTATCACCTTCTCGAAAATGTCATCAACACGAGACACGAACCGTGAAAAGGGAAAAAACAGACGCGGAGAAAAAGAAAGTTGCTTTCACAATTGGTAAACAAAGCAAACCGCCTCAAAAGCGGAAGCAAATTTTAAACAAAAGCCTAGGAAAACGTTTGTTTCTTTAACACTTTATTTAGTTTTTTGGAAATTTTGGAGTTTAATTTTTAAATGTTAGGCTGTTGACAGCTGTTCCAATGAGCCATTACCCCCGAAAGTGGAAGACTCTTTGGGTCGCGTTCAAGATGACCAAATTGTTTACATTTTTGCTAAAGGAGAAGTTCGAAATGTAAACAACATCGAGGGAGGGAAAACAAACGAACGCGCCCATAATTAAAGCAAAACAAAAGGCGTGAGCCACACGCACATGAGGGCAGGTCATAAATATCTTTTAACCAAAGTCGGAAAATCTTTTTGTTCTCTCGCACATGGGATTTTCATTAACAGGAAGGTTGCGGCCATTAACACGTCCCGCTGGGAGTTTTCAAGAACTTCAAATCCAAATCCACAAATAGCAAGTGAATTGGTAACAGTTAATGATAGTTTACCACTTACACTACACAAAAATAATGCAATTAAACATTGGGCTATTATTCTTATATAATAATATGAACATAAGGCATATTTGGCCCCTGTTTTTGCTACATTTTAAATTCTCTCTTAAAGCACTTAATGTTTTATAACAAATTTCTCGCAGTGCAGCCCTCAATTAGTTTCAGCACGTGTTTGTAACAAGTGCAGGCAATTGCAATCCGATTACGATTACGAATCAACTGCAATCAAGTGCAGCAATTGCAAATGTCATTGGCCTCGCTCGAACTTCACTCGGCTCGCTGTTAGTGTTACCTTTCTATTTTTTCTCCCGCTTTTCCAACTCCCCCCTGTAGTATATTCAGAAAGAGTTTTCCTGTGCGCTTTCATCAAATTGTTTTCCGGCTTTTGTTTTCGTTCGCTCCCTTTGGCTGCCAATTTTTTCTTTTTTGGCTCTGCGGTTTTCTGTGATTTTTGCCTTGTGATATCGTTTAAGTACATTTTGTTCGGGGGCGTGGCACTACCAAAAACTTTAACATCAATTTTATGCAATTTCATTCGGTGGGTGGGAGAGAAAAAAGAAAACAAACCCCGAATTCAATTAAAGTTTCTGGGCTCCCGAAAAAATAACGTAACAAAATGAAGTCAACTCTAATTGAATTTCAAACATTCACCAATTGCGGTTATAGAAATTGGGTTTTTTGGCTGGCTCATGACATATCAATTGACTTGCAACCAAATGAAATCAAATGTTTTGCGGCCCCAAAACCAAAATCCGCAAATGCTCTTTTCTTTTTTTTTTTTTTTGTTTAATCTGTCGCTTTGAATGTGACACAAAATGCAAACGGGCAGAACAAATCCACACAATATTCTCAATACTGAGATTTCGAATGCCGGGTCAATAGTTGGCTTGGACCACAATCTGTTGCGCACATGATTTCATTTTTATTTCCCATTAAAAACACATAAAAATCAAACGCAAATAACAATGGCCCGCGTGGGCAAACAGCAGAATAAATAGTGGAGTTTCTAAAAAATATTTATTTGCCATATATAAATTGCAGAGTAACGAAATTGGTTAGGGATTTGTGGTGGTGTGGTGGTGGCGATGGTGGCAGAGTATCTGAGGTTTATCCCTTTAATTTTTCATTGGCTTAGTGGTCGGACCTCACAGAGTTTATTATATTCAATTTAAATTTCGCTCTGGGTTGAACGAGATATTTAAAACGAGTTTGGATGTGGTAAAGATGTTCAAGTCTGGTGAAAATTAGTTGGAAAATGTAAATTAATTTTGTCAATAAAGTATATGGTCAGCAAAATGTTTCACTAGCTGCAAACTTATTTCAAGTGTGTCATCACTCCCTAAAAAGTATAATTCTCCTATACACATATGTGATAAACATTCCCTCTTTCTCATTTGTAATCATATGTCATGATTGATCCCAACACTTTTTCCTGATAATCTCTGCACACATTTTTGTAACTATAAATAGAAAGGGAAAACAACGATATATTTTAAGAGGCCTCCCCTTTTGGAAAAATCGAACGATCTGAAGCTCTCCGTTCTGTAAACACTTCACACAGACAATTCCCATGTTGCATCTTTCCATGCAGCCCTTTTGTGCTCATTATTCTCCATTATTTGTATTTTGATTGTCTTGCCCCCCTCTCGCCCACTGTGTAAACCCTGTTTAATTTCAAGGAAAAATATTTATTGATTCCACTCCCAGGAAATGGAACACCAGAAGTGAAAGGAAAGCTTCCTCATCGGAGGGGGAGGATGTGAAATTTTTGAAGAATGCCAATTGTGATGCTTATGTGGGTGGAGTGGGGAGAAAACTGGGGAATGGGGAGTCTGAAGTGATGTGATACAACTTGACTGCAAGACAAGTGCCGAGCTTTGCATGCCAAGTGGGGTTTTGCATCTGTCAGATACGCAGATACAGTAGAACTTTTGACACATGTGTGTATATGTCAATTAAAATTGCTTTAGCAAGGGAATAGTATTATTGTATTTATTTTTTATTGTTAATACAAAAGACACAACCGTAATACCTTCCGAATTTTTATAAATTTATAATGTTAAGTTTTAATTTATTTACTTAAACTCAAACAATATTTTATTGATCATAGCTTAAAATATATTATTTGGAGCCCAATTTCCTGGTAGTTAAAGAAAAAACCGTTCAAGCAAGGCTTTACTGTAGAAATGCGTGGACTTGCAATCAGAATTTATTACACCCTAATTAGTCATGTTCTAGGAGCCCCTTAGTAAATTTCTAGTTTTTAGGGGGCGTTGCATAAATCTCTAAATAATAGGGGGGTGGTGGTGACAATGGAACCTCCCATAACCACGCCTAGTGGCATGGCCCTTATCATTCTCAGCATCGCAGGAGTTCCGCTTGGCAGGCAGCCGGAATCGCTCCTCGGATGCAGTTCGACATTCTCCAATCGTTCTCCAGTTGTGTCTGTGCATCTGTGCACTCCATCCTCGTACTTGTATCCGTATCTCAGTCATCCAGTGGCATGTTTCATTTGGCATGTGTGGCATACACAGCACAGCACAGCACCGCACAGAAGTGCCTTTCTCTCAAGTGGGCTGCAGCTTGTTTGTTCTTTTTGTTTATGCATCTTTGTCGTTGGGTCCCTGTCCCTTTTCTGTGGTTCAGTTTTGCATTTCGCTTTGTTTACCCATCAATGACGACTGACAAGAAACATGCAACACCAACAACAGCAGCCAGCGACTACAATAAAAACTACATCGAATAGGTATAAACAATGGAAACTCCTCTGTCGATTTATGTTTTTGTTGTGCCTGCTCAATTTAATTTCCTTTAATTCCTATGGCATCTGCGGTTGTCTCCTCTGCGGCTGTCATTGTTTACTCGATTTATTCTCCAATGGCCTTTTTATGAAAATGTTTATAAAATATTTCCGTTCTGATTTGACAAGGGGTTGATTGAAATGGGTTAAAGCATTCATTAGCCTCCTCGGGAATTCGATTTTAAAGCAATTGATTTCTGTGAGGTTCAATCAACTGATGATTTGATTGTGCGGAGCGGAAAAGCTATTAAATTTAAAGTTGAGTGATTCTTGGGAGTAAAAGGTGCAAAGAAAGAAATGGAAAAGTACAAGTGACCTCTTTAAAAATTTCCAGAATTTAATCTTAACGCATTCCCACAATAAAGAATACAATTTTACAATTTTGTTTTTAATTTAATAAAGGCATTAAGGCATTAATCAACCTGATAGTTACCAAGAAAACCAGTTCAGAAAAATTACCAAAAATCAGAACATGAAAATAGGTTAATTAATAATGGTGATACGTGGTTTTGGACTGACCGTTAGGATCTGTTGAAAAATCCCCTAAAAAAAACATGACTAAGGCAATTTGCGAGCTACTTAAGTGAAATGAAGTCAATGCCCCAAAGAATCAACAATTTGCTTTATCATCTTCACAAACATGAAAGAAAAACGTGAAAACTAAAAATCTCGGCAGTTTCCCAGACCCACCTACATGTTTTTATTTATCTTATGTACCGGTCAATGATTTAAATGTTTTCTTTAACCTTAACAAGTTTTTATGTAAAAGGGTGTTTTTTTTAACTTAACTTTTGCGGAACTTAAGCAAAACAAAAGTTAATTGTTTGGTTGTAAACTCGTAAAAATTTCTGCATAATAATTATGAGAAAACACAAAAAAGGTGAATTAATTACCAGGAAAACACACAAAAAAACGTGAGGAGAAAAAGCTGGAAAAAAGGGGTTCCCTAAGGGAAACGTCTAAGCTAAAAATTATGAATGCTTCACGTTTGACTTTTTTATGGTGAAAGTTGTAGTGATAATTCGTGAGGCTCAAGTTGTTTAATTTCGTTTATTGTTGCAATGACATTGATGAAGTTGACAAGTAGTTTCGCCCAAGAAGGTCAACTATAAGATCTCTTTGCTGTCTTTTTTAATTGACTTGAATTAAATTGTTTGCCTTAGCTTGTTGCTGTGTAGGCGGTTATTTCTCTGTTTCAAATCGATTAAAGTCGTATTCAAGGTGGAACCAAAATGCTTAGAGAGTCACTTGACAATTTCCTGCAATTTAGCTGTTGGTTTATTTGTACCCCTCTTTTTTTTGTAATTTTTCGTTTTCGTGTTTGCGTATCTCTTGCCTGAATGAAGTTTTGTGCAAAGCAACAGAAACAAAAAAAAATAAATAAAAAAAACAATTAGGTTGTTGCGAAAACACATAGAGAACTCTGTTTTAGAGAGGGGGGAAATGGGGGTTCCACCCGGAACCTCTACATGTGTGCTGTTGTTAAACTTTTTCTCAGTTTACCCGTTGTTCATGTTGTTTCGCTTTGCTTTTGCGCTGCTTTTGTAATTGCAACATAATTTGCTATTACATGCTACTTTTTGTTGCTGCCTCAGTTTTGTGGGTCTCTGGGTCTCGCAGCTGCTGCGAATGGTCATGGAGAAAGAGAATTCAGATGGGGAATGGGGGAAGAAAAGACAATTACCAGCAATTAGAAACGAATTGCTTAAGAAAAAAAATAGGAATATTCGCACAAGTGGAAAGAATAATAGGAAACAAAGTGCTCGAAAGAGTTCTCCTAAAAGTTGTGCTGAAAAAATTAAAATCCAATTTTCGGTAATGGTTCCTAAAAGTGTTTATTAGGCAATGGTGTTTATTGGGTGCTTCCAAAAATATTCAATACATTCATATACATTTTAAATGATTTTTAAGCATTAAAAACTAATTATAAAACTGATATTTGGATTAAGTTGTTAATCATTTAATCTTAATGATTTTTTCATGTATAAATAAAAATTCAAACAGTTATTGCGTAAAGAAAAACGTGTGTAACATAAAAAAATTTTAAGTTCAATTTATTTAAAAGTCAAAATAAATTGTGTCATGACGCAAAAGTTAAATCAACAACAGACACAATTAAAATCCTCTGACAAAAACTAAAATGATCTTTAAAAAAAAAATATGGATTTTTAAGCGCGATTTAAAGCGCACAAAAAATCGGAAGCTAACTAGACACAATATTGGATATTTTTGTTGTCCGCAATTTGCCATTTATTTTGAACTCTCTGCGTCTGACAGATAATCCTTAATTAGTTACATATTTAGTGGGCCACATATGCTGAATAACATGGCCAGAAAAACCTGCCCCTGCATTTGTATCTTTCGCTCTCCAGAGGCCTGAAGTCATGGATACGCTAACTGCCTATAGAGATACAGATACGCGGACTCGTAAATAAAAAAAACACGGTTAAATGGCGATTCGTGTTTTGTGTGTTGCACAGAGGCAGAGGCAACAATAAATGCAACACGGTTCACGGTTTTAGTCAACTATTTTTATTTTCCTGTTGCCTTTTTCACATAGTCACTGTCCGCGTGTGCGCAGGCTTTTTGCACAGACTGTGTGTGTAAGGGCTGCAAATGGCCGCTGTTGTTGTGTATGAAAACGTAATTAACAACATTTTACGGTAATTTTTTTCAACTTTTCAATTCAAAGGAGGGGAAAACTGTGGAGGACTGCCAACGCAAAATGGCATAACTTATGGCCTCGTTTGCCTACTTTTTTTTTTTGCAGCCGCAACGGCTGCCTCGACAATTAACTCACTTAAAATACTTTTGCCCTAGACTCGCATTTAATGATTAATTCTGCATTTTTTCCCCGGCAACCCCTTCTTTATTTCTTTGTCCTATGTGGCAACAAAAACAATTGGCTGCGTGCTTTGCTTTGATTGCCAAAACAAGAATTAATAAAATTAATATGGAATGGCCCATCAAAGTCAATTATTGGCCGCTGCTTCTCATTCAAATTGAGGCCCATCGTAAAAAAAGAAAAACTATTTCCATGCTCAATTGATAAAGTTCATGCCCCCGAACAGAAAAAAAAACCGGCTGCCTCAAAAGGGAACTTGCCACTTGAACTTTTTTTCAGTGGGGGAGGAGAACCACATTTAAATGAATACGCCAGAGGGCACACAGCAACAAAAAGAATAAATATTTTTCAAGTGACTCAGTGGGGAATTAAGCTTATACACTTATGCGAATTGCTGTCCGAAATTGGAAATATCCATACAAATTAGGGCGAGTCAAAATGTTGATTGGGTGACCACAGGCAAAACACTCACTTAAATATATTTATTGAGGTCTTAAATGATAAATAAATGAAGCAAAATGTTGTACCCTTTATCACAAAGTTTCCGATTTTTTAATTTTTTTTAGGCTTTTTTGTTCTTAGAAATATTTCAGCCAAGTCTCAATTTACTAATATATGCCATAAATAAAAATATATAACTATTTTTACTTAATAAAGTAATAAATATTTTAACCTTAAATTTTTAAGTATTTTTTGTTGTTGTTTTAACTTAAAGGGATATCTTTCTGTTTCCCATTTTGTAAACAGCGTTACATAAATTTAAAAAACCTGCAAGACAAATATCCATAAAATTATAAAAAATAAATATATAATATGCCTTTAAGAAAATAAAAAAAGAGCTCTTTAAATTTGTTAAATTAAATCCGAGCTTAAATTTGTTTTCCCTTTTTAAATATTATTCTCAACCATGTTATTAAAGTTAATTTGTGGGTTCTTTGGCCGACTTCTTTGTGGCACTTTTCCAACCACATTCCCTTCTGCCACGCGTCTTGCATAACATATTATGGCTGCCTTGCCTGCGTGGATATAATTATGCCTATTTCCTATGTGCGCTACATTTCCATGCAAGCTGCTCTCGTTTGAGTGTGTATATTTTAATGCATATATATTTTTTAATGCCACTTAAAATACAAATTGCCTAGATCTCTGTCTGAATGGCGCACGCTCAAAGCTGCAGGGCTCTCTGACCCCCGTGACCCCCTTCGACCCCCTCCACATAATATATGCTATATGCGTAATTGTCTCAATTATTCACCAAAATGAGCCGCCATGCAGCTGCATTTGTGTGTGTGTGTGTATTTGGTTTGCTACTGATTTCATATGCGCCTTGTCTGCAGAATTTGCCTGCCACCCACTGCCTGTCCCCTCCCCCTTTAGCCCTTGAATGCAGCCACAGAACACCCACCCACCCAGCCCCCTTAACCCATCTTAGCCATCCAGCATTTGGGGCAAGAGCGCGCGCGTTGCAAATTACATTTGTATGCGTTTTGTGCACGCATTGCAATCGCTTGCATATAAATTGCGCCGCAAATGCAAAGCCACAACAATTGTTGCCTCCGAACGTTGCAGCACCACCCCCTCACCACCCTTTACCCACTATCCCCTCCAGTGCTTGCCCCCCGCTTTCAATCACCCCTTTAGGCAGTCATTAATGCGCCCGCCATGATGATGACTATCTTATGCTTATGCATGTTGACTGCAACTTCGGCTCACAAGACACTGAGCGAAATTACTGAAAAATTAACCATTAAAAAAATAATGACTTGGGAGTAAACTATTAAATTTTAAAGATTATACAATCTGTTTTTAAACAATTACTTACAACTTCTCTCAAGCAGTAGTTAAGACCTTCTTATAGTTCCCAAGCAAATTGGGTTTCTGGCTGTTTTCCAGAACTAATAAGCTGAAGGGATTATTTTAAATATAAAATCTAGAAATATTTGACGTTAGGATAATAAGCACCAAAAAATAAAAGGGTCTTGGAAAATTAACTGATTAATCTTCAATTGATTTTTTTAATTTTAAACGTAATGAATATAATGCTGTAACATAGGTATTACAAAATATAGTACCTATATATTTTAATACATGGTTTTTCATAAACATGATATAAAATATGTTATGAAATTATTACTATAAATCTATGTAAATATAACTTAAATTTACTGCACAAAATTAAACAAAAGTAGCTATGTTAAAAATAAAATGCACTTTGCTTAAATTTGTTGTGAATTGATAATAATTTTTTTCAGTGTCTTTAGGGGGGCTCAAGCATTTGCACTGCAGACGCCGCCTGCTCCACATTTGGCAGTTAAAACCGACTTGGAATGCTGTTTGCTGTTTGCTGAACGCTGATGACTTGATGTTGACTTCGGTCGATTTATTTGCTGAGCTGCGATTTACATGAAAATTTACCGCACAAATTTAACCAAGTCGCAACCACGCCCCTTTTATTCGCCAGCCCCTTTGGCACTGCAATTAAATGTTTTTTGGTTGGTGGCCATTTGGCTGGCTAACTGGAAACTGGCCAGAAGTTGGACTAACTTGGAATCTATGTAATTAGTGCCTTCCCCCCCTTCATTTGATGTGGCTAACCCCCTGACTTCGCAGCCTGATTTGATCTGCGGTTTGTTGCTGGTTTCAGGCCGATTTATATGTCAGATAATGACTTTGAGTCGAACGTATGTCGAATAATGCCTTTGGGTCGAATTTATGAATTTGAAGCAATATCCGGTCTGGAATTGCAGACAATTGAATGTAATTGAGACAATGGGAAGTCGTTGGATTGGTGTTTATAAATATTTTTGAGCGCCAAAGGGAAAGTCAAATGAAGGAAAGTTTAAAATTGCCAAGATAAAGACGAAAAATATATTAATTTGAATTGTTTTTATTATTGAAGGTATGATTTATTAAACCATTTTAAAATGCAAAAATTAAAAATAAATTTTTGTATTAAAAAGATCAAGTTCATCTACTTTATTAATCAAGAATGTTTTTTTTTCAAGTTCCAACAGTTTCTCCAACTATTTTTTCCCATGAAATAGTTTACATTTTTCTACGCACATTTACGCTTGGAGCGGAAAATTGTTCAAGTCCATCACATGTCTTTGTAATTAATTGAGTTTAAATTATAACTGCGAATGCCACAAATAGCAAGCATTTTCATGGCCACAAGTGCAAAAAAATTGTTAATAAATAATTAAAAGCCAATTAAAAGCAGCCAGCTTGTCGCAAACTTTCCCCTTAAATTAGGCCACGCCCACCCAACGCCCTCTTGAGGAGGTTAGGTAAATAAAATATGAATTTTATAATTAGCAAAGCGACAACTAACAGGGAAAATTACTTTCGCCAGGTGAATTAATCACTGCCAGAGTATGAGCAAGCCATTTGCATAAAGCCAGCGTAATCAATCTAATTACTGTCAATCGTTGAGTGACACACTGCGAAAAAAAGACCATAGTTTGCACTTCAATTAGCCACTGGGATCCCCCGTCTTTTCTGGCCTCGGCCTCGGAGTGCAACGCACCGAATTAAACTGGAAAATGCTGTCAACTGAAAATGGAAAGCTAACATCCATTATGCAGGCGACTCTGGCGCTGGTCTGTCCAGTTTTCCACTCGGCGACTCTTGGACTCTCGACTCGAACCGAGGCAATTAATTTACGAGCTCAGTGAACATTGGCTTAGCTTTCACATCACTCGGGGCAAATAGATAAGAGCCTGGCCAAAAAGTCCGACTAATCCATGGCCTGGCCTACACTCGGATCTCGCGTCAGCTTTATGGCATTTAGCTGTTGCTTTTTATGATATTGCCATTGCCGCTGCCACTGCCTCTGCCTCTGGACTGCTGGACTGCTGGCTGTACATAAGTGACTCTAATCCTGTCCAGCAGTTTGGCAGCAGTGACCCCAGCTTCAAAGTGAAAGGGTTTTGGACCGAACCGAACCGCAGTTGGCCATTGGCCACATAGGCAAACAAAACACTCGGAACACTTGGATGTGTTGCCATTTTTGGGGTCACTTTGCATTCGTTTGTTGGGCTTTTCTATAACAGTGCAGTTTTTCAGGCCAGTTTTCCCTGGCCGAGTATTTTGCTCTCTGTTTGCTCGTTTCTAACTAATCCGCTGCCATTTGTAAGCCAACTTAGACAATAAAAACATAAACAGCTAACAATAAAATTTAGGGTAAGGTATATACTCAGGACTTACTGATTGCCTGAAAATGGGAACATTCATTTCTTTTTAATAATCCTTGCATAGTTATTGCTCACTTGAGTCATTAAAGAAAACTTGTATGTGTTTTATGGTGCTGTGACTTCAGCTTTTCACATCGAAAAGAGAAAAAATTTACTAAGTACAACTTATGATTTTTTTTTGTAGGTAATAATTTTAGGTACAATACTTAGCTTTAGACCAATTCAACTTCTTTATTGGTGACTTTAAATGGAAACAGTTTTAAAGATATTTTTTTATAAAATATTTACAGTTAAAATTTCTGTTCCCCTAAAAGCCTGTTGTCAGTCCTCTATTTTTTTTCCAGGCATACAAAATAATTTAAAGTAATTCTAACGTACATTTAATTTTTTTTACAATTTAAGTCTGAACCAAACCTCCTTTTCTTACCCCTTGAACTGACCCTCGCCATTCACTCAACTTTACCATGCTGTGATCATGATGATGACAAAAACTCTCTTGATTTCCTACCAAGTTTTACAACGGAACTCACTCATACACCAATTTTCCTCGGCTCTTTCCCCCCGGGTTTTCCGCCTTAGCAAGTGTTGGGTTTGGGGCGTGGCATCAGGTGGAAATGGCAGCCTTTGTTTTTCCATTTAGACATGCAATGCTGCACTTTTTTGTCTCCCTCACTCTCTGGCAACACTTTTCGGTGTTGCTTTCAATTCTGTTTGTTTTGTTGCTGTTTTTGTTATTCTTTTTTTTTTGTGCTGTTTTGTGTTTTTGGCCTCCGTAGTTTCCTTTTTTGGCATCGGTTGTTGTAGTCGAGTTTGCCATTTCCGTGGCGCTCATGCGTATAATTTTGCTTGAGGCTGTCGCCGAGTACGAAACAATAAGGCCAACACCCCCTTTTCCTCATTTTTCTTGTATTTGCCACTCCGTTATTTCACTCTATCAGTGGAAAAAGTCGAATGTCTGTAAGTAAAGCCAAAAACTGGGGCCAACGTGACGTATGCGCAATGTGACAAAACAACAGCAGGAACCACCGCACAACCGAAAAGGGAAAATGCCAAAAAAATATTGAACCGAAATTGCAAAAGTGTAAGAGCATTCCATTCCATTCCAGAGGGTGTAGGGTGTAGGTGAAGGGTGTATTTCTTTTCCTTTTAATTCTCATGCAAAAAATCGAAGTTCGTTTTGCTCGATTTTCTTTGATTACATTTCACAGAGAAATGTTGGGAATTTTCTTCACCGATTTAAACCTTAAATTATGGTCTCACATTGACAATTGTCACATGGCTGGGCACAGCATCCTCGAATGGGTGTTGGGATGATGGCAGTTTTCCAGAGAAGTGGGGGGCGGCTTTTCCACGCTTCAATGCCCCATTTCAGGTTGCTTCTCTCGCTTTTCTCGCTCGTGGGTGGACAATGGCCGTGTTGAAGAATCCGTTTTTCTTTATTTTCTGCCGGATTTTTTGCGCCGGTCTTTTGTTCGGTCAACAACGTGTTAATGCTGCTGCACAAAAGCGGCATTGGAAAACCTTTAAATATTTTTCCCTTGTTTTTTAAACATTTTTTGTTTTCTTTTGCCTTCCGTTGAAGTTGAAGTTTATTTATCTAAGTTTAAGATCAACACGAAGGCAACCCCTTGAGAAAGTCCAACCCGTTTTTCCTCCCCCTTTGCAACATGCAATCATGCACCACCTGCTGCTGCTGTTGCCGCTGCTATTGTTGGTGGTGTTGCTGTTGCATGCACGACAGCAATACCAACTGCACACAGAAAAAAAAGAAATCGTTTTGAATTAAAAACTGTAAGATCCATTAAGTGATAAATGATAACATAAAACATATTACGTCTGAGATTTAAATATTGCATGTTAAAAAGTTTACTTCTTAATCTTTGGTTAAGGAATGTTTGTTCATAAAGAAATACAACTTTTTACTGTTGATTTATTTATCATTTATCAAAGCTACATGGATAACAAATATTATATTATATCATAGTTTAATAACTTGTCATTCCACAATAAAATTTAACCAGTTTTTTACTTGCTTATTATATAATATATGATAAAAAAGGGAGTTGTTGTTTTAATGTTATTTTTCCCTTTTAATACTTTACCTATTCAAAATATTTAAGTTGTAAAATTAGCATTTTTAAAAGTTAGTTTCCTTGTGCATCAACAAGAACAGCCAGTGGGAATGCCTTCATCGCCATCATCGTCGTCATCATAAATGGCCGTTGCACAAAGCTCACGTTCTCCTCGTTACGCGGGTCTGCTTTTTCCTACTCAGTTTTCCTTGGTTTTTCATTTATTTATTTTTTTTTGGTTTTTCCAAGCTTGGTTTTCCCTTTACTTGCGGTCCCATATGCCTCAAAGTCGTTGCTTCTGGTTAAAGGTTTTTAGCACGGAGCCACTCTCCGCACTTTTGCGGCCTGGAATTGCCTGTCAGGCAGTCAACCGTTCTACCTCTTTCTACCTCTGTCTCTCCATTCGCCCCGTCTCTCTCTACAGGCAGCTACCTCTCTCTTTCTGCTTATGCTGCTGGCGAAGCGTTGGGGCATTAGGCAATTTCTTGCAGGCACATTACACTATTTACTTTTCCATTTCAAATTCGAATTTCAAGCCATGCAAATTGCCGAGTGGCGTTGAGAATCCCTCAGAGAGAAAGACAGAGAAAGGGAGAGGAGAGGGAGAGAGAAAGGCAACTTGGTCTAGAAATGAAAGAAACAAATAAGAATTTGTGGCTACCACAATGCGGCCAATGATGCATGCACAGTGGGACGAGAGTGTGGGAAAAGTGAAGGTAAAAACTTTAAAGCTGTTTACAACACTTTAATTAAGATTTTAAAAGGTTTAATGCAAGTACAAAACAAGTGTTGTAAAGGAAATATTAATTACTAATATATAAAAAAAACGATTAAGTTTTATTTCTTTTTAAAAGAAATACGCACGTAAGGAAACGAGTTTTTGCTTCACCCAAGAATATCAAAGAATAGATTTTGCAAAACTCTGAAAACAAATTGATCAAACCAAATCTGAAAGTGTTTAGGTTTTTGAACCGACAAACAACAAGTTTTCTGGTCTATCTTAGCTACTGACAACCTTAAAATTGTTTGATAAGCTATTAATTTGAAAATCTGTTTTAAAATTGAAGTTTGATTTATTTTACCATATAATTTTTAAGCTAATTTGTTGGTAATAAATCGCATACCACTGTGCACAAAGAAGCGCTCAGAACTCGAAACACAAGCACCACTGTCCCCACATTGACTTGGCTGGCTTCGACTTCCCTCGCTGCACTTAATGCACACGCTTGAGGGAGTTTATTGAAAAGTCTGTCGTGCCAAAAGCATTTCCTTCCCCCCTGCAACTTCACCACTTCCCAACCCCATCGCGATGTTATACAAAAGACAGGTAATACCCATGTCGAGCATATTGGACTGGGGGTCCATTGTTGCCACTCCGACTCCGAAAAACCCACACACACGCACGTAAGTAGCTCTGCGATTTGGAGGCTATAGCTTTCGATTCAGAGATCTTATGAATGCGAAGCATGCCGATAAGATTTCCCCTTTATTTGCCCACCATTCCCACCCGGTGATAAGCGAAACGTGTTCAGGACGCGTTATGGGAAGGGGGTGAGAGTGGATTCCAGGATTCCAAGGGAGTGTCCATGATGCCGATTATGAAGATGGAGATAGCGATGGAGATAAAGACACGCTGCTGCTGCTGCTGCTGCTGCACTGGGGATTTCTTAACCTTCCCAGGATTCTCGCCTCCATTCACATTTTTTATTGATTTAGTCTAAAGTTTTCTGCACTTGTGCCGTGCCATTGGCATTGTGTTCGCTCGACTTTGGCCCTTTTGTTCGCCCAGCGTAGAAGTGATTGGCTGCGTGTGGGAATTGAACGCGAAAATAGCTTCATTATTTAAAGTAGATCCCCAGTGCCAACTGCCGACTACCGACTGCCGACTGGAGGAGATGTGAATAAGTTTGCAATTGAGCTGTGCTTTTGGGACGGACCATGCGGGCCCTGTAAATTGCCTAAATAATTTGTATGCTTCTGGGATACTACAGTGAGTGTGTGCGTGGGAGTTGGCAAAGTGCAAGGAAAACTCGGAAAAAATGGGAAAAAAGGGTTAAGTGAGTGGTGAAAGGAAATTGGGTAAAGACCTCTCTGTGCCATGGAGAAGTGGAAAATGCTTTCTTAATGCGAATGTAAGAGGAAGGCTCTAGAAGGTTTAAGATTTAAAAAGTAGTTTACCTAATCTTTTTTTCAATTATTTTTTTTTAAGTTTGTTTTAAGTAGTAAAATTATTAAAACTACAAAAAAAACGTTTGTTTAGTTTGTCAAAGTTTTTGTTGCAGACCGAAAAATTCTAAAATGTACTGTTTTTAAGTGAATTTGGTAAGGAAATTTACTCAAATACAATAAATTTGTATACTAATCTAGCCAAATAAACTTCGTTTTAAATAAAATGTTGAAAACATGGGTTTATCCCACTACAACAATAATTTTAAATAATACCTAAATTAATTGTTGAATAAATCATAACCAGGCAAAAAGTAACCACCATATATTACTGAAACTCCATCCTGGCCACAACCACAATTATTTATAATTAATAAATGTCTGTAATTGTTTGTGAGTCCCAAAAAAATACCCAACATTTTTTCCGCCCACACAAATGCAAAAGTTTCAGGCTCAGAATAAAACAAAGTTTGGCAACAGTCGAAGCCAAAGTTCAACTGCCAATCTCAAAAACCCGTGCACTCAATGCACAAAAAAAAAACAATAAACAAAAAATAAAATAGAAACAAAAATGGGGGTGTAAAGGAAAAAATGTTTGGAGGGCTGGTAAAAATTTGTCATTGCTACAGGAAACCGGAAACTAGCAACAGTTGCTGTATCTGCCGCTGCCAAAGAACTTTTGTTTGTTTTTGCATGTAAAACCCCACTGAACAAACAGAACACTCCCCCTTGGCACCTTTTACAGCTTCTGGTTTCTGGTATTTGACTAGTTTTTCTCCCTTTTTTTTTGTTTGTTCAATTGCAGGTTCAATGTACCTGAAATACGGATGCGAGCAGCGAGAACATGCATAATGTATGTAAATTATGGCATAACAAACAGCAGCGCGAAGCTAAAATTGTTAGGTGGCACGGGTGGAAAATGCAGGCGACGCTAAGTGTGAAAGTTACCATATTAACCACCTGTGGCAGCTTTTCGCCCTTTTTCTTCAGCGAAAAAATAAAAATAAAACCAAGTACATTTAGCCAGGGAAAAACAATAACAAACGCTGTTTATTATGCGTCTGCTGTTTTTGTTGTCCCTCTAGTTTGCTGTCTAATGGGGCGTATGTGTAATGCACACAATATTAAGTAAATAAATGTTCTCAGAGGAGCCTGCGGCATCTTTGCATAGAAAAATTACTTGCTTTGACATGAGAAGTTTCTTTTGTTTTTCCTTTTAGCCGAAGGAGAAGAAAGGATGGCTCCTTCGTTCTGTTTACTGGGTGGCGTTGGGTTTCTGACATGCAATGTGAATATCTCATGAAACTAAAGAAATTACTTTATGTGAACGGACATGACGGAGCGTTTTGTGGGAGCTTTTGTTTAATGCGTTGAACATAAAAAAAACGATAAAACATGTTTACAATGCTAATTAATACAAAAGTATTTGTTACCATTATGACATAGAAAAATCTAAAAATCAAATAAAAAAATTAACGCAGTAAAATATTTTCAAAGTTGGCTTGACACTTTAAAAGCTTTTTAAGTGCTCAGCTAAATTTGTTATTATTATATTCGCTATAAATTTATTTTAAAATACTTAATTTTAATTAATTTATAATTTTCTTTTATTGCAGGTATGTTCACCAATCAACTGAAAAATGTTCCCTCCATAAACACTCGAAAGGCAAACAGATCCCTTTCAATTAAGTTAAAAGTCAGACAGATTATAATCAACGCTTATAACTCAAATATTTGCCCGACTCCAAAATAAACTTCAACTCAGGTGAGCCAAAAAAAAAGAAAGAAAAGTGTAGAAGCAGCGGAAGCAAAAATCAAAAATGCAAAAGGAAGGTGGCAAAAGAGCGGAATCACAAGGGGAAGAATCGTAGTGAGGTGGAGTGGTAGCACTTTGCTGCCGGCCAGAGTAAAAGTGAAAAGCAAAAACAAAGAAAAATCTTCGAGCCAACAATTAAAGCGGCGAGCAAAGGAAAAGTGCGGGCTGAAGTGTGGAAAATCGGGGGATTCCCACTCAGCTGCAGGCCATTTCTGGACAATTGGGTCAACGGGGGCCATCAGCAGCGCCACCTAGCGGCGTTAAGCGAATTACAAGCGAGAGAAGAGGAAGAGCTCGAGCTGAAGCCAAAGTGGCATAAAAATAGAAAACCATTCGCAGACGGCGAGGATTGCACACACAAAGTGCAATCCCTGGCCCCTTCTGGATTTTCCACCCATCCATTTTCCCCGCTTTTCTTTCCATCTCTGTGTCTGTGTTTGCAATTAAAATGAGGCCAAGAATGGGAGCTATAAAAATGGTAACCAGAAAGTAAGTTTTCAGGTCTGCGCAACCAAACGAAATTAGAAAAAAAAAAAGAAGAAAACTATAGCTTCTCCCCCTCTCTTTCACCGTGTGTGAGTGTGTCTCTGTATCTGTCTCTTTCTTTGGTCATGCTTGACCGTAAAAATAGCGTCGTTCCTGACACAGAAACGTGCCAACTGGTCCAACACGCATTCTCGACTCTCCACGAGCCCCGAACTCCGATTCCACACTCGACACTCCAAACTCAAAACCCCAGCGACTTTGGCTATGATTGTGGCAATGATGACGACGACGATGGCTTTCACATTCCAGCGGCAGTGACAGCGGCCAGCGATGCTCTTCACTTGACCAAGTTAACAACCGTCCACTGACAGAATTTTTGTTAGCTGCTCTCCACGGAGACAAACGGGAGGTTGTTTTAAAATTGGGTTTACTTATATTACGTAAGAGATTTAATATATTAACTTAAAATATTAACGAGTTACTGAAAAAGAGTTACATAAAGAACAAAATACTTTTTGATAAGTGTAATCAGGAAAAAATTGCATACAATTTTTAAATCAACTCATTTTGTTTCATAAGGAATTTTTAACCAACATTTAACCCTTTATTCCAAATAATATTTTCAAAATATATTTTCGTGTTGTTACCCAAGAATTTTTATATTTAAAACCATTTTCACTGTGCAGGTTATGTTTGAGCCTGTCCACTTAGACTGCGTTGGCACTCAGGCCACTTTTCCGGCACTCTTCCCCCCTTTTGCATCACCTCCCGCACCACCCAACCACTCTGAACCCCCTAACCACCCACCCACAATTGCAGTTTATTGGATTCCTTTGCGAGTTTTCCAACTGTCGCCTGTCGCTGCCGCTTCAATTTTGTATTTTCTAAACATTTTTACATTCCATTCCCCGTATCTGCCCCGATATCCGCGCTAAAACGTTTAACGCTCTTTGTTTGAATCAAGTTTAGTGGAAGTGTTCAACTCGCCAGTTTCGCGGTCAAACCTCTCTTTGTTTGCATTTTCCTTTTTTTTTTTCAAAAACACCGACAGACAGTTTTCCCCCCACAGCAAACACTCGCTTAGCGTAATTAAAGTTTTTGGGTTTTCCGGGCGAAAGCAAATGAACATTTTCCTCTTCTAGATTTGGGGTTTTTAGGGGAGTTAATGAAACGTGAATTGCACAATTTAAAAGGACTTTCTATTTTAAAAGGTGCGGTCTACATTTTAGTTAAAAGCTTAATTTTTAATGAAAATGTATTTACTTACTTTTATGTTGTAAGTACGTTATTTTAAAATAAAACAATACTAAACAGTGCAAAAGACTAACCTATTACCTACATAAAAAGTTCTTTTAAGTTTTAAATTTATGTGGTTTAACAAAAATTACAAATATTTTTCGCTCACAAAAAATGAGTTTCCGGTGGCTCTCGTATAAAAAAAATCTATCAAAACTGTCTGTTATGCAATGATAAATTACCTCAACTAAGTAAAGTACCGAAAAAAAATGCACCATAAAAACGCCAAGAAAAATTAAATTAATTTAACTCCCTCACTTTTATAAAGAAGCAACGCCCAAGTCATTAATTAGCGTTGCTTACTTTCGGCTAGACACGCACTTTAATAAAACAGGAACCGAATAATAAAAAGGGAAAAAATCAGGGAGAAAAATGTGCGGTCATAAATTAAACTTAGCTCAGAGCGCTTCGGAAATATTAGAAGCTAAAAAGTAATGAAAGAAACAACAATCGCCAGCAAATTGACTTTCACTTTAATGATGTCTTTAGCAATAAACTCGTAAATTAATAAGAAAAATAAAACGATATGAAAGAAAGAGGAGAAAGAGCCAACTGTCTGTAATAATTTATTTATTTATATTTTTTTCCCCGAAAGAAAAACTTTCAAATTTAAATATATGTAATGCACGTGCATCGAATGCAGTTTCTGTTACCCCTTTTGTTTACTTGGCCGGTTTTCTGTTTTTCTGGTTTTCTTTTTCGAATGCAGACCATGACTTTCAATGGAGTAGAGGTTCAGCTCAGTTCGGATTCGGATTCGGGTTTGGCTTTGGCTTTGGCTGTGCAATCGGAGTCGCCATTGTGTGCCAAGTTAAACATGCAAATGTTTCGCCCAGAGTGTCTGCCATGAGTTTGCCATTTGTCTGTCGGTTGGGTTTTTCGGGGAGTTCCGTGTGCCGGGGCCATAACCATAACCATAACGATAACCCCAAAGGCAGGCGCAGTGTCATAAATGTCTTGTCCATCAGAATGTACAATTTGGGTCACAGTTGCTCTCTATAGTACATATATCTCCCTGACTTTCGGGACACGCCTTCTTCCCCTTGACTTTACGCCCCCTGCCAAACATTGACACTTGGACAATGCAAGTCCAGAGCTTTGATTTGGCCTATTCATAACAGCTGAGCGAACGAACAACCCTCCAATTGAGTTATTAACGCTCATTTCCAGCCGACTTTGGTTTTTTCGGTGGGTCATATTTCGTCCAGATTTATGATACTAATTAGTTAAATATTTTCTCATTTGTTTTGTGGCTCCGCAACATGCAATCCCCAATCCCAGTTCTGGATTTTATTTGATTTATGGAACACATGTTGGAGGTTAGCCTTTCTCTTAAACGGCCAACTAAAGCTTTTTGCCCCCAAATGGGTTGATGATAACCCGAAAAAATCGTGTTAATTGCATAGCGTTGAAATAGCCAGCGATAAAAGCGATAGCACTTCAAGTGATAGTTACGAAAAATATGAAAATAAACGTTGGAGTACTCTTAAAATGTCCTAGAAAATGGAAAACATTTCAAAGTGTTGTTATAAAAGTGAATGGATTTTTGATTATGATATTGGTGAACTAAAAGCAAAGATACTCTAACTTACAGTTAAAGTTTATAATGCTTTTATTCATTATTTAGAAAGCAAAAATATATTTAAGCGGATACTTTTCTTATATGTAAAGTTGATGAAAGTCAATAAACAAAAGTTACAAAAATTATATAATTATTATATGTTGAATAAAATTATATTATTATAATACCTAAAAATTAAACTATGTTCTTTGTTGCAATCGTAGTTCACAAGCTAATTAGCTTGTTATCACTATTATACAATTTTCACAGCATACCTCGTTATGTTATATAATCCATTAACTAATAAACCTAACCAAAAAATACCTCTAGCTCAAAAAGAGTAACCACATTCCACGTTTCCCTATATGTATGTTGCTGCGGTTGCAGGAAGCATTCGCCGCCACCAACATGCAACATCGACAGCCAACAGCAGCAACACCAAGCGATTGTTCAAGGTTTTTTGTATAGAAAATATATCTACAAAATGGCATTTGTGTGTGTACTATTATTAAATTCACCATTGCCTTCATGACTGTTTTGCAGGGGGTATCTTACGGCTATTTTCTGGTCGCTGCTGCTGGGTGTTTACCATTATCATTTGTTGCCTGGCTTCACTTTAAATAATCGTTGGCTCTTCAAAATTGTTTTGTGTGTTCGTTCGCTTGTATTTTACTTTTTCTTTCTTTACCTTTTGCTGTGTAATTTTTATCAAATTTCTGATGCTGCCGTTGCACATTGTGCAACATTTGTGGGTTTTTGTATTTGCTGGGGACTCAGGGGATGGGGGACAATGGAGAGAAGATGACGTTGATGAGCTTTTTATGGCCAGGCCATTAGGGGGCGTGGTCGAAAGGGGGCCGTGCATTGTTTTGTGAGGCATTCGTTGCTGTTGCAAGTTACAAGTTGCAACATTAGCTTCTCCTCTCCCTGGTTGTCATCTTGATGCATCTCTGTCCTCGGAACCAGTTTGGGCGTGCCAGTTTGCGTGTGCCAGCAATTTGCCCGAACGTTTAACGATCTGTTTATGGGGCCTCTCTTAGGGTTCCTCCACAACTCCTAAAAACTCCTATAAAAAAACTTTAAGAAACCCTTTATTTCCATTCTTCCACCCTTTGCTGGCCAATCAGCCACTCGAAATCTAAAATGTTCTGTTTTCTTATGTTCCCCCAGTTTTTTTTTTCTTTCATTTGATTATCAAGTGGCCAGCTTTGAGTAACTCAAGCCGCATAAATTCAAATGAAGCACTCCAGCTGGAGGCAAGGCATATGTCGAAAGATTTCCAAGAGATTTCTAACAATAGTTGGCCCTGTACAATAGTTTTTTTTCTGCAGCCTACCTATTGCCTTTGTCATTCAAACATTCTCAGCTTATCCGGTGATCTTTCTATCTCTGGGCTGACAGACATGAATTTCTTGTTAAGCTGCTGCAGGAGTTTTTCCCTGCGATGCTGGTGGATTTTTTCAACACTTTTGTTGGCTAGTGTTGGCCGAGAGTCAATAATTCTTTATAGAAGAAATCGTTGCTCCCTCTGGGCACCCACATTTAGTAACACGCTCGATTAAAGCTGAAAATATATATCCCCATCCCCCATCCCCCATTCATCTTTCATTTTCATGCACTTGGCATTTCTTTTTTCTCTTTCTTTGGCCCGCTTTGTTTGCTTCGTATTCCCTTACCCCAACCTCTAACCCCTTTTTTGCCGACCGCATTCAAATGCTCTTTCAATGCCAAAGCGGCCTCCTTTGCATTCCGACAACTTTCGAATGCCTGCAGTCAGACTTGTCGGCTTAGGCCGCACTCTTTTAGCCAACTCCCTCTTTTTGTATGCACCCCCCTCGCTACGCCTCTGTCCGCCTTGTTTGGCCCTTCTTGATTCGGTTCTGGCCCACTCCAATTCATTCCATTGCTCACAATGGCCACATACACATGCTCTTCATTTCGAATGCTTTTCCTGCCTTCTTATATGCACGCCCTCGCTTCTTACACTGCAAAAATATTTTAAACAAGTTTTTAATATGTTTTTTTGGGTATTCATTTAAGTACATTAAAAGCCCCAATTGAATCTAACATTTTATTATGACTGCAGACCACAAAAAAAATTCAATTTAGTGGCCAAACATTTTCAACATATTTTAATACGAGTTTATAAAATTTTTTGGTATAAACAATCTCTTTACATAAACCTTTTTATTTGTTATTTCCACTAAATTAGTAACATATTTTATAAGCTCAATGTTCGCTCTACAAGTGCATAGAAATATTTTGTCACCTTTATTATTACCCAAAATAATATTAATAATAATATTTTCTCCTTGTATTAGTTTTTTTATTTATTTACACCGACTTGATTACACTTATTTTAAGCTCAGTGTTCGCTAAACCCGTTTCGTGTCTTTCAAGTTATGGTAGTCATGTAGGCCTTGTAGGTTTAAACTCCTGCAGCTCGTAGTACTTCCTTCCTGGTTGATTCCGGACTACCGAGGACTGAGGCGGGGATCGAAGGGATCTGAGGTCTGAGTTTTCTGCAGTTTATTCGTCACCCGTCAAGACCCAAGTTGGGCTGTTCTCGGAAACGTTTAACTCTGTTGATTGATTGCAGTCAGCAATTGTTTGTTCTTTATGCAACATTTATTTCCCGTTATGCGGTTAGTCACAGTTCTTGGTCTAAGTCCCTGGAAACTCCCCCACCTTTTTTCGAGATTTTCTCTTTTCTCAACTTTGTTTGCTTTATGCTAATGCAGTTTTTTTTTTTTGTTTTTTTGTTTTGTAGGCAAAGTTTTTGCTGCCTCTTGTTATCTTTAATTGGCTTTCAAGTCATTTTATTGTTAGTCGTAACAATTCTTTGTTGTTTTCTCTGTTTTGTTCAACATATGTATGCCCATAGCAATAGATCAAGTTACACACACACACACAAACACACACACATGGGCACAATCAAATTGACAGGAAAATACGCCTACATACACGCCCACAAAATTTATAATTGGTTGAGTGCTATTCCCTCTTCTCATTCATTGTGTTCAATGATTCATGGCTAAAGATTTGATTTTGTTTTCTAGCCCGGAAAATGTTTTGACTTTCCATTGCGTGAAAAGTTGGAAAGGAGAAGGCTTAGCTGGCAATTACTTTCTCTGGCTTATAAGAACGAAATATGCGCATTTTTAAGACAAGTGCTTTAAACAAATAAAATCTGGAATAAATATTTTGGGAAGCATAAAATGGAGCTGAGCTTGGAAAACTTTACTGCACATATTGTATTGTGCTTTAGCTTTAAAAGAACAAAAGTATCTTTATTTTTAAGGTTGGTTTGGTTTTTTATCTTTACCCAGAGTCCCCTATCAATTTCAAACTTATAAATTTATTTACTGCATAAAAGCCATCATCTTGACGCGAATAATCAAGAGCTAAAAAATCTGGTTAACAAGAACTTCCTTTTCCTGCCATTTTCCACTGCATCCAATAAAGTCGCATCGAATAAATTCAAGTTTTAATTAAACTCCGCTTCAACTGCAGAGACCCATAATTAAAAGGTGTACAGTAAAAAAATGGGAAAAAGCAAAGCGAGGCAGCGAAAAAAAATAATAAAGAACAGTGGTGTAAATTAAACACTAAACGGGACTGAACTCTCGGTCCAAGGGAATCGGTGGCTCAGTCAGTCGTTTATTGGTGACTTTTTAGTTGAGGAAATTGATTGACATAATAAAATAATCCTTGAGAGTTAATTGAAATGGACGAGGCAGCGTGATAAAGACGAGCAAAGTGGGCGGGACATTTGATAGACAGGTGGATCAGGTGAGACAGGTGCGCAAAAAGGGCAGCAGGAAACAGAAGGTATAAAAATGGTGCAGGCAGTTGGAAAAAAATTACAGCAAATAAATGAAATTAATGTGACTTTTATTGAAATGAAATTTGCCGTTAAAACGAAGCTAAAAGGGCGAATCAAAAGGAAAATGCAAGAAAAACAAATGCTCAGTGGGCTAATAAAAGTCAGAGAAGGGCAACAACTCGTAAATTCGATTAGTCGCCAGTGTGATTCTATACTATACTTAACAACAATGTAATCTTTAAAGCCACTCCTTCAATTGAATTTCGAAAATTGTTTTTCCCCCTAAAAAAAAGGGTTGAGGAAGCCCCCCGACTTATTTACCATCAATCAAGGGGGCACAAACAAAGCCAATAGCAAGTTCTGGCCCTGGAAAAACTTGGCTATAATCTGCCCGGGGGCTTACAGCACGAAAATTTTAATTATGCCCAGCTTAATGCTGGAAAAACTTTTGCCACGGTCAGTTTCCCCACGCCCCTTCGACCTCTTGCATCTCCCTTGACAACACAACTCAAATAGCAAAACTTTTGCAACATTTTATTTATTTGCCAAATAACAAAATGCTAAAAAAAAAAAGAACTCAGGAGAAAAAAAGAAAACAAGAGAAAAGTTTAATTTAGAGAACCCTTTTTTCCACAAAGCCCTGGAGATTTTCCCCGCCGCCAGTAACTGGGGAAAACTGTCAACCGATTTTAATTGACTCGCAATCCCCAAAATACAAAACAACTGCTTAAAGGGGAGACAATATCAAATACGCATTACTTTCTGCACCCAATTTTAATTGGCCCTGGACCCAGAGAACAATTCGAACTCTAAACTTCGGGTAGGGAAATTTATTTCTGCCCACTCTGGCGGAAAATTAAGGCACAAGCTGTCTTGTGTTTTCCTTTTGTTATTTTTTATTTCCGTCTCAATTGCTGCACTAAATATGTAGGTATAGTACTTTGCACAAACATTTCACAAAAGTGAAGCGAAGCGAATGTGGGAAACCAGTTTTTGCAGCTCTCCGGAATCGCGTGTCCCAGCTTAGACATATGTTAATTTTTGCCTGCACTTCGGACAGGATGATACATATAACTCCCTCTTCGGTTCCTGCCTGTTTAATTAGCTACATATATATGTTCATTCGCCGCATTATCAACGCTTGAGTGAGAAAACCGTGGCTAAGTCAACATTTGATGGGCATTTGTGAGTTAACAAGACTCCAGCAGCTGCCTCTCGTTGAGGGTTGTATAAGGATGAAGTTGTCAGTTGATTTGTTAGGGTTGAATACCGGTAAAGGGGGTTAAGATTACGAGCTAATCAAATTATCCTGAAGACTACCTTAATATTTTAGGTTTGTTTGTTTCTTGAATGTTTTAGTTTTAAGACACTATGAACAATTTTTTAATTTGCAACCTTGTTTTGGTTGTTTACTTTTTGTTTAAGGCAAGTTTATTCAATAAACGCCTCTATATTCAACAGTCTTACATTCTTCATTTCTTATATGTTCGGAGGTCACCTAATCTAAATGAAAAAGAATGAAAAGAAATGGCGCTCAACAACAGGTTATCTTGAAAAATAAAAATCATAATTGTGTAATTTTTAGTACTCTTATTTATTGATTTGATTTAAGTCCCCTGTAAAGAAAGAATTTTAATTGAAAAGAAATTAAGTGCTTTGAGAATTGGGACTTCTGTTTTGTGGGTTACTTATTTTCAGTACTCCAAAGTTTTAAGGCTTGGCCGCCTTTGGTTGGGCTTCGTCCTGTTTAAGCTCTGATGGCTTCGCAGCTGCTTTAGCAGTTCGTGCACTGATCTGTGACTGCTGCTGTGACTGCAACTGATGTAGCAATCCCGAGCCCAATCCAAAATTAATCTGATGCTGTGACTGAGACGAATGTCCCGAGGCAGAACTGCTATGTGACTGTGACTGTGACTGTGACTGTAACGAATGTCCCGATCCCGAGCTAGTATTTGACTGTGACTGTGACTGCGATTGTTTTTGTGATCCCGAAAGCTGGGATTGTGACTGTGACTGTGATTGTTTCTGTAACTGCTGTTGTAGGAGTTGTTGTCGTCGCTGTTCCAGTTCCTGCTGCTGTTGCAGAAGCTGCTGATGTTGCTCCAGTCCTTTTTGCTGTTGCAGAAGCTGCTGATGTTCCTTCAGTTGCTGTCCCGATATAGAATTGCTCTGTGACTGTGACTGCGACTGCGACGAATGTGCCGAACCCGAGCTAGTCTGTGACTGTAACTGTGACTGCGATTGTTTTAGTGATCCCGAAAGCTGAGATTGTGACTGTGACTGTGACTGTTTCTGTAACTGCTGTTCTAAGAGTTGTTGTCGTCGCTGTTCCAGTTCGTGTTGCTGTTGCAGGAGCAGCTGTTTTTCCTCCAGTTGATGTTGCTGCCTAAGCTTCCGTTGTTTCTCCAAGGCCTGCTGGCTAAGTAACGTTTCTTCCAACAGTTTCTGTTTTTCCAACTGTTTCTTTACTTGTTGCTGCCTTAGTTGTTGCACCTTGAACTGTCTGAGGTCTTGCAACTCCTGTCGCTGCTCCTCTAACTGCATCTGTAACTGTACCTGAATCTGTTTCTGTTTCTGTAACTGCTCCTGCAGCTGATTCTGCTCATTTTGTTCTGGACACTTTAACGTTTCCCTTTGTTCTTCCGAAGATTTTTCCTGTCGTTGTCTCTGCAAAAGTTCATTTAAACTTGCTAGCTGCTTTTGAAGCTCCACCTGTCTTTCCATACAACGCGCTTTCCGATTCTGACGCCCACGCTCTCTTCGTTCCCGATAGACGCTCTCGTCCTGTTCCTGATCTCTACGTGGCCATACCCCAAAAGGGTCATTCTCACCCCAAGGACGTACAACACGCCGTGGAGACCGTTGAAAATGTTGCATTTGATTCTCCACCTGATCTTGATACTGGTCTGCAAACTGATTCTTCTGCTGATCCTCAAGCTGATCCTCCTTTCTCGTTTCCTTTCGTTCTTCCGGTGTTTTTTCCTGTCGTTGCATCTTCAAAAGTTCATTGAGTTTTGCAAGCTGCTTTTCTTGAAGCTCCACCTGTCTCCTCAAAAGATTATCGTTGACCATCTTCCTTTGACGCTCATTTCGTTCCCGTAATTCGTTCTCATCTGGTCCCTCAAATCTATCCCATCTATCACCCCAAGACCGTTGATAATTTTGCATTTGATTCTCCACCTGATCCTGATACTGGTCTGCAAACTGATTCTCCTGCTGATCCTCATTATCCTGCTGATCCTCAAACTGATTCTCCTGCTGGTCCTCAAACTGGTTTTCCTGCTGGTCCTCAAGCTGGTCCTGCAACTGCGGATCCTGCTCATTATACGCATCGCCCCATACAGGACGGGCTGGTAGGTTCACAGCTCTTTGTCTGATTGGTTTGTTAGGTAACTCCTCTGATCCTGATCCTGATCCTGATCCGTCTTTGATTATGAGATGCACAGCATTTTGACTCTGACCCTGTACTTGTTGTTGGTTGTTTTGGTTTTGACCCTGAAACTGCATTTGATGTTGAACCTGAAACTGATGCTGCTGTTGACCAGAGTTCGCCACTTGCTGATTTTGTGACTCCTCGAACTGGTTCTCTTGCTGGTCCTCGAACTGGCTCTCCTGCTGGTCCTCGAACTGATTCTCCTGCTGGTCCTCAAGCTGGTCCTCCAACTGCTGAACTTGCCTATAATACTGATCGCCCCATACAGGACGGTCCGGTAGATTCACAGCTCTTTTCCTGCTTGGCTTACTAGGTAACTCCTCTGATCCTGATCCTGATCCATCTCTGATCACGAAACGCATACCATTTTGACTCTGACCCTGACTCTGTAGTTGTTGTTGAGCCTGAAACTGTTGCTGCTTCTGACGTGAGTTTAACACTAGCTGATTTTGGGACTCCGCTTCTTTTTGTAAATCAATCAGTCGAAGTGCGTTTCCCAAGACGTTGCGACGTGGCAACGCTGGATAAGGCTGAATTGGACGCAATCTTATTAAATTCCCTGATGGAACACTTATAGGGATCTCCTGACCCGCTGGTATCCGGATCACTTGAGAAGGCTGCACACGGATCACATTTGAATCAAGTGGTTCGCGGTTATTGGATAGGTACTGCTTGAACTTTTGAATTTTTTCCTGAAGACAAAGTTTGCAGAATATGGATTCACTGGGAACAATCGTTCCAAGGAAGACGAACGCGATGAGCGGTTGAAGCGACAAGATCCACATCCTTGGGCTGGGTTCTCTTAGGAAAGCGAAAAACTAATCCAAAACATGCCTTATATACGATTTCGGCCACAGCACCGCGAAATGTGATTATCCATGCCTTAAATGGAATTTTTAACCGAAGATAAAGCTATTATTATGCTTATGTTACATAACCACTGGATTAGTGACCAAAGGTAATGAAATGGATCGGAATTTAAAGCACTTACGTAAACAAAAGTTAAGTTTTGATCATCACCTGTATTGAATACATTTAAATCTTTAGGTGAAAATGTGCCCGCTTACACAGTAGTTAAACTTCATCAAATTTGACGAAGGTTCAATAACTTAATTCCCATTTAACACACCCCAAACCCATTATCCAGCACTGCCGAGTGCATCTTAAAAAAAAGTGCAAAACGAAATGAAATATAAATAACTTGTTGAAAAAAACGTAATTAAATTGAAAGCATTCAGCGATGCAACAACTTTACAACAATTTGCAACATGAATGGGGAAAAATGAATGCAAAAAACACACATATATTGATTAATAAAGGGATGAAAGAAAAACCGTGAAACATGAAATATATGAACTCTCGCAGTCTCTTCAAAACGGCTGACTCAATACCTTTTTCCGAAACTGTTTGCGTAATGTGAGAAAAGCCAAGTTTTCAGCTTGATTGTTTTTTGTGTGTCTCGTGCGGTGAGGGAAAACTATTTGGCGATGACAAAAGTCAGTGTTTTTTGTCGAGACTTAAAGAGATTGCCTGCGGGGCGTTGGTCTATTGTGATTATGCGATGGCATTCCGCACTGACAGCGATCCCAAGGGGCAAGTCGGGCCACACGGAAGCAACTAGCAAACACTGCGGCAGCAGCAACGTGCAACGTGCAGCACAAGCAACACCAGCAACACCAAAGTCAACAGCAACTTCAACGCTTCATTACAAAAGTCTGGCCAGGAAGGAGGCGTTTCCCCAAAAGAGACCAACGCAAAATGGAAAATGAAAAACAAGTAAAGAAAGTAAGAGAAAGAAAAAGTGCAAATAGCAAAAGTCTCTTTACTTTTGCCTTCATCTTCGTCTTCATCTTATCTGGCAGATACAATTTTCCAAATTGCCGAGTTACTCTCTCACGGTGTCTGAAAAGTCTGGAAAAAGAAAAACAGTTGTGTAAAACAGACGACTGTTATTGGGTTGTTGAAGCTCGGCAGGTGGCAATTGAAATTATGCAACAGTTTTCAGCAAAGTTTAAGTGGGAAAACTCTTCGGGGTTTCCCGCAACATTATGCAATTTTCACACTTATTGCGAATTTTCTCTTTTTCTCTGTCTCTCTCTCAACCGTCCGTCTGTGAACCTTGACATAGTTTTATTTAATTGAGCTGAAGAACCCATATAATGGAGTTAACTCCAGCAGCTGCTAATCAGCCCCTATCTAAAGTCCCATCAAAAACAAACTACTGTTGACAGGGTGGGATAATAACAGGGAGTTAGTTACTGCTAGATCTAGATAATTGTAGTGGAGTCATTCAATTAAGACAGAGTCGAGAGACTGTCACTTTTGACATTTATTTACTTGCAATTGTTGGTGACATTTCCTTTGGGGTTTTCCTGCACGAGACTCCTATTTCTATGTGTGTCCTTTTTAGGAAGTCGTATTCAAGGTTTATGGTTATGGGTTACGTTGGCCATGCGGGTCCTTAGGTGGAGACGGTTGTAGTGGTGGGTTCGACCCGGAAAATGAGTGAATATTGCGGTTAGTTAGCGCCCACGGTGACATACGAAAATTGTTAATGGTTTAAAGGCAAAGAAAATGGAGGATAGCATCTCGATTGAATGTTCTAATAAAATGATTGACAAGAGGCAGGTCTTTTTAATTTCCAACTGAAATCATACTGCCAAATAACTTAAGACCAGAAATACTTTACTATTAAAGTAATTTTGTTAAACTGATTTTATTAATTGGGTTAATAAAAAATAAATAGCTTCAAATTATTTCAAACAATTTTATTTCAGAAAGTTATTTGTTAGCTTAAATAAAATTATTCCGATTTAATGTACACAGTCGTATTTTAAAGTACATATTTGACATACAAAAAATTAACAAACAACAAAATAAAATTAAATTAAAGAGAAAAATGAACCTCATATAAATAATAAATAAATTGAAATTATTTCAAATTCCGCTGAATTAAAAGCACATCAAACTCAAAACCGCACCCAGGCAATTACCTCATGGCGCACTATCGATGTTAGCTCAGATATATGTAAATATCGCCATCAGAGGGTTTATCTGACACATAATTACTTCGAATTCCCCCGACTCCAACTAGTGGCCCCTCCCCCATTAAGGATGCAACTACCATATATATGGATGCCTCTACTAAATAGTCGTGTTGACAGTTTATCTCCAGCGTCGCCGCCTCTCTCTCTCTAATCGTCGGTCTCCAGCTGAGGCAGCATCAGTAGAATTTTTCCTGACGCTGCTTCCACTTGAGCTGCAGCGATATAACATGTTGCACTATTCCCCTCATGATTTTCCCTCCCTGTTTTCCACTTTTCCCCCTAGCCCCACGACTGTCGAGCTTTGCAAACCATTTGCTGCCTCAACGGCTGCTGCTTCTGATGGCCATTCTGTTGGCTGTGTCATCTGTCAATATTGATTTAAAATCAATTCATCTCCCGTTGCGCCAATGTCTGATTTTCTACGGTCCAAGCTCACAGCTTGAGGTTTTCATTAGCCATTCGAATTTTTTAACAAATTTCCCCCTCTAAGCGCACAAATTTGCCGACTCTGGTGTTTTAAAAATAGAAACATTTTTGCAATACATGCGCAAGAAAAGCAATGTTAAATGCCTTTACAATTGTGATTTATAATTGCATAAAAAGTAAATAAATTGGCTTGCCAACTTCTGTATTTTGTTGGATTTGTATGCGTTATCTTTGAAAAACGGACAATACAAATTATTAGGAATTTGTTTCATTGCAAGAAAAACTAGTTAAGTTTTTAAAATTTAAGTGAACCAAATATTTAAGAACAATACAGAATTATAGTAAATTAGTTTTAGGAAAATGCTTTATTTTCCATAGAAAGATTTTTGCCCCTTCGTGTTTAAAAATTTGGAAAGTCTTGCTTGACAAGTTTAAACAACCCAGACGAATGCCTCTTGAATTAATCAAATTTAGAGTCACGACGCACCTAAAAAGAGAGTATAGAAAATGTAATTCATGTGTAGGACGGTGGCCAATCCCTCATTCTCGATGTTCATGACACTTGTCCATCAGTTGGGCAAACAAAACGGGTGGAGGCGTCATTTGAGACGTGTTCGCTCCACCCAAAACGACAGCGATGACGATTACATGACGCGGGAACTACCCGGAGAAACTGTTGAAACTGTTGAAACTACTGAAACTAAAAAGGCAAACCAACCACCCACCAATTCAACGGGTCTGACACGAGTTCAATGCTCCTTTGCAAATATGCAAATTCCGACTCGATGCGATTCAACTCTTTTTTATTTTCTTACTTTCGGTACGCGCACGCACAGCAAACTTGAACGGCGGCTTAAAGTCGTTCGATGGCCTTGTTATTTAAGAATTACTGGGTAAAAATAATGTTAAACTCGGGCTTACACATGCAGGGACCCACTCGAAATGCAAACGAGTAGAAAATGGGATTTTTTGAGAGTATTCTGGACCGCCTGACTCCTCATTTCAATTGCATTCAAGAACGCTTAACATTTTTACTGCCAAAATGAATTGCACACACATCGCGCTCATATCGATAAATTTTCACCCAACAAAAGGCGCGGGAAAAGGGCTTTCCACTACCGGAGAAAAACCTCTGAATGACATGAAGACTACAAGTCCTTGGCCAGCATGGAAAATATTTTATTAAATCCATTCGCCATTCACCACCGAAAAAGAAATGAAATCGAAATTGTGGGCTGGTGAAAATTACAGTCGAGTATTAAGCGAAGCCGAAAATAATTTTTGCCTTTGTCCGAAAAGGTTTTAATAATTGGTTTTTGATTTAACAAATTACCAATTCGATTGAAAATAAATAAAAGTGTGAAATATTACAGCTTATCTTAAATTTACAAAATTTAATAAATTGTATCAATTTAATCCTATATATTCAAAATTATAAATAATTAAAACACCTTAAATAAAAGGAACCCCAAATCTAATTAACCCTGCAGTCGATTGGCATTTAGCAAAGGCGATTCTTAAATTCCACTGACACAAGGGGTTCTCTTAGGTAAAATACCCTTTAAATTATTATCCAGGGATTCCGTTTGTATTTGCATTCCGCAAAATATACGAAACAAATTTTGACAAATTTTACCACAAAGTTTTCTGACAATAACAGAAAATGACAATTATAAAGCAAATTGTGGGCAAAAGTAAATGAAATTAGTTTACTGGTTTATGGGCCTAATTCAAATGCAAAATGCCTACACACAAAACTTCGTCACACATGTTGGCCATAAAATTTGCATACGCACAACTACAACATACACAACCCTTTATGACTTATAGAGAGCCCCCAAAAATGTAATCAACGTTCGCCAAATGCATAAATTTAAATTTGCGATTTAATTAAATCAAAGCATAAATTGCCGAAAACTTAAAATGCGGTTGGTGGGGAAAATGATGATGGCCTCAAGGAAAATGCGTATTAAGAAGAATGTGCACGTGTTGTTCTTACAAATGAGTTTCCATTAAACGAAGACAATTGAAAATTAAATTTTAACAACTGTCGGTGCGTGTTTGTTGACATTTTGATAACCCATTAGATGACTTAATAAGGAGAGAAGTCATTTTCCTGAATGATTGTTAATTACCCAGAGAATTTTGTGGATTATTGTTATTATTAACCTTGATTCGGATGTAAACTCAATTTAAACAGCAATTAAATTAAAACATAGCGAATTGCCAGAGCCTAATATTTTCTTTAGCAACATAAACAAAACAAACTGTCATTTCACAAACTTCTTTGTAGTTTTAACTAATTTTCTTTCAAGTTTCACAATAAATAAATAGGAAAACCAGGTGAAAACCAAGCTCAGGTGCCTTAAGCTTCTTTTGGAAGACAATTTAGCTTAAGTTGTTGCCACCTTAATTCACTTAGGCGAAGAAACTTGTAAAAATATTTCCCCATGAAAATGCCAGGACAGCAACAAAATGTAAACTAATTTAATCTGAGTGACATAAACATGGGCAGAGGGGAGGTGCAGGTTAAGGTGACTGCTGCATGTGCAACTTGCACACACACACACTCACACTCACATGTACTGCCAATTTCGGGGTGACAGAAAATTTTAAAGTTTTGCGTCTCTAATTAAATTAAGCAAGAGGCCAACTAGAAAAGTTTTGCAACACCTGTGGCAGCCCCTTTCTGACCCCAGTCCTCAGTAAAATCCTCCTGAATATTATATACCACCACCTGAAGACACTTTCATCACCTGTTTTAGCCCAGGTTTTGGGCATGCACTTTACTTGAATTATTACTTAAGTTGTCATGGCACAAAAAAAGTAAGATTTATGCGTTTCTAGTGCAGGGTTCTTTAGAATTAGTTAACTATGTTTTTCTCGTTTGTTTTAATGCTTTCAGACTTGGAATTATATTTTTTTACATCAGTCAATGAGAAGATGTTTGAATTTTAAGTAATAGCACATTTTTTTTTAATTACTATAATTATTTTTTGAAAAAAATATGTTTTGGTTTCTCTCACAATATAAATTTTGTGTTTTTGTTATAAATCCCTATCACAAATTGTAACCCCGAGTGAAAGTTGCTGCAACATTTGTGCCACTGCAACATTTGGCTTAGAAACATTTTTTGTTGGGGTGCAAAATGTCACCCTTAAAAATGTTGGTAAACTTTAGCAGCCAATGGCAACTGAAGATATTAGGATCTAAGCCCGATGTTTACTTGCTGCGATGATGATGTTGATGTTTTTGATGAGGATGTGGGGTAGATAGCGGCAGATTGTTCACCCCGGAAAGCCGCAGGAAACCCGATGGCCATCACAGGTTTCTGTGTGCTGGGTGGCCCTCGAACGAAAAAGTAAACGCAATTTGGTAAGCGAAAATTTCATTAGAGCTGGCGAAATTTAATAAACCCATATCCAGCGACATCGTGAGGATGCGGGAAAAATGGCAGCACAGCACAGTAAACATCAGCTTGAGGTGAATATCAACCCCGGGGTAAGAAAATTTGCCATGTCCGCACCTTATCAAATAAAAAAGGAAATGGATAGAACAGTTCAAAAAGTGGAAATTTAATTTTTTCCTGCACAGGGGTTGAGTTTTTCTAGTCGTTCTCAAAAAGAGGGGGGGCTAAAAAATACATATCTCTAAAATTGTTCATGGTACAACATGTTTCGGCTAAATGCTTGGCATATTTTTGCGTTCCATTTGCATTGAGGTCATAGGTCACACACATTTCTCGCACACGGCGGGGCGGCGGCGGCCATTTTTGATTTATTCGCCGCGCCCCGACACACAAACACAAAATGGAAATTTATTGGTTGCACCGCACCATATTCCACAAAAAGGTAAATCATAGCCAAAAAAAAACCTCTAGCTTTACTTTGTGGACTTTTCAAAATGGTGGTTTGGATGGGGTGGTTTAAAATAGCATTGATGTGGGTTAGAACATCATAAGCTTACCCTAAGCTTAGGATAATGAATGGCTTACGTATCGATGTTGGCTTTGTTTATAGGATTATCCTGTGCAGAGTTTTAAACATGTTCTAATTTTTAGTTTTATTTAATTAGAAAAAATATATGTTTTTAGGTAATTTATAATTTCAGGGTTGAAGAGTCTAAAAATATTATTTAAGTCATAATTTAATCGAAATTTGTAACTATATATAATTCATAAATTAAACCATTGAAAAAAGTTCAATGAATGTAACAACATCTAACACTCAAAACCACTTATCAATAATGCCAAATTGGATAACAAATATTTTAATAACGTAATTTAAATCAATAATTAGTTAGCCCAAAATGCTGGGCAAAACAAAATCCCGAAAATTACTTTATGCGGTTTTTAGCCTGTTAAAATTTGTCAATCAATTGACCGTGCTCAACACCTCAATCATAAACAAAAGCTCCACGGGAGCCCGCAGTTCTGTCAACTGCCATTCAACAGCTATTTAAAATTCCATTCGCTTTAGTTGTCAATCCAACTATTCGAATAGATTTGAATGCACCACGGGCAGACATTCCAAAAGGATAAAGGGTGCAATTTTGGTTGGAATTTTAGAGGGAGAAATTCTGTAGAATTTTTGTGGTCTGGCACAAAAATTGCATCTAACGGAGACTTCATTAATTTTACAATGCTATGTGCAAAAATAAATACAGGCAAAAATGCGCTCATATTTTGTGAAAATATTTTGCGGTCTTCTGTTTTGTTGGCTTCAATTGCAAATAAACGTAATTTGTAATGAAAATCAACCCGAAAACGCTGGCAGGAAAGGCAGACATGAGTAGTTGACTGTGGGGCCACCATTTGGGCCACTGTTTGTGGCATTGTTCGCATTTCCACTCTTTTCAGTTTTCACAGTTCCAACCTCCTTTTGTTTCAGACATTTTTGTTGCCTTTTCCATTTTTTTTTTTTTGCATATGAAATATTTCATGATGGCACTTTAAAGCTTTGTGTATATAAGGTGTGCTCGCTATGGCGACGGAAGGGCAATAAAAATTCCGCAGTGGCGTTAGCTTTGCATACGTATTCACGTACAACAACAAAAAAGGGCCCAAACTGTCGCACATTCCCTTTATTTTATTTACTTTGTTTTGCCATAAAATAAAATTAAATGCATAGAATACATTTTTTGCACTATTTACTTGACTATTTATGCACTAGCCATGAGATCTCTCTTGCTGTCTCTGTGCTCCTGTAACTCCATGAAATTGTATTACCGCACGCGATTCCCCTGAAAGCCATTAACCCAAAACAAACCCAAAAAATGAGGAAAACTGGTAGCTGTATCTCTATATCTCCCTTAAGCCGCAAAAGTTTTCGTTGGTAGGTGGCAGGCAAAAATGTTTTGTGCCCCGCAGTAATTAGTGTAATAAGCCGAGATGTATGACCCATCAGAGTGTTTGTGCACATATGCGGCTATGTGTGCCTTTCGAATTTATCCCTTTATCTTTTACCAAAGTCTAGCCAGGTTTTTGCCAGCTTACCATTATTTATATCTTAAACTAATTTTTCTATTTCTTTTGTTTATTTCCAGGTAATTTCAACCTCCAAAAAGCAAGCTCTTGTAGAGGAACAGTCAAAAGAAGTTTCGTGAGTTAAAATTGCATTACAATTTATTAAAAACCCTTGAACAAGGACAAACAGTAAATGTCGTGGAAGGGGCAGACCATAATGAATTTGTTCAATTAATAAGCAATCAGTAAGTGCCCCCTGCCCCCTCTTATCTTAACCCCCTGATGCCGTCGTGACTTAAACACACACAACTACAAAGGGCTACTTGTGGTCTGTGTGCGCTTTCATAAAAAAGTTAAAATGCAAATACAATTTGCCACTTAAAATCCACATAAACTGAAGAGTGGAGTGGGGAAAAAAGGGGGAAAAGAGGCATTGGAGAGCCACTTCAAACAGTTCACAATAAACCAGAGCAAAGAGACGGGGAAAAACTCCAGCCTCGAGTGTTTTTCATGTGGAAAGGAAAATCAATGAACAAGATAAACGTTTACTAAATATGAGTTTTTGTGCAAAACGAAAGTGTGGCTTGAGCGGCTGGAAAAGTGCTTCAGAAAGGAGAAAAACTGTCTCTGAAAGGTAGTTGTAAAATAAATAAAAGGTGCACGAAGAAATGTTTTTAAACACAGAAAAGACACTCAATGGTTTTAGAGGTAAAGACTCAGCTTACATCCTTTGATAAAGGGATTTTAATTTTTTAGTTACCTTTTGTTAGTGCACATTTAATTTTAAGATTAAATTAAGTTTGAGCTTAATTTAAAAGGTTTTGTTATATAAGTTACATTTTTCCTTTGTAGAAATCATCAGTAATCATTAGACTCTCAAAGTTGTTCTTCATCCTTTCCATTAATATTATATGGATAATCATTGGTTTGGTTTTTACCCATACCTTGATCGTTTTCCGTAATCCCATTTCCTGAGCCCTTCAATCATTTTATTTCGCCAGCTGTTTGTTTGGTTTTCTTATTCTGTCAATCGAAAAAACTGCACTCCTGGCAATAATTACCCAGACACACGGACAGAAGCAATCGCAGGCCATAATAAATGCATAATTGACAGGGGCTCGACGGATCCGTGCCCTTCCGATTTTACCCCCCTTTTAGGGCTCAGTTTGACAAATGTCCTGAAATGTCCTGGCGAATTTCACGCATAAACAGGCTGTTTCCACTGTCACATCCTTTCTCCACTCCTCCCCCTGTTTATCCACTCCACTTCTACTTCCACCTCTCCAGCAACGGCACTTCCGGCAACCCGGAGAGGGTTATTTTCCGGAACCCTTTCGGGTAATTGCAAAAACTATTAAGCCAAATTATGGGTTTTACTTTACGCCGGCGGCAACCCCTTTTTTTCACTTTTTTATCCTGCACTTGAGAATTAGAAGTGCCGTGAAAATCAAGAGCGCGCGCCAAATTATTATATATATGTATTTAACCCCCGCTCAATTCCCAAAATATAATATTTGCAGATCTCGGGGAGCGGGGGAAAATAATACATGTGCATGCGACCATATAAAAAGGTTAATATTTGTTTTCCCGCCCACGTTCACACGGTGAATAATCCGACTGGATCTCAAAACCCCCGAGAATTCCCATGGCGCTCTTTAAATGGCCCATAAAAAATTGCCAAAAAAAAAAAAAACGGAGTACGAAAATTTGTGGCGCCAATTGATGCACAACAACAGTGGCTATAAAGGAAAAACTCAAACGATTTACCCCAAATACCCTGCAATGTGGAAATGTGGGGGGGAAAAAAATGAAAAGTCATTTTCACATATTTGTGGAGCTAACGAAACATTTTTCACTTTCGGCTAGTTTGGTTTGCTTTTTGGTCCGCATGGTTTTATCTTTTTTTTTTCGTTGTGCTCATCGACTGATATATAATTTAAGCGACCGTATTTAAGGGGAATTATGGGCTGCAAAATATTCGATTGGACTGCGAGAGAGCGAGGTGAATCATTGTTGCGACAATTGGTGGGCTTTTCGTTTGAATACGGCCAAATTGCAATTTAAATGCAATTCTACATAATTTGATTTCAACAAAATTGCACTTTATATACTGCAACACTGTATACGATTATTTATGGGTAATTTCTAATAGTAGTAGAAATAAGGTATTTAAAAGAACAGTTTTTAAAAATATATTTTCAACGCACTAATTTAACAAGCTAAGAAATATAAATATACATTTTCCGCATACAGAAAATGAAAGCTTGAAAAGAAATAATACAACATTTTTAATTAAAGGCTTTAATTTAAATCTGAACAAAAAACTATATAAATTCCTCAAAAATTAATCTTTTCAATCAGTTGGATAAAAAGTAATTACCCTTAACATTTAGTTTCATTTTATTTTAAAATTCTGTGTATCGATTAACTGTACCTAGGTTTAAATTATAAACCTTCTCTTCTATTAACAGAAAAAAAATTCTCAAATAACTAAAATTAAAAACTTCAAACTCAAACATTCTAGCTAAAGAACTCTTTAAATAACCCACTGTTATTTCCAACTAAATATATTTACCAAAAAACCTTTACCCTGAACATTACACCATTTAAATTAAATGTTCACTACCATTCCCCTTTTTATGCATCCACCTTTTTTTTAACCATCCCAATAACGAATCCAGTCCCAAAAAAAGATAAATTGCATTGCATTTGGTCATAAATTAAAATACAGCACTTTTTGCAATTGTAAATCTAGCGAAATCCTCACATGAACGCCTCTAAAGTATTTCCAAATTGAAATTCCTCAAATGCATACAAATACGAGTATATATTTTTTCGGATGCCCGCCAAAAGGGACTCATGGCCCGGTTCGCTGAAACTTTAATAACTCAATTACGCACACATTTGAATTCATTAGCGCAAAATACCCGAAAAGGGGGAAACCAGGAAGGATAGGGAGGATGTTAAGGGTGGACTACGTAGGACTACGGAGGCAGCAACAAATACATACAATCAAATGTATATAAATCAAATTTAGCGCCGAAATGGCGCTGTGAACCGGGGGTTCCTTTTTATTATTTCTCCTTGCAAAGGATCCGCAGGGGTGCATACAAATATATGAATTTGGAAAATTATTACCTCTGCAAGATGGAAGAGAAAAACTAATAACCATGTACGGATTTAATAATAAATCAAGGACGAGAGGGAGAGGAGTATGTGGAACAGGAACAGAAACAGGAAGCGGAAGGAGGTACTCATGGCACATTCTAAATCCGCATTTCAAATAGACAAATGAAAGTACGAGCTGTAGCTTGCATATAACAATGGCCATTAGCCGGAATTATTCCCCACTCTCACTCACTAACGGACATTTATCACAGGGATTGCACAATGCGTTCCAAACTGGCAGTTACATATGTTCCATTGTGTGTGTTGTGCCCTACGCATTTCATTCACGAGTCCTGGGGATCCCCCGAGAAACTCCAGACAATGATCTCGTATCGGGTGTGCGATGGTTTTTTTTTCGGTCAGTCTCCAAATTCAGGTAGCAATCCTCTATAATCCTCTTTTTTGGCCAGTTTCCGAGTGGGATTTGCTACCCTGCGATCCTCTCGTTAGGTGGGATTAGCAATCACAGCTTGACTGCTTGTTATTGTTATATTTTTGTATTCACTGTTCAATGAATCGAAATTGGGTTGTTAGAGGCGATAATTGACAGCTCAATTGGCGGGGTGGTTCGGGCTTATGAGGTCACTTAAAGGTCACTCGCTACCCATGGAGTGGCAAAAGTGGAGGAAAAGGTTCTTAATTCCTCAGATTTGAAATTATAAATTTAATATTATTAACATGACCGAGTTTTGTTTATTATTATGCGAATTTTTGTATATAAGAAATATTATTGTTTACAGTAACAGTCTACGTTTTAAAATGTTTAATTAACAACAAAGTTATTGAAACTATTTTGTTGAAACTACTTAGTATTGTAAAATTTAAAGAAAATAAATTAGACAAGATTAAAAGTAAACATGCAAATTTACCCATTCTTACATAATCATCACATACTGTGACCTCTCTAATTAATTTGAATTTTGCAATTTGATCACTCAGCCATGCACCGCACACAAAAGAATCTATTGCATATTGTGGACATAATCAACATACGAACAAAGACCCGTGAAAATTAAGTCACAAGCTGCACAAAGATATAAGTGTACTTATTTGTGCAACTAATCTCATTAACACTTCACTTAATTTACCCTCCATTGTGAGCTTATTTGAATACCACCCACTGCCATCCCAGGCCTTAAATCAAATTTCCAAATTTTCTGCACAATGCGAAAAGAGGCCGCCGCCGCGCAAATGTTCGAATTTTGGACTGCTAAACCATTTAAAGTCATTAGCTGTCATTGTGGAAATGTAATTGAAACTGAGTACAAAGTGCAGGTCCAGACAAACATTAGCCAAAATGCAGTTTCCACACTGGAGAGTGGCAAAAAGGAAGGCAGATTTCAGTCTCAAAGTTGGATGCTGACAGCAGCACCTGTTTGCATTTTTGCTCTTATTTTTTGCACCACAACAGCTGACACTTTTCCAGCTACATATTTTGCCTCAGGTAACGAAGAGAAGAGGGAAAACTTTTTGCCTGCCATTGTTGCGGCTGTTAAATCCAACCCGTAAGTAGCCGAAAACCCCCGATCTAATCCGGTTAAGAAGCCCCGAAGCCCTCTTGACGTCTCAATTTCCAAATGACCAAGCTAATCACAAAAGACTGACAGAATGGATTTTCCTTCCTATTTTTTTTTTTTTGTTTTGTTCGTTTTCCGCTTTCCCCTGATGACATAATTCGGAGCGCTCGAATTTCTGCCGCCTGACTTTACACACTCTGACATAATTAGGGTGAACTACCCCCAGCCACTAACCTTTTTAAATCCCCTACCCTCATCCTCATCCTCATTCTCATCCTCATCCCATGGACACACCCCTGAACACTTGTGTGCACAGCTGGCAGTCTTCATTTAAAATCAAATGCCATGCGCTGCAATTGCTTAATGAAAACTTCAGTTTTTTCCTGTGCGCTGTTTAATATAAAATTATGCAAATTTTGTAGAGCGTTTTCATGCACCCGATGAGGGGGAAAGTAGGAGAAAAGTGCAGGGAAAACTAAACGCAGTGTGAAGAGGTAATAGCTTAACTTGGACTCTTACATTCATTGAAAAAATTTATGTTAAAACAAATTAAAGTACATTTTATAGTTTGGTTTTTATTTGTAGTACTGCACATGAACAGTTTAATTTACTTGATAACAATAAGCTGTTATTTAAAATTAAGTTAATTATTTGTTTTATAATTTAGTTCACGTTCATTCAACCGTTTGATTCTAAAATTTAAATTATATTTATCCAACAGAGTTTTGAACATATGAACAAAGTGCTTCCAAAAATAATAATTGGTAAATTGATTATACAATTTTACACAATCTTAAATTTTATACAAAAAATAACATCTTAAATCAGGATTTAATGTTATCGAAAAACCACCAAAGAATTATAAACTGATACTATGCTCCCAGAGCTCTTGAATATCCCAACTATCACATTATCCGCTAAGATTTACCCTCACTTCGACCGCAGTAAAGTCCTGGTATTCCCCAGCAAGAACTGACATTTATTACGGCTCCATTTCCCTTTCGAAGAGCGTCATGCCCTGCATAGAAATGCAAGTCAGTAAAGTCCTGGAAAATCCACAAGGATTTGCTCGGTGATAGCTGAAAGCTTTTCCCCCTCACTCCTTCCCCGGGGCTAGCGGATTTCCCTTTCGGGGATTTTCCACTCCTGGTTGATTGTTGTCAAAGGTCATGAAATATGCAAACAACATACCAGCACATTGTTTGTTTCCAATCCGATCCGATTAGTTAATCGAAGCGATAAACTCTATATAAAAATCTGGGATGACCTGCTTTCCATTTTTAATGCGGGGATCCCGGAGGTCCCTGGCTATTAGTAGATTAATAGTTCGCAGGCTTTTAGTCGAATTGCGTGTGCTGACTTTTCAATTGTCTGGTCTTTTGGTTAATGGTAGGAAATTCGGTTAAAAGCTAATCACCAAATTGCCATTTGATTGATAAACTGGCAGACACCCCCACTCACATCCGAAGGGAAAGCCACAAAAGACCGATACGGAAGCGTTTCCATAGCCTCGACCTCAAAACTCCGGGCCGAAGCCATAATTAAATATTGCTCCCCAGTCTGGGTGCAAGGTCCGAACTGGTTTGGGCAATAATTACTGAAACTTGGCACGAAGCCGGACCACAATTGAGATTTGCCAGGATAGGAGGCAACAGAAGTAAAGTGAGGCACTCAAAGAAAATTTTTGATTTCGTTAAAGATACAAAAAAGTCTCACTGCAATCACTAAAATGCTTTATTATTTGTAAATTATATATTAACTATTTAATTTTTTTTAGGGCTACAATTTCCGAGCAACTTTACACATATTAGATAAAATATTGGTTAAAGAAAGAACAAATATTTACAGATTGATATATTAACCATATTAAGGGCTAACCTTGTAGCCCACTTAAGGGACTAAAAATTATGCTTAAGATTTCCTAAATGCTATCCCATATTTTTTTGAGTGCCCTATCGACAGGGACGGGAATAGCTCATCATCATTAACACCCGTCCAAGCAATTCCCGTCCGTCGTCAATGGCAATGGCGATGGAGATGGAGATGGAGATTTCGACTCATTCTGCTGGTTGGCGGTCGGAGAATTGTCGCTGTGCCAGCATAATAATAAGGCGACCAGGGGAATCGATGACAACGTAAATCAATGCTCTAGCTGTAAGCGAAGGCGACTCGAAACAATCATTAATTAATGTCAATCGAATCGAATTGAAGCGAGCTGGAATGAAATTTGGCGACAAACGTTTTCCGCTCGAAATCAACGCAAATGAGCAGCATTGCGGACCAACTTTGGGCCAGAGAATCTGCGGGTTCTCTCAGGTAATCCCTTATTCGGTCGGGACATGTAATTTGGTTTACTTTCCAACTGCCAGCCACTTTTCATTTTCCCAGCCCCAAACGTGTTCGGCTGCAAGGTCTGGGAAATCGGAAACGGAAACGGGCTGAAAGACATGACAACAAGCTTTTGGCAGAGGGAAGAACGTCAACAAATGTCCTGCAATTAATTATTAGCTAACTGTTTGCAAAGACGAGATGAATATTAAAGAGGAGAAGTCGAAAAGGAAAAGGAATGGGTGATTGCCCAAGTCGCTAAGTTGTGATTTTCTAACTTTCTTACACAAAAAAATATTGCAACCTTTGTTATTAATTTTAAAACTTTAATAAAAAATAAGAACATTATTTTGTTCAATATATAATAATACAAATTAAATTGTTGCATGTGAAAATCGTTCAGTGTTTTCCTTTAAAAAATACACCACCAACTGTACAAAGTTTAATTTGTTTGATTGATTTGGTTGATTATGATTGCCTTACAACTGATTAAATGAAACCCACTCAATTGTGTGACAAGTCAATAAAATACATTTCAAATGGCCATTATTTAAAACAATTAACAAAGGATACATTAAATATTGGTCGCCTTTCCTGCCACTTTTAATCATTATTGAAAAATGGTCTTTAACTCGCAGATAAAACTGCAGAATCCGTTGTGGCATAATAACCACATGGAAAACAATATGTAGCCAATATTAAAATGCATTTTTAATGCACTTTTGCACTTTGTGGTTGGCTCTCCCTCAGACAACTGCAAGTTGACTTTGCTTTAATTAAAAAAAAGAGTTGGTAAACAGAAAAGGAAACGAGAAAAAAGGTTCTATAAGAGCAAACAACAACTCCTGAAAATATGCCCACTGACGAAATTTCCACAGCCATTTATCAGGCTGTTAGCGTTGAATGCTCAATGTTCAATACTCGGCTGTGTTGTCAGCAAAAGCAGCAGCAGCATAATTACACTTTAATGCACTTTTATTGGCATTCAATGAGCTGCAAACGGAGGCAGCATCAACGTCATTAATTAAAAACACTTTGCCGCCTGGCGGTGTTGCAAAAATAAACTTTTTTTTTTGCTGCCGCATTTATCACTCACCTAAAACAGGAAAACACATACACAGAGAGTTGAACAACAAAAAAAAGCCTCGAGGCTTGTCAAACAAAGTCATAAAATTTATTAAAACGGTGAAGCTTTTAATTAGAGAGCTACGAGGCAAATCCTGTGCGCCTATCTCATCTCATGCCCCTTTTCCCTGTTGCATTAAAAAGTTATTCCATCATAATAAATCTTATGGCTTGCTCTGGGCTTGCATAATTAGCCAGGAACTCGGACAACTTAAACTCCCACCTCTGTAGACATTTCCCGGGCAAGCCATAATTATGCAAAAAGTGTGAAACTGAAGCTGTAGGAGAAAAAGTTAACTAAACAAACCTTGCCTCATTCTGTAGAATGCTGTTGTTGCTGTTGATATCCCCGGCTCAACTTTCACAACATAATTCGTTATTTATGACTTCAATTATGTTGGCCCGTGGCCACACACACACACACACACAAACCCAAACCCCAACCCAAAGGTTAAATGGGCGCAGCGAGGCAAAACTTAACCCCGGCTCAAGGCATCACACTTTAACCCCCCTGGTGGCCCTTGGGCATCGGGAACCCCCCACATCCCACATTTGTCGTCACCTCAGTTCCTCAGTTTTGGTGGCGAATGAGTGACCCCCTCTGGAGAAAGTGCGAACGGCAGCGAGATAACATTTTAATTACAGCTCCAACAAAAGGTTCCACCTCCTTGAATATTCTTATGATAAATTATCCAAACAAAATAGTTCGGAAGCTTTCCCTAAAGGGACTTTTGAGTTTTTTTGTTGAGAATTTCTGCTTCAATTCTAATTCATACCTATTTTATTTAAATCTGTAATCATGAATAGAATTAAAAATTTAAATTGTAATGTACAAAAAAAAGGGTTTGTAATATGTAAGAACATTTTTATAACTAGTTTGCATACTAGAACTAAATGCAAATTTACATGCAATTTTTTTAATGTTCCCTAATAGTTTTGTAATATTAATTCAAAAAACACAACAACCTAAATCTTTCCTTAAATAAATTTGTAAAATGTTTGACTTTACCTAACCAATTAATTACTTCTCTTTAATTAAACAAAATACAAAAATCGTTTAAAATTTCCCATTTCCTGTCTCAAAACAGTTTCCCTTTACTGTTGACGATTTGTGTGGGAGTTTCAGTTGGTTAGATAATGTCAACACAGTTTATAAATTATACATTTATGTTGCATATAATTCACACCACAATGTGCAGCCAGTCTGTCAATGCGTATTAATAAAGAAGAAGGCCAGAAAAACAGCATTAAATACATATTATTTTTGTTACATCATTTGCACAGTTAATATGAAAATATTATTAATAAACTTTAATTACCAAAAGGTGCAATTTTTTGCGCGTCTGTCATTTAAAATGTATAGGATAAGCGGCAGATAAAAAATTTTATTAATAAATGGGTTTTCCCGGGCTGGAAAAAAAACGAATGAATGTGAAAACTGATCCGTGAGTTGAAGCGGCAAGTCGATACAAACTGTGGGATCCAAAGTGGCTAACCTTGGATAAAGACGGGCCACGTCTTCTAACACTGCAACTGCAACTTGGACAACTCTCAGCCTTGGGACACCAGTTTTGTTGGTCTGGGAAAACATGTTTCCCACTTATGTATCTCTCGCACATTTGCATGTGAATGAAAAGCGAGTCAGGGACACCGACAAATGCTGCATTCAGCTGGCGTTGAGTTGTTGATTTTGTGTGTATTTTGAGAAAAGCGCTTAGTTGCCAAACTGTTTTCAAAGCCTCTTCAACCGGGCAACAAATGCACACAGGGCAATTAAATTAAAGACGAAAGGCAAACAAGGCAACAAGTTGATCTTGTCAAAGTTTGGCCAAAGTTTTATTTTAGCCGGAAAGTTTGCCACTTTGCCATTGTCAGCATTATATTTTATGCTGTAATTAGCAAAGCATTTCAAACGTGCCCAACAAAAACGTTGACAAACCATTAGCAACGAAAACAATTCTCTTCTTTCAAGAATTTTCAAGAAACTGACTCATACTTTATCGCAGATCAGTGCGAAAAGTAAACAGAAAGCATGAAATCTTTTTTTTTTTTTTTTTGCACATAAACTTTAAAAACTTAAAGTTTGAAGAGGGTTCAAAGACACATGTGGGCCAGCGAACCGTTAAAACATAACCGTTAAGCTCTTACTCATGACCAAGCAATTTCTGCTCTGTAAATGCATAAATAAGGAAAGCAAAAAAAAGAAATTGCAAATATAAATAAATACATATTTAGCATACAAATTAGTTTTGCATATTAATTATGCAATTAAACTGTGACACGCAATATGTAACTTTACGGCCAAAAGAAAATGTCGAACATAAAGCAGAAAAAATGTCACAAAAAAAAGTTCGCGTTAATTGTATGGGCGGTGCAGTGGAAAGAGGGAAAAAGGGGCGTTGTGACAAAAAATTACTATTCAAATTGATGGATTTGTGCTTGTTTAATTTCATTAAAGCAAGCTAAAAAAAAGGAAAACTGACTTGTTTTAATATATGCATTTGTTTGTAACAGGTCATTAGACTAACTTTAATGAAGCCAAACATTTTGTTTTCAAATCTAAAAAACGTCAAGAGGAAACAGTACACATAAAAAGATTTTTTATTAAGTGAAAACATATTTTAAAGTCATTAAACAATAATATTTATTAATTCTTACCCTTGCTTAACTAAACTCAAATGAAGTTAGCTTTTTAGATGTACTTATGTATAAAAAAATATCTCTTAAATAAATTTAAGCCCCTCAAGTCATTTAGTTTCATTAAGGGCAATTTACTTATAATTAATTCTCCTCTTAAAGACGAAGCCTTAAAGGGCAGACATTCCCCTAAGGACATGTCAACACCAATCGGGATCAATATTCTCCTTCTATTTATATAATATATACGTATTCCTGCACAACACAATTGACAACGAACATAATTAATTGATTTCGCTTGCCAGTAACATAAAATTAATGTCAGTTTCGTTAACATTTACAAGAAGAGCTTTTTCTATTTTTTGGGCAGGGGGTGGTAAGGAGGGCTGCCATTTTCTGATTTCCAGCCATTTGTCAAATTTCGCATTCACCATTTTGCTCCCACCCAAGGAAGGGCCCATAAATTATGAGAGACCAAAACCACAGATCAATTTATTTTGTGGCTCGAGACAGGTTCGTTCGCCTGCGCCTTGCCTTCAACATCCTGTGAAAATGTCAGCAAAAAGGGAAAAACAATTAAAACCCACTCGCAGACACTTTTTATGAGCACCGGCGACGTCTGGCCTCCCCTGCTTCTATATAGCATTATATATAGCATTTCAGTTGACTTTGCCTACCTTTGGCCCTTTGGGTGCTGATTTTGATACCATTTCTGATTTGGCTAAGAGAAATTTCAGGCTGTCTGCATAATTTCTTTGCGGTTTGATAAATGTCTCCCAAATCGCTGGCGACACTTGGCGGCCTTCCAAAAAAAAATATAGGCAGCAACAATTTTGAGACATTTTTTTTCTTGCGTATATATTAATAACTGTCATTCGGGTGGGCTGCTGTCATTGTCTCTTCCTTACTTCCCGCACACACACACAATTTCTTTGATATTTTTTCACTTTACTTTAGAAATTCATATGTCTCTTAAGGTTCTTTTCTACTTTTTGCTTAGCACTTTTTTCCATAATTCAACGGGGGGCGTGGTGGATCCTAGGTTTAGGTGTGGTTGCGACTTTTGGCGCGTGTATATGAAAATTATGTTAATTTATACTCCGCTTGCCAGGAGGAGATCCTGCTGTTTTCCTCGTCCTCTACTCGGTTTGTAGGCGGCTTCCCCGTGGGGCGTCTGCTCGGGTTAACTTAATGGTCTACCGGGTGTTCCAAGGGTATGCTCAATTTTGGGATCGGTTTCGTGTATAATAATGGAATAAATAGTAAAAAGTATAATAATAATAATAAATAACAAATAGAAATTCAAGCACAGGAACATTAAAAAATCACTTTTAATTGTAAATTTATTTGATTCAAATAATAATATAAGATATAAATTTTAAATACCCTCTTTTCAATCATCATTACTATTTCTCAGTTATAAATTCATTTAAACACTTTACAAAACAGGAACCTTTTTCCTAAGTTAACATTTGAAAATATTTAAATAACATTTTGTTATTCAAATTTTTTCTACAGGGTACTCAAGTATTTCAACACCTCCCAAAACTTGTACAGCCACGTCTGTTGCTTGCGTGTGCGATTTTTATGCATTAAATTAGGCAACCTTCGTCTGGTCTGGAATATGTTATTTCTGTCTTCTTAGTTTGGCAGACGCTGTCATCGTCACAATTTGTATAAGCTCCTTAAAGGGTTAAGGCCAGAAAGCCAGAGTTGCACAAGCAGGCGGCCGCATATTAATTTCGGCCAGGAACATGTTGCACAACGATGGAGAATTATTATATAAATTGCCAGCAGCAATTTTGTACTGGACCGCAATATTTAACACACATGTCCAGTGCCAACTTTAACGCACACATATAATATTATGTTGGAAGTGTGCTATTTAAGAGGCCAGAGTTTAGCATAATCTCCTGCTGGAAAACTGGATAAAGTTCTGCTGTCCATTTTGCACTTTGGACGGGGCATTAATTATGATAATATTTCTTGGACTTTAATAAGCATTTGACATTCAGGAGAGACCGGACCCCTCAAGTATGCAAACAGTTTGCCTCGGCTTTGCCACTTGTGTCCTCAACCCGCAGACAAGACAACGCCACTTGGCTGCATTGTCGGGTAATTACAATAAGACGCTTATAAGCTCATCGAAAAGTGGAGTGCAAATGCAAGTGCAAGATGCAAATGGCAGAGGACCAGGGAACCAGGGAACCTCATTGTCTCGTTCGCATTAATTAACTGACAGATGGGAATGTCTGCTGGGGAAGTTGTCTTGCTTTGCTTTGTCGTCCTCTGTGGCTGAACTCAAATAAATCTCGGCACTTAAATACTCGAATACGTCTATAAGTCAGTAAAACAAATGTGGTGTGTTTGCATTGTAAGGGGAAACTCCAATTGGGGCAATAAATAATGCAAATATGCTGTGATAACTTGAAAGTGAAAATTTATCAGCTTGTACGCAAATAATTAAATTCAAAATTTATGCATATTGTTTATTGATTAAATTGCGATACGACAAGAGACATATGTTTGGGGCTAAGAAATTCTAAGCAATTTCCTAAGAACATTCAAACAATTATTTATTCATATTTGAGACTTAAGGGAAAATAGTTGTCGTATTTGTTCTAATTAATGTAAAAAAGTATATTTAAAAGATATGAAACAATAAAAAAGTCACATAAAATCCAAACTGTATTTTTTTGATGTTTATCAACAAGCAATCTCTGAATGTTGTATCACTTTAATTCCATCGTATAGTAATTCCTACAAATGTGGCTATTTTGTCTTTTTATGCTGCAAATTCCGATATTTTCGATCGGAAATATCACCATAAGTGATCAATACCCAGAGGCAGCCTACAGCCATCTGAGTTCTTATTTGGTGTCTTTGCGAACACAAAAGTATATACATAATCCTGGTGATAATCACTTTTGTACAGGAGTGATCCTAACTAATCGACATGTGCTAACTTCAGCCCATTGCATTACAGAGTGGGTAGATGTATATAACAATCACTTTTTTATTCAAGTTTAAATATATCCGTAGCAAAAAAGGCTGGATGATGAACCCAAAACGAATTGTGGCGGTCCTCTCCTCGAATCTCTTTAAAAATCCAGAATCCGAAGAAATCGTAGTGGAAATTCAGAACATGATTGTTTATCCTTACTATCAGAGAAACGAACATGATGATTTAGCTGTAATTAAGCTAAAGAGAACCATCAAATTTGATGGACATCATTTGGCCCAAGTTGTCCTAGGAAACTCTCAACTGGAAGTGGGAAAAGATTGCAAGACCGTAGGTGGAAACTTTGGTGTTAGAGTGGGTAATCATGAGTTCTTATGAAGAATTCATCACTAACTAAATTTTTTCTAGAGAAAAAGATTTGGATCATTTCAAACCATGTTGTTCGTCGATGTCGAACTGAGACCATTTCTCGAGTGTCTGAATGTCACCCAAAATCGAAAGAACGCTCGTGTTGAAAACGAAGATCTTGTGTGCATCAAATCCGGGGAAAGTACGATTTGTACCACCGATTTTGGTGGTCCACTGTTTTGTGATGGTCAGCTCTCTGGGATCGCTCTGGGCACCGTTAATTGCTCCAGTCCGAATCCGGTTTTCTTCACCTACGTGCCTTTTTACACCAGCTGGCTGGAAAAGGTGATATCTCAGGGAGTGGAGCCATGGAAGCCACTGCATCATAAATGGATATTTTCCTTGGCTCTCCTCAACTGTATTTTGGGCAACTTTCACCCAGCGGCAGCCAGTGGATAACTAAATCTCTCAAAAAAGAAAAAAAAAAAACTCCCCTGCGATTAACGGAAAATTGAGGAAAGCCCTAGGAAACTTTCGCCTGCAATGCACCTGTGTGTGCCACGTGTGGCAAATGTCACGTTCACTTTTCCTTCACACAAAAATTCAGACCCCGACGACTTTCCTTTCAACTTTAACAACAATATTTTCGGTTGTTGCTTAACACTTTTGCACTTCTGCATTAATCAAAGCCAAAAAGAAAATGCCGAAAAATGCTTAATAAATTTGTACATAAAATATGATTGATAAAGGCCATAAATAATCCCAATAATAAATAGAAAATTGGTCAAGAAAAAAGTAAAAGGCCGCGACACGGCAATTTGATGTAACAACCAATCATTATTAATAGCCACGAAAGGCCAGAAAAACCAACCAAAACCGTAAAGGTAAAAAGAAATTGCACACACACGCGATAATGTTGTTGGCCGAAAAGAAAAGCCAGAAGTTAACAATAACAAGTTTGCGCTGAACTCTTGTTGTTTAACTCCCATTGACTTTGAGTTCGAGACTCGCTGTCAGTCGTCGGATGGAAAGCCAACCATAAATCAGCAATAATTATCTTTTTTGTTGCTCTGCAATTGCCCGAATGCAGGTAGCTGATATCACAAAAGCTGATAAATCGATGCTGATAAATTGAAAATTACCAGCCAAGCGATATATAATGGCCCGGACGATAAGCTCCCATAGAGAGCACACAGAGATGTATACACTTGTACATGTTGAATTTGATTTTTCTCGTATAGTGCTGAAATTGCATACCAATTTGTGGTAGACAGCAACCCAGACATATGTGATGCTTTTTCTTTTTTTGTTTTGTAAGGAATATGTTGGAACAAATGGCTAAATTGTAAGAATAAAAAAAAACCACAAAACATTTTAAAGCTCATTTTTAAGTTGCTTAATGATTTCGTTATAAAAACTAGTACCTACCTTGAAATACTTTTACATTCCATTAAATATTTTTTTTATTTTACTATTCCACTGTTTCCCATGCAACATTGCTCAGCACCCAAGTAAAACTCTTGTCGAAAATCAAAATACCCAAACACACAATTTCAAGTAAAAATCACGTTCCTACCAAAAGACGCTAACGTGGCCAGAAAATAAGAAAAGGAAAACAAAGGCCACAACAGGGGGATTGAGACGATGCATCGATATGGACTCCTAAACCAAAGTTGATTTTTATTGGGAAGAGTGAGGGCATTAAATTAAATCTATTTGTACAATTTATAGAGGGGAAAAGTGAAGTGAAATGATTTCAGTGGCAGCAGCAGCAGCACACACGAAGCCAAAAAAAATCACTTTAAGTTGGAGGAATGTTTCCGCTGAGAGGCAAGACCACTGAACTGGACAAACGTTCCTCTGAAAACTGCAGACATGGCATCAAATAAAACATGTGGAACAAAAGGGGCAGCTGGATCCAGTGGAGATCTGTAAATCCAACCCAGAGGACGACGATGGTCCACCGAAAATTTCGCCAGCAAAAAAAAAGCTAAATAAATAAATATCACCAGCAGGGTGAATGGATAAAAAATAGATTTGTGCTGTGAATAAACACATGGATGCGGAACGTATGTCGGTCATAGAGATGATATACAAATTGTTCATTCAATATTCACACACACTTTACTAAATTCTTATTCAACGAAACCATTTTTCTTGAAGTCCTTGTACCGACTTAACGATGGCTTTTAAAAGATTAATATTTGTAACTAAAAAATGTATTAAAAAATTCAGTATTAAACATTATGTTAATGCACTTTTAACTTCTTAATGCATATATTTATTAATCATGGTATATGAATCTATTATTGAGCGTGACACTGCATGGTTTATGTTTGCATTGCATGAATTTATACATAAAATATTTGCAAAAAATGTGAAATCATTATTCCTTAATGCATTGTAAAATTCTTCATGATTAAAAAATTTTTTTTTTTAAATTTCACCCACTTTAAATATATTTATTACGCACGAAACTTTGAGTTTGCCCAAGTTCACGCGCTCATCTCTAGTCGACACAACGTCTCAAAATGCTGGCCATCACTGGCGTTTGTTTTCATAGCTGTGAATGTGACATTGTCCAACTTCAACTTCCCCGTTTTCTCTTTTTTGTTTTTTATTCCGTTTTTTCGGAATCCGCGCCACAGTTTGTTGCAATCCTCGTTTTTATTTGTGGGGAAGTGTGAAACGATTTTTGCTGACTCCGGACTCTGGAAATCCAAGCTGCAGCAAAACTTCTCGGCGGGAGTTTATGTGGTCCTTTTCAGATCTCTAAGTGGTTTTATAGGGTCTGCAAATTCGAGTGTGAATTTAAAAATGAGACAAAAAGAGAGGGAGTCAAATAAAAATATCACAAGCAGCTAAAAAAAAAGAAGTCTGCAAGCCAAACAAAAAACTTCACTCACAACTCAATTGTCAAAAGTTAAGCGACATCTCATGGGGCGGTCGGAAAGTTTCTTATTACATGACCAGCTGGCTGACCCGATTTTTAAAGTCGAATGCAAATGCATGTTTCCGGCTGACCAAACAAAACTTCACTCAGCCAGTCAGTCATCCAGGAGTCAAAAAGCGAAACGGCATCGGCAGCGGAGAAATCAATTCACTTTTGGCCAGCTGCACTTTGAGACGCCCCCACAACTCCCCCTCCTGTTTTGTACTCTTATCCCCATAAGTTTTGAGATTGCAGCTGTATTCGGTGCCACGCCTCTCATGTTCATGCCACAATTTGCAATTTTGCGGCTTTCATTTACAGAAATTAGTCGGCAATTTCTCATCGTGAGCCTGCAAAAGCCGAAATTAAATCATCAACCATAGAATACTGTAAAGCAATATGAATCAACATAAAAATAAAAAGTTAAGGGGAAAAAAAACAAAGATTTATATTCGATCAAAATCTTGTTTGTGAAATGTAATCTTCTTTGATTTAAAATCTATACATTTATGTGCTCCCAATTTAGTAAAATTTTGATTGAAGTTTGAAGAGAACGTGCTCACTTAAATATTTACATAAATTGAGGTCAACATAACTCAACACGTTTGATATCCAATATGTTTCAGATTTTTTGAATTTTGAATTAGCTTATTATTATTCCTACAGCCAGTAGATTATTTATATTAAAATCCATATTTATTGTTTAAAGTTAAAATTGAATGCTCATTTAAATCATCCAATAATCAGATTGTCATCTCTGGATAATTTGCAAAACATTTATTGTTTAACAAAAATTCAAAATAAGCTTCAACCGCATTTCTACAAAGTCAAGTTAAGAAGCAATTAAACCCAATATAAGCATACTGCAACTACTAAACGCAAGCATACAATCAAACTTAGACAAAACCGAAATCATTTCCCACAATTTAAATAATCCGGAGTCAAAATTTCATTAGGAATTAGCTCTCTCCGGCATATTTGGCCAAACAAACAAGGCTAAAGCCCCACTTCTGCTCTAACGTTTAATACCCAACTTGGAGAATGACTCAAATGTCTTAATTGGCAAATAGAAAATGCTAAAAAAGAATGGCAAGCAACTGCAGTTGGGAGAACTTTTCGCAAAACTTTTTCAACTGCTGTGATGGGAGCGGGAAAACATTTCCACACACAAAACGAACGAATAACTTAATTGAAACTTAATGAGAAAATGCAGCCGCATTGTTTGCAATGGAAAATAAGAAAAATACAAAAAAAAAAAAACTAAGAAGATCTCAGAGTATGCGATGCGTATCTTAAAGATGCAAACGTGCAGGTGGCTTTCTGCTAAATGCGACAGTCATTTGCCTGATTGCCAAGACATTAGCACAGAGTGTCGAGTGTTGCATGGAACGTGCCTGTTTTTTTTTATTATTACTACTTGCAGCAAGACAAAGCCTCGGGCTATGCGATACCAACTAGATACCAGATACTTTTGCGAATTGCACAACACAGCGACATCAACCTAATCGCCTCTTTTGTTTGCACTTATCTTACAGATGCGCTCACCTGGGCCCAGTTGAATGTGGAACCCAACACAGCGCTCCTCAACGAGGGCGATCGCACCGAGCTGCTCTGCCGGTACGGCAGGTCTATCAACTACTGCCGCATCGAGATCCCCGGCGAGCAGAAGGTCCTCAACTTGTCCCCGGAGTGGAGCAAGACACCCGGATTCACGTACTTCGGAGCCGGGCTCACGGCCGGTCAGTGCGGTGTCAGCATCGAGAGGGTCAAGGCCAGCAACAATGGCCAGGTCAAGTGCAGTCTGGGCGTCGAGGGGGAGGAGCTGTCGGGCACCATCGACCTGGTGGTGGCATGTAAGTATCCCAAAAACAATAACCCAATATATAAAACAGTTGTCAAAATCTAAAACAAATCTTGCAATGCTAAAAACTTGAAAAAGTCATCTAAATAAACAAAAATAATTTATTCAATATAACCGAAAAATCTTACATAGCTCACGTGATGTTTAAGTTGTTATACTATATGCATTAGTTAATTAGTAATTTTATATTTTTGGTAAATTTCAAAATCAATTTTATATTTTTTAAACGATTAGGCAATATTTTTTTGTAATTAAAAAAATTATACAATTTGAATTGGTTGATGCATGATTTAAATCTAAAATATAGCATTCATTTTACAATATACATTTTTTTAACTGAGGTAAACTATGTATAATGTCCGTTAAATTTTTTTGGAATGGATAACTAAACATAATGATTTTTTTCAAGTTCAGAAGAACAGAAAATCGATTGATATACACAAATTTCTTACTAAAATGCTCAATTTCTAAGCCATATCTTTTGTATCCGCTAATTTTCTAAACCAATTTCTTTTCCACCCGACTTTCTAGTGCGTCCCCAGCAGCCCATCATCGAGTTGCTGACGCGGCCAAATCGCGAGGGCTACTTCAGCGAGGGCACTGAGTTCAGGGCCCGCTGCAGCGTTCGCGATGGTCGCCCGGCGGCGAATATCTCGTGGTACATCGACAACATGCCGGCCAACAAGCGCACCACCCCCCTGGAGATACTGTCCTCCAACAACGACAACGTGGAGCTGTCGACCTCCGTGCAGGAAATCCAGTGGCACCTGTCGCCCGAGGACAGCAACCGGAAGTTGGTCTGTCGCTCACACCATCAAACCGATCGCGAGAGTGTTCCGCCCCAGGAGGCCGCCTACATCATCAACGTGCGATGTAAGTGCTCCAGTGCTCTAATATAATTAATTTCTAATTACTAGGAACTTAGTTTTATAGAAAGCGAAATAAATTCGGAATTCTGTTGCACATTAGAATAGTTGCTTATGTATGCACAGCTTCCTTCCACAGTTCACAGATTAGTTCTTGGGAAGACCATTGAACTTAAGGTCCTTTTTATATTTAATGGTAACACATCTATGCTGGTACTCCTTTAATCTAGTTCACAAATATTATAAATGATATTTTTTAAAGCTAGACTTACTGCAGCTTATAAAGTCGTAATTACAACATGTAGAGTTCACTTAAAATTAAAAAAATAATTCCTTTACCATAAGTTCTCCTAATATTTAGTATGTATTTTAGGTGGACATAGATCTAGATTAACCTTAAAGTTTGGTTTTTTGTAACTCAATTGTAATCGAACCTTTATACTCTTTATAGATGCCCCCGTCCACCAGCAGGACGCCGCTGTTTATGGCCTGTACCTCGACCACACTGCCATTGTGAACATCACCATCCGGGCCAGTCCGCAGCCCAAGATCGAATGGACCATCGATGGAGCGATTGTGTCGCAGGGCCGCACCGACGGACGCTACTCGGCCTATGAGCCGCAGTATCTGGGCAACGACGAGTACAACGTGACTTTGGCCATTGCCGGTCTGACCCTGGAAGATACCACGAAAATCTACAACCTGAGGGCCAGCAATGAGCTGGGATTGACGGACTACCAGGTGCGAATCAGTTCGTCCAGCAAACCACCGAGCAGCAGTCTGGATGTGGCCGCGATTGTTGGCATTGTGGTGGCCGTTGCCGTTTTGGTCCTGGTCGTCCTACTGATTGTGTTTGCCCGCGCCACTGGTCGATGGTGTTTTGGCGGTAAGTTTTCTCTTTGTTTTTTTTTTTTTCGTTAGTTTTCACACACACACATTTTTGCTTATTTCGTGGGTAAAACATCGTCATTAGCCTCTCTCAGCCACATCAACAGCAACATCATCATCATGACCACCCACTGCCACTATTGTCTCATCATCAGCTATGCTAACAATAATTTCTGGCTTTAGGTTCTCCCCCCTCCCCAAAAAACCATTCAACTCCACCACCCAATTTTTCCATCCACAACTCATCCTGCAATTCATACATGTACTCGGGTTTTTCGGGGGCCGTGGGGTGGGGTGTGGGTTGTGGGATGTGGGAGTGGCTTCTCTTCTCTGCCACAAGCCGTTGTTAACTTTCGACACATTGTGCGGCTTTTAAATTTTAATTAGCGTTAACCTAGCAGAAGGAGCAGCTAACAGGGCGGATGAAATCAGCAGCAGCCCTAGAAAACTCGTCTAATTAAAAAAAAATTTCACTTGACTTTGCCGGCAGAGTTTCGGTGGAGAAATATTCTTGCAAAAGTATGTGGTAGGGGCTAAAGGATTGAAATATGGACCATATGAAAGATAAAATGAAAGAAAAACTAGGAACTTTGAAACAGAAAAAAAATAAAAGAATTTTAAATGTAAAATTGGAAAAATATCTGAGGATAGACTTTACGTCTTTTTTGAAATTTTGTAACTATACATCTGTTGTAAGATATTTCCTAGCTTACAAAAAAAAAACTACACACAATCGCTGTACGCTCAAATTATTAAATGTTATGGATCAAAATAAGCTACAAAGAAAAACATTACTTATTCACAAATCAAAAAACATGCAGTAAACCAAGAAAGTTTCAAAAGGTATTTTTGGGCTTATGACGTTGACTTTTTAGTTCCAAATTATGTAGAATTGAAGTAACAAATATCTATATTGTTTGACAAACTATAACCTTAAATCTAGCATGAATAAATCCAAAACAAAAACGATCAAAATAATGACTATTAAATGAAACGGGAATGAATGAACAAAAAAAGTGTATATCCCAAAAAAACTATGAACAAAACTCCAACCAAAAATACATACAAATACAATAATTAATGTAAAATAGTTAGTTACTTAAGATTAACAACATAATTGTACAACTCTCTGAGAAAAAGTGTCTACAAATGACAACAACAAGAAGAGCTAACATTAAATAAAAAAAAATTGGTCACTAAAAATTTGCCAAACAAAACTTATTTCAAAATAGTTATAAAAATATTGTATTTGCTTTCCGTGTAAAAAATATTTAAAAAGAAAATGTATATTTCTGTTTCCTAATGCTTTCTAACTATAATCTCTCTGTACTTTCCGCTCGATAAGCTTTTTGGTAAATGGACTAACCTCAACTTAAATATGGAATTTTGGTATCTTCGAGATCGAAATCTTCTCTCTCTGTCTCTCCTTCTCTTCCTATCTCTTTCTGCACACACAGCTAAATGTTAGTTCTTGTTGTTGTCGTTTTTACAGGCGCCACTCTAAACACGGACATTGGTCCCGATTCCGAGGCCCAAATCCATCCGGAATTCAATGACGATGAGGAGCTGGATGGTCGCGATAATGGCGATGAGCATATCGATACCACCCAGCAGTCGGAGGAGGCCACGCCCCCCGTCACCGATAAATTGGAGGCGCAAAAGAAGGCGGACCTGAAGAAGAGTGCGGCGGCCACGGCGGCAGCGGTTATAGCCGCCGGCAATGGCAGCCAGCACAGTTTGAATGGCCTAGAGGCTCCCAAGCCGCCAAATACTTCCGTTTAAGCCGCCGCCCCCTCCAAAATATGGGCGTGGCTCTTGGCCAGTTAGCTGTGTGCCCCATTTGCTAAAAGCAAACGGGAAAAGAAACAAAAAAACGAATAACTATATCTCCTTACCACCACACTTTTGCTCTCAAATATTTGCTCTCTCATTAAAATATATAAAATAAATGAATGGAAAAAATCTCAAAAGGCGCACAACAAACAAAAAAATATACCTATGTATAATTTTACTATAAAAACAAAAATGCAACACCTTACCTTAGGCCAAGTAATTTTAAGTGACCAATTTTCGAAGATCGCGTACCTCCCAATTCTTAAATTTTCGTTTGTCCACTCGAATATTATCTAAAACAAAAAATAATATTTATAAATTATGTTTAATAAATCAAAAATGTTCACTTTATTGTATTATATTTTGTCCAGCAATATTGATTTTTGTCGATGTATTTATTTAAGCTATCCGAGCTGCCGGCATTTTGCATTTTTTAATTACTATTTCGTGTCGTTTGGCAAATCAATCAATTCAAACTTGGCAAGCATAATAAATTAGAAAATTAGCTATTAGCTATCCGCTTCTCACTTACATTTTTTTCTGTTCTTTTGTAATTTTAGTTAAACGAAACAAAATAAACAAAAACATGAAAACAAAATTTGTAAATTTACAACATTTTTGTGTTTGATGTGGCAGAAAGTAAAGCTGATGATGATGATGATGTTGTTAGGCGGGGGAATCTATTCACAAATCATTAATCATAAAAATCATTTTTATTCAGTATGCAAAATGATTCTATATGTGTTGGAAACATGTTTAAATTAATTTTTTTTAATATTTTTACACAGGCAAATCCATCAAGACGCCCACAAATGAAACGTAAGTACAGTGAACTCTCCCACCAGCCTAACAAATGTCAAAATAAGTTCAGTAAAGTGCAACAAAAAAAGAAAGGGGCCATACATAAAAAGTTTTCATGGATCCACAACTAACCCGACGACGGTATCTGGTTTGCTTAAATTTGTTTAATTTTCAAAGCCATTAATCTGTTATCCATTAGTGTAATTTTGCGTAGTTCGGATGTGTGTTTGTTTGTCTACTTGCATGTGTCTCTCGAGTGGCTTTAATTTTCGTACTTACAATCATCTCTAGAAATATTTAGATGCAGTTCATTATCATCTTAGGTTAGTTCATAGTCCATTTTTTAGTAAAAAAAAAACTTAACTTAAGCACACGCATACACATACCACACACACACACACACACACATGGCTTAAGTCTCGTGTTTCGTCTTGTATTTGAAAAGTCCTTGAAACTGAAACTCTAAATTCAATAAAAACAAAATCATTTTAAAATGTTTCTCACGCTATCACACACACACACACACCATACACATATTATACACTGAACTTTCACATTAAAACGCTCGCTAGTCGCTCTGCCACGCCCACTTTGCTCGCTCGCCCGCCCAAAAAAAAAAAAAAAGAAGAAGAACAGTCCACGTCTCTGTTTCTGTCTCTCTCGCCCACTCTCTCGCTCTGTCTCTCTCTCTTGCCCTCTGAATATCATACAGCTCCCTTGCTCTGTCTCACGCATTTACTAAAAAATGTCAAAAATGTCGCTGTCCAAGTCATTCAACAAAAAAATCAAACAAAAACTAGAAGTAACCAAAAAAGCATAGAACAAAAAAAAACTCTATAGTTTTAGAGCCACTCTGCTAATGCATCACAAAAATAATATAACAAAAAAAAAAGAACAAACCCCAAAAAGAAACGAAAACAAACTTCTTGCTATGTTTTGTCTTCTTATTCTACTACTTTCATATGGACAACGAACCACATCAACAACCCAACAAAAACCACTGAATAAAATGTGTGATATACCCACGTTCCAATACAATAAACTTTAAAAATGATTTAAATAAAAAATTAAATAATTTGAAATCAAAATGTTTATAATATTTTAAAAAACTATTTTATAAAAATTAAACACAATAAACCAAAATATAAAAAATCTTTCGATAAATGTTTAAAACACTTTTATTTTGTCACCAATTTTTTTGCACTCTTTAACAATTTAATTTATATATAATTTAATAACGTGCAATTGGTTCACATTTTAATTAAACTTTTTTAATTTTTCAAATAATATTCAACAATATTTTAATGCTATCAAAAACATAAAAAAATAATTTTCCTTTTGAAAAAAAAATATTAAATGTTAAATAAACACGAAATATTATAAAAACGATATAAATCTATAAAAATAAAATATCATAAACAGTCAGAGCGATAAACAAATAGAACTGGAAAGCCAGCCAAACCACGGTCAAAATGTGGCTCTTTTGGAGACCCCTAATGGAATTACTTTGTTGGGCGCCAGTAAATTGCGAGAGTCTAATGGAAATGGCCCGGAACGTCTTTCGGTTGAAAAGCGCCATCACGACGAAGACGATAGCTTTGAATATGGCACGGATCGGGAGAGCAGTGTCTACAATCCCACGACGCGACCCTTGAAAAGTATCCTGATGAGTCAGGCCGCAGGTCGTAATTCCCGGAGCTCGGCCAGCGACAAAGGAAGATGGAAGCGAGAACGCGGACCTCCTGCAAAAGGGAAATCAATTGGGAATTCCCGAGTCGCGTTTCTCGCGATGGCTGCCCAAGGATCAACGCGAGCTGATCGAAAAGCAGGCCATGTTACTTTCGGGCAGGGGCAAGTCCAAGGCGCCAGCAACACCACCCAAGCCCCAGAGACCCCAAGTCGCAGAGCCAACATTTGGAGCAAATACCGCGAACACAATGACGACGACGACGACGACGACAACAACACCTACACCGACGACGCCAAAGTTGCCACAGGAAACGGAAATCTGAGTGTGTGCACGTGTGTGTGTGTGCGCGTGTGGCACTCATATTTATTTATTTCTCCTCTTTTGGGTACAGGAAACGCGCAGCAGGATTAGGAACGAAGGAGCAGTTTTGTGGCAGTGGGGAATTTTTAGGGAGAGCAGCCATAAGTGACAACCACAATTCAAGTTTTGGGAGCACAGTAAATTCCAAGCCAATTTAATTTAAATAAACTAGTATGAAATTGTGGCATTTAAAAATTTAGCCGAAATCTCCAGAGATTTAAATCTGTTGATAAGGTGTCTAAAACTAAACCCTTAAAGTCAAAACGTATTTTTTTTTACACTTTTTTATCGGACTTTAAAGTCAAAATAGATCACATTATACTCTTAGACACCATTATAAAAAGTAATCAATCTCTAGTGATTTTATAAAAGCGATTTTAAATCACCTGAAAAGTTTTCTTAGTTCGAAGTGAAAAACATTTCTTTGGCTTAAGAAACAATATATTAAGATTCGTTTTCAAGTGGGTTTAAATCAATTTAGATTTTTTTGGCACTGCCTGAATATCATGAATCATGACAAACTCTTAAAATGTTAATAATTTTGCAATTAAGTTCAAAGTAGTAACTAATAAATCTGTGAGAATTTCCGTACCTTAAGGTTTTTGCCTCTCTTAAAACTGTACAAAAGGCCTTATTGTTCTTAAATCAATTTTAAAAATTAAATTCCATAAAATCCTAGATTCTAAAATCATCATTTAAAAACTCAATGACGTCTTCCCAAAAATATTTCCCAGTTAACTTTGTTTCAAAGAGCTTGAAGCTTGTTGTTGTTTACAACCCAGGCAACTCAATAAATAGATAGCCCCGTCGCAAAACTGACTCCTAAATTAGGCTCTAAGCTTTGTAATAGCATACGAATGTTTCTTCTCCCACACAACGAAAAACAAACCAAACATTATAACCTTAAAACATAAACTGATTCATTTCATAGAGATTGAAGCCGGCATGAAATTATGTTATTATCGAATACGTTTAATCGAAGGCGTTTGCATGGCAAGCATGAAGCAAAAATCATTGTTTTACACAAGTATTTATTGAAGTCACTGTAGAAGTCATCAAGTGAGATATATGCGCAACAAAAAGTGTTCAACTTAAGCCGCACACACTGTACTTTAAGAGCGATACAAAAATTCCTTTTATTTTCGATTATTACGTTCGATTTGGTTTAACTAACATTAAACAATTAATTCATATTTAGTAATTAAAAACGAAAGCTGTAGTTAGGAACTTTTGATACAAATTGTGTTTTTCGTTTATTATATTTTACGAAACGTATGTTTAATATTTAATTAACAAGAATAAACATTGTTAAAATTGAGATGAGTTTCCTTTTTATTGTTTTTCGAATGTTTGCATTTGTATGAGTGCGTGTGTGTGTGTGAAAGGAGGAACTTGAATAAAATGGAATTATGAAAAGTTCACTGGAAGCCTGACAGGCAGTCCCAAACAATGCAGCTTATCAAAAAGGAAACTCCCCGTAAAATTTAGCATTTTCCATAACAAAAGCAATACCATTAAAATACAACAGCAACGTTTCATGCAATAAACATTTCATATACATAAATATATATGAGAGACTAACACGCCACGATAGAAACCAATACAAGCACGAACACATAGACACGGCACACACACTGTTAGGAAAAATGTGAGGGAAATGTATCCAGCAGATACTTGTTGAGCTACCCCAGACAGCAGGCAGACATTCAAATGAGCCAACAATATTTATAGAATATAGATGAAACTCATTTCAGCCACACGAAAGCAATTTACTTGGTCAGCCCACGTCGACCGAAGGTTAAAGGGGGTGTAAAAATGGATCCTTTAAAGGTCAAATGAGAATTAAATATTCCATATGGCATTTACTTAGGGTATTAGGTGAATTACAAAGCTAGGAGTATACATATGTAGGAGCCCTTATTAGAGGAGTAGGACAGAAATAAAAATTTGTTCAGTTGCCTATTTGGGTGTTTCGGAAAATTTAAACAATGATTTTACAAAAAAGAGGACTGTATAAAAAATTAAAAGTGTAATCAGTGATTAAACATTTATCAGGGATCGGAATAGGCACAAGCGAAAGCTAAATTTTTTATAGCATACTTTTAGACATTTTCAAATTGTTTCAAATGATTGAAGACTCTTGTGGGAACCTGGGAGAATTTTTGGTTTTGACGATACCAAATACTTAATTTATTTACAAAAAGAAAAACCAATTTTTACAAAAAGATTTCTAAATAAAATAAGTATAAAGCGTTCCCTTAATTAATTCACTACAACAAAAATGAAAATCAAAAGCTTACTCCCTCGAATATTTGCTTTTTCTAACACAATTTGGGTTTTAATGGTGCCACACACACACAAACAGCAATAACAATTACGCAATTACCAACTAACAACCGCCAGATAGGACCCTTTAATGCCCCAGAAAGCTGAAAAGAAAAGACTTTTAACCAAAACGACTAACCCCCAAAACACAGTTATGGCCAACTTTTGCTAACTTCTTTTACCGGGGAGAAAATTCGCACAGCAGCAATTATTTTGACACAGTAATAAGTAGCAAAAACAGCAAAAAAAAAAAAAAAAAACTCTCTCATACAAAAATCATGAACCATCCAAAAACCTCCCAACCATTTTCACCAACCGACAAGCAGCAGCGACACCGAAAGCGCCGACATAAAAGCCACCTCAACGGCCACGGCCACAACGACGATGGGCGGAGTGGGCGTGTCGGCCGAGGAGGAGGAAGCCGTTAACGAACAGGAGAACCAACAGCAGCAACAGCAACAACAACAGCAACAGCAGAAGAAGGCCAAGAGATTGCCGGCTTTTGCCGTCGCAATTTTGAAGCGTTTCAACGAAAAGGATTCGAAGAAGCACAAAGATAACCAGGAGTCGTTGAATATTGTGGAGGCAACCGGAGAACAGGAGAATCCAGAGGCCAACAATGCCATCGATGGCAATGACAATGAACCAAAGGTATTGAAAAATGTCCCAGACACCCTTCTCCTTTTCTCTTTCCAACTTCTCTGTCTTTTCTCAAGCACACAGAAAAAATGTCGTTACAAAAATTTAAGACAATCGATATTTTTTCACATTGAAAACTATGTAATTTTTAAATATCTTTTGATATAAACATTTAAAAGAGCTAAGCCGAACTTGTATCATCTTAAAACTATATGTTCATATTAAATTTAAATATTTTTTGGGGCTAACTATAAAAATACACAAAATAAAAATATATTAAAGTGTGAAAACCTAAAGAAAAATTAACTTACAAATGGCTATTTTCTGTGCATCACTTTAAAAACCTTAAGATGATAAAATGGGCTTAACAATTTTTTTTTTGGCCCTGTAAGTATGTGTGTGTGTGTGTTTCTGAGTGTGAGTTGTATTTACATTTAAACTTTAAATAGATATTTTATTCCTAGACGCAAGCAAACAAATAGTTGCTTTTATAATTTCCTTTTTGCTATTATCACAAATTGTTCTACATAATTTTCTTTGCCATTTTTCTGCTCTTTCCGTTTAAAACAAAACAAAAAACAACCGCATGCAAAATAAAATCCGTTGTTGTATAACTTTTGTATATATTATGCGCAAATAAAGGCTATAGTTTGGCAGAGCACCTCACCAGTGTGGACATTTAAGTAAAGAAAAGCTAAAAGCAACTGAAAAAGGTATAGCAAAATTTCCCCCATATAAAGCCCACAAAAATAAATTTCTCTTTGAAATATTTTAATGAATCGAGAAAATACTTATTTAAATATCTATTATTTATTCCCAAAAAAAATTACTTAGCAAGACAAACAACTCGTCTATGCTGAACTTGTACTAAAACCAGCCAATGAAACTACAACAACATCAGCACCTGCATCAGCAACACCTGCAGCAACAACAACAGCCACAACACCTGAAGCAACTGGAGCCGGTGTCAAAAATTCAACGGAATACGCTGAAATAGTCTATGTGCAAAAGGGAGGCGAAGGCAAAAAATAATCTAGCCCAACATAATAAAACCCTGGGAGGCTGACACAAATAAAAACGAAAAACAGATGAATGCACAAAAAAAAAAGCAGAAACAACGTAAGAAAGAACCCAGTGCAACATAAAAATAAACTTTACAATGATATTAAGAATGCAGAAAATAAAAAATGTAATAAGTGGTTTTTCAAAAACTTCTTGAATGTGTGTACTAAAATTAAATGAAATGTGAAACTAAAAACATGAAAGCGAATGCAAAAAAAAAAATAAACCTACACAAAATAAACTTAATTCTCCGCACAGAATTCTTGACACAAGACACCCCCTTTCAATATGTACCCCTCCTCCCCAAAACCCACACATTAAATCAAATTTACAACAAGATAAAAAAAAAGAAAGAAAACCCTTAAAAAGCTAAAAGAATATTTGCAAAACAAACTATATATAAATAAAATTTACATAAACTTAGGCAAGAGAAAAACAAAAGCATTTGAAAAATCTCAATTATTTACATAAATGTCTCGCATTTAAGCTAGATGTAAATTTAAGACAAGAAGCAACAAAAAAAAATATACAAAATTATGCAAAGTTTAAGTAAACTTATTTAGATGAACCTTACATTATTTTAGCGCAAGCATTTTTGTACACATTGCCCTTTTGAATATGCAAAATTAAGAACTGTAATAATTTAGGCAGCCAGAAAAAAGCATTTAAGCTAAAATAATAAAATACATTAAATAGGGAAAATGTTCACCGAAAATGTCCTGCAACCGAAAGTATTTTATCATAATTCATTTTGTTTTTCTTGTCTCTTAACAATTTCCATCCATTTTCCATACAACTGGCAATTTATGTTATTCTTTAAAAACGATTTACACAATTACGTATTAATTGATAATTGACTAATTTAAGTGCATAAATTAATTACAATGTACTTTCATGATGATGATTGATTTTTGTATTTTGTAAGTTATAATTTGTATAAAGTTAAGCTGAACAAGAAACTTTTTTGAATAAAATTCTTTACCATATGAAGTGACTGTGTGTTTAAAATTTAGTTAACATAAGGAAATTAACAATAATCTTAGAAAAGCGGTAAGTAATTTATTGATCATTAGTAAAATATTTATTTGTTTTAAAATAAGCAAAGCCTAGCAGGAACTATCGACAGGCACACAAGTTAAAATAAATTTAAATTGAGAATGTTTGGATTAAATAAATTTAAAGAAAGGCTGCTATTATATGCAGCTTTTTAAAGAGACTTGCTTTTAAACCTTTGCAATTAAAATACAAAATTCGTTCACAACATAAATTTTAACCCCATTTACCAACAGCAACCATTCTGCTCTGTGGTACTTATATGTATGTATATATTTATATTTTTTGTGTGTCTAAATTTCTCTTATCGATTCTTTTTCTAAGCTACCAACTGCAGAACATTTTGCCGCCAGCAACCTTCAAAAGGCCAATTTAACATTTGGCTTATTTAATTAAATGTAAAATTTACGACAAGTAAATTGAAATTGCAGTTGAGGCTGCCGGCAAAATGTCTCTTTGACATCTTTGTTTGGCTTTGCGACAAGTCAATTACATTAAATAATAGCACACTTCTGATCTGATCTGCAGCAGCAAGAACGATAATCATGTCGCATTATTCATCGCCGCAATGCCGTTTATATATTTAAGCTAATACCGAAAAAAGGAGAAATAATAATAAAATAAAAAATGGCAAAGTTTTGCAGTTGACTTGGCTCTGTCTGGTGGAAGATTTCGGTATCTGGCTGTGGCTGCTTGTCAGTCAGTCAGTCAGTCAACTGCTCGCTACTGCGGCTCCCTCAACTTTTTCTGACATTTCAATTTATAAAGCTCAAAATCTGCGCGTTACCCGAAGCGTCGCATTTTACATTAGACAAAAACAGAGCGAACCTCGTATATATTTTATATTCCCCATTTCTAGGAGGCTGCTCCTTTTTTTTATTATTTTTATTTTGCACAGTCCACAGCGACAGCTTAAAAGTAAAATACAATTTTGCAGTCTTATTCTGCGTTCTATGCCGAAGGCAGTACAATGAAATTGACTTGAGGGGGAGCGAATAAAATGAAACTTTCAAGGCTGGTGCAATGCACTCTCAACAAAATGTCAGATACTAAACTAAGTTGTGTTATTTACACGTTGTTATGAAAAATAGTTTGCTTTCTTGAAACGTTAGTTTTAACTTTTAGAGGTTTTAAGTTAAAAATTAAAAAAAAAAAAAAAAAAAAAACTTTTTTTATAACCAATAATTTTTAAATTATTTATTTTTTTTTACCTTTATTAAATTTAATTAGTTTTTATTGAACATTTTGTAGGAACTTTTTTTTTTTTCTAAACTTTTTTTTTTTTTTTTTTTGATTTTTATTGATTTAACACAAACACAAACTGTCCCAAAATTGGGCTTAATTTAATTGTCCGTCTTTGGTTAATTATAAAACTTTCCCACATTTTCAATTACATTTCTGATCCAACCAATTCGGCTGTAACCTGTAACCTATCGCCTGGCCACAAGGCATTTTGTTAATTATGTAATCAGACTTAGGAGTACGAGGCACATTAATTTCGCCTAATTAGTTTGCCATTTACAGTCGGATTGCTAGAAACCAGGTTTGAATTGCAGTCCACGTTCTCCGCGTATAATTGCATATTAATAAACAATGTCCCAGGCATTGATTCAATTACCAGTTAACCCACAGACGCCCATAAATATGCATGCAACGTCAGTTTATAGTCCACTAACTAACCAAATGCGAATAACTCTTCAACTCTGCATCTAGGCGTTGAGGATTGCAGTTTCCCTCAATCTGCATACAATTTGGTCGCCACAACTTGGGCAAAGTTTTCGCATTCCAGAAACAATAATGGCAACAAAAACAGTCATTAGATAAACACACAAAACTGGAATGGAGGACGAAGGAAATCCAGAAGACGGACAAACTCAAATAGAAATCAAACAAAAATCTAAAATCAAGAGTCGTGCAAATGCGGGGAACAACAGAGGAATCAACAAATCCCCAAAAATATACAACACAAAAGTTGTTACAGTAGTTTTTCTTGCAGCCAGATGTTGTTTTACCTGTTAGTTGGCAACAGGGCGGATACGCAGTGTGGAAATGGTAATCGAAAGGGAAAATTCTTGAAAGTTTGCAATGGAAGTTTGAAAAATTTATAAATAAAAACCAAGAAATGTTTATAATGGAATTGTGGCTAGGCACAAATTCTGAATAAATTTTAAAATAAAAAACAAAAAAACTATCAACCAAATTAAATTAATTATAAAAACAGGGTCTAAAAAAAAAAAATTTTAATTTTAAAATTTCTGCTTACAGTAAAGCCTTCAATCTTTAGCAAAAAAATGCAAATCACCATTAAACTCTTTAAAAATAAGTGAATATATTTTTAAATTTGTTTTGCAAGCAACGCTCAGATGTTAAAATTCAATTAATGGACTAAAGAAAAAAGGATTCAGATCCTAAAAAAAATTTCACTTAAAAAGCACCATTTTTCTATTCACAAAACTAAACCAATTAAATAGTTACGATAGTGAAAGTAATTTCATAGATTTAATTCAATTTTATGTGGCAAACTTTTTTCACTTTCCACCAATTTATTTCCATTCAATTCAACACGCAGAAAACGTGCTAATAATCCAATTTTTTTCAAAAAGCTTTTCATCAAACAGCTGTTCCCATAAATCCTTATCAGAGCTTTCGATCCACAAAAACTTTCTCTCCGCTGAATGTTAAGACAGTTTAAGAGAAAGTCAAAGAGAAAATGTGGATGCTAAGCTTGTCCAAATTGTTTCTCTTAGATCCAAAGCTTTTAAGAGAACTTAGCTTCAGCTGTTCTTTAAGGCTTAAAGTGAGTAAATAGAGCTAAAAAAAAAAAAAGTAAACCATTTGGACAATTGTGACAATTACTGTGGCAGGCACACCAAATTGGATAAGCTCTTAAGATTTCCCCATAGCGTTGCGAAGAGAGAGAAAGTCGCAGATTTAGCCAAAAAAGGAAGAGATTCTCAGCCGGAGAAATTCAAAACCCATAAAGAAACTGTGCCACTTGAGTAGTCAACAAGCTTTTCCCAGTGTCCTTCGCAATTTGCACTGGTTGCCATTTATTCGCCAGCAACAGGTCTGATTTTTAAGTTCCCTTTCCCACATCAATATGAAAAACTTTCTAAAAAAGCAACCAAATTATATAACCCTTTACCACACCATCCAATGTAAATTAGCTAAACTTTTAGTCTCATGTTTTTTTGTTCCAACCCCTTTGCAATTACGCTTGATTGCCACGAAAATGCGTAAATAAAAAACTTGAAATACAAGAAAATAACAATGCGGAAAAGAGGAACAAAAAAACCAAAAAAAATAGCTCACAAAAAATCAACAAACTTTTCTCACAAAGGGCAACAGGGCGCATACTTAATTATATTTCGAGCTGTTTACATTTCGCCTTCCCCTCACTCTGTCTTACAATAACTTGTGGTTTCAATAAAAGCAAAATAAAAGAATAAAGTGCTCCGCAGAAGGGACACAATTAATTACTGTTTGGCAGCAAAAATCCCAGAGAAAAGTCAAGAAACAGTCGTCCGCAAACTGTGCAACAAGTTTAACTTTTCTGGCAAGTTTGGTCAGTGCAAATGTATTATATACATATATATGTAAATACTTGCGAAAAAAAAAGGGAAAACCACTGAATTGTTGGGAAAAGTATCAAATAAACTTTGGCTTTTTTGGGCCAGCACCTGGCCAGGTGAGAATGAAAGTGATGAATTTGATTACCAAACTTGTTGCCTGCCCAAGGTGCGAATTCGAGTGGGTTTCGAATTTTTTAAGGAGAAATTTTATCTCAAGTATTAATATTAAAACCTGAGGAAATTAAATATTTTTTTTTCAAACAAACTTGAATTAAAATTTTTCTGAAAAAGATAAATTAAAAGACGAGTTAATAATAATATTAAAACCATTTTTGTTATTACTTTATAAATGTATTAAGTGATACATTTATTTTATTTAAAGTACAAATCCCAAAATTTTCCAACCTTTTTTTTCGTGAACTATAAATTTTTGTTTGACTTTAAGTTTTTCGTAGGCTTGAAACAATTTTAAGTGAAACCGACTTCACTTTGTTTCTCATAATCCGGGGGCATCGTTCAACTCGACTGACACTTTCGTTAGCCATTCGGAAAATCCCTTTCCCTTTTTGACTCCCTGAGTGTGTCGCCTACTCATTTCATGGCACATTAAATATTTATATCCAAAAATGTTTGACCCCCATAGGGCTGCCGCATATTTGTGGCTTTTGGGTATTTTTTTTTAGGTGCATATCATGTTGTTTTTCATTTTTCATTACACATGTGCGTTATAATATTCACATGCAAGTGTCGAGTGTTGTAGTCAAGTGCACGGAATACTATTTACATTTTTGAGGCTGCTGAAAAAATATGTTTATAATTAACTCTGCATCTCCTGAAAAGCGGGACACAAATTTAGAGCAGCTGGGTGAGTGGGTCAAATGCTTTTAGCCTCTTTTGTGGCCATTTTTCAGTGACATTCAATTTTCAAACTGTTCTCCACGCTGCTGCGGCTTGAAGCGCGGAAATTGAAAATGTTGTGCTGTCGGGTCGAGGAAAATCCACATCCACACACACCAAACTGAAATGCGGCAAGACATTGTTGGGGCATGTCGGTTAAAGCATATTGTTTGCTGATTTCCTCCCCGTGCCACCAGCAAGTTTTATGCTGCCATTATAATTAGGCTCAAATTGCTGCACTTTGCTTTGCATTTTAATTACTCAACAACACAGCTCGAGAGGAAGAAAGGCATCTCGGAAATGTTGCACAATTTAAGCGAGAGTGAAAACGAAAACAGCAAAGAAAACAGCACAGAACGGAGGGAGCACATCGCTAACAAGTTGCTGCCTCGTCGCTGCCTTGTCATGGGCTGTCCTGCTGTCCTTCTGTCACTCCCAAACGCCGTGCTCCGCCCACTGCCTCCTGCCACGCCCACATCGCCCATCGCCCACGCTCGACAGTCGTCAGTGTAGCATTTCAAGCAAAGTATTTAATTTCCACATCATACACACGGCCGCCCAGGCCAACAATGAGGGGCGAAAAACATAAAATGTGTGCCAAGGCGAAGGCTGCTGGCTGATGGTCCATTCAACTCATCTAAAGATGTACACTGTCCAAAAAAAAGAAGTAGGTATAACCATCTTGAAAAAATCCATATTGGAATTTTATAGAGTGACACATAAAAGATAAATTTATTTAATATGTTTCATTTATAAGTAACAAAGGTATACAAAAAATCCAACTTGGGATGTCAGAGAATTCTCTAGATGTTTAGACTTTTAAATGAAAATATTATAAAACTGCTTTTCTTTAAGTGTTAGACAAAATAGGCAGCATTCTCGAGTTGAAAAGAAGAAAAGAAAAAGGTGACCGTCAGAGGCCACAAAAAAAAGTATGCCCCACTTTTTTTTTGTTTTCGTGGTTTTGCCGAGAATCTATTAGCAATTAGCCAAGCAAGCGAATAAACCTTGCTTGGAATTTGGATTTATTTGAAAAAAATATGTAATTTTAATTAGTTAAACGTTGACTACTACGACAACGTTTTTTATAAAAAAAATTTAATTTAATAATGGAATTAAATCTCCAATAAGTAAATATTATTTTAATCTTTAAAATACATTTTATTTTGAAATTGTTGCTCTTGAACAAATGCGTTTTTTATTATCTTTGTTTTATTTAACGATGCTTAGTTTTGTAAATGAACAAAATTGATATTAAATAAGCAAACACAACTGAGTTTGAAGAGTTAATTGCTGAAAAGTTTTATTATTCTAACAGTATATAAAGTTTTCTTTCTTTTTCTTGACTATAGGTAAGCATCCCATGTACTTTTTTATGCATAGTTAGCCATAGTTAGCCATATTTGATCCCCAATCAGAATGCAGGCGAATAAATTTGACTTCATGTTTATACATTTTTTTTTAACGAGGTGGTACAACTTGGAATATAAGAATATACTTTAAAAACCTGTCTAGTGCCCATGTATAACCGAATTTACTGCATTGAAATAATCACAATATTTTAGTGGCGTGCTCTGTGGTATTTTCTTAGGCAGTTAGCTTCGCATCCCGCTTTTACATGATTGTTATTTTTGTTGCCACCTCCACCACCGTAAATAAACGGAATGCACTTATCTAACTTCAGAACGTAACCGTATCTTGTAAAGCCGCTGTTGCCAATTCCCTTATCTATAGGCATTAAGCAGATTTCAGATGTAGCTGAAATAAATAAAATTAAATTAAACATTTATGACTGTTGGTTTTAATGTAACACTCACGTCTTAACCAGCTTTGTCCTACTACAAAAACACACATAGAAATAAGGATGCAGGCGAAAAAAAATGATTGCATGTTAATAGACTTTTTTTTTGCCGATGATATATGTCAGTATGATTTTTTTTTTTAATGGGGTGAAAACATTTATTGCTTGGAATATAACTTACTTATATACACAAGAAAAAAATGAATATGATATGATCACCGTTTTGATGATTTCTCATCTAATTTTTGACCAGGAACCACATATCAAATTTATATGTCAAAAATATCAATTACACATGGTGAACATATCAATTCGATATTATAATATAAAATATCTTTTTTAAAATTTTTTAATATTCAAAACGACATTGTTAATGTAAATAACTTTTTGATCAAAGCTAAATTTATCTTTTTTGTCTGTGTACTTCACATACTTCTCTAATATCTGTTTATAATCTAATTTTCTGTTAGAAAGGTCTCACCGTGGCATTGAAATTTTAGACTACTTATTTTTAATACTGCGTAAACTATGAACTTTTTGCTTTAAGCTTGGTATTCAGCTAACTATTACAAACAGGTACATATTTTTTGATTCAGTTCAACTTTCTCATTCATACGCTGTCTCCCAGCTTTCTCGCTTCTTCCATTTTTTTTGGTTTAATTTTGTCACGTTTCAGGCGGAGAAAGTGCCACCCAAGAAAGGGGAGAATAAAAACAGCAGACCAGTGAAAGGCTCTTGCAAATCACTTCAATTTCAGTTTCCGTTTCTTTTCGCCTCTGCAAATAAATATAAATAGCAAAATTTACCATTTTGTGCGGCGGCTTTCGAAAGTTTTCAACGAAAGTTTTCGTTGGGCAATTGTTTTTCCCTATTTCCATTTTTTGGCTGCGAAACTGTTTTTTTTGCTGTTGTTCAAATCAATTTTGAGCGCAGCTCAAGTCCTTAAAGCTGCCGATGATTTAAAGATTTGTCTGCATTATAACGCATATCCTTTCATATAAGAAGGTGGTGAGGTGAGGTCAGGTGGAAAACTCAAGAGGGAAGGGGCAAATGTCGACGTTGACCCGCTGCCAAGTCAATAAATTCTCATTGCCTAAGCCATAAATCAGCATCATGGTGCGCTAAGTGTCATTTTTTGTGACGTTCGGATGGCTTTTTACCTGGCCAAACAACAGGGGCGGTTCCAATGCGAAGGGGGTGTGGCAAGGGAGCAATAATGGGGGCGGTACACTTAAAGGAAAAAATTTGTTTTTACCGGGCCATTTTAATTTTCATCTTTACACAATTTACAAATGCATTCTTCTTATTTTATAGCTGCAGTTTAATGTGTGTTTTTTTTATAAAAAAATCAAAATTACAAACATGAAGAATATTAACCAAAATAAAATCTTTGAAAGAAAAAACATTTTACTTTGGTAACAGTGTTGTAAAACACGTCGCTATTAAACTCTATGTTGCTACAAATTAAAAAAAATATTAACTGTCTTAAAATTTTAAATATACGTTGTATGTATGTATTAAATACTTATAATAACGAGGAGTAGTAAGGGGCAACAATTATAATTTTTTTTTGAAAGTTCATACAAAGTTTATGGCTTACAAAAATTTTCATTTTTTTAATATTCCAAGTTTTTTAAAACCTAATAATAAGTAACAATAGGACAAATTTTTGTTTTGGGAGTATTTTCGTAACACAATTTTCTTATATATAATATATTCAGCTTTCTGAGCTGACAAGGTATTTTTTCCCAGTGGAAATTGGCGTTGAATTGGGTCTGCTACTGGCAGCTTCACAATGCGCGTTATAATTTACACCTGGCGAAAAGCGAACGGTAGCAGCAGCCAGCAACCTCAACCAACTAGTACAACTGTCATTTGACCTTAACCAGACTTGGGAGTCAGGGGGACGAACAAAGGGGTGGGGGAGATGAAAAGTGGGTGGGCAGGTAATCTTTGTTGCGGTTGCGGTTGGCTGAATGCGCTCCGGATCTGAGCTCTTCGGGACGTTATATAGTGCCATGTTATATATTTTACTCAAAAGCGCAATTGCTTGATTTGAAAATTGTCAACTGACAAAGTGGGAGCGAGAGGGTGAACGAAGAGAGTGAGAGAGACATATGGAGACAGGTCGTCGAAGGTAGCTAGACTTGGCTTTTCCGGTGATGGATGCCTTTCATTCTCGGCTGTTAGCCAGGAAAAGGCGTTTAAATAGATTTTTAACGAAACTGTTATATCAAAGACTTAAGAAAAGAATATACTGATGCAAGTACAAAAGTATATATAAACTTTGCATGTAACTTTATTATTTAAATATAATTTAAAGGATATTTTTTTACCATTTGACAAAGACAATAAATTAGGCTTAATAAAAAATAAGCCAAAGTTAAGTTAAGTTTGTGAAAAGACACCTAATGTGGTAATTGCTATCGATAAAACCAAAAGTTTACTAGATCGCCTCAAGTTTTCAAGTTTTTTGTCCGGTTTCCATTCCGGAAATCGGTGGACGATTGACTGTAAAAGGACTAATAAAATGTTCCAATTAAACCCGATGTGATCAATAAAGGACACAGTCGCTCGATGGCAACTTAAAGGTTCACGCTTATTGAAAGCCCATCTATCTGGCTCTTACTGGCAGTCGTAGCCCCTCCAGCAACCCCCCTTCATCCCCTTTTTTCGCCGCCCCTCCCTTCGGCTCCAGGCAGCTGTGTTGATTGCCGTAACAGCTTTTGAAATTAAGTCGCTGCAAGTCGGCTAAAGTTAAGGACGAGGGGAACGGGAGGTAGGGGACCCATTTCAGGACCAGGGGACATTCCCACCAGAAAGACGGAATCAGGCTGATAGCAAGTTCTGGCCACACAGTGAAAAGTGGTCACAAAAGTAGTTAATCAATTTATTATTGGACATGTGCTAATTCGGTCAGATTTAAAACTAGATATTTTAACACATAAAAGGTTTTTTTTAGGAAATGGATTTCAATAAGCGTAAAATTTTTTATTTGCTGATTATTTTAATAATATTAAACTTTTTTTATAGTTATTATAAAAATACTACAACTTTAAAGAAATGCAGATTGTGATTTTAAAAATCTTATACAGTTTTCCTTGGTAAATACTTATTATTTTCTTTAATTTCTCCAACCAAGAACAAAATTTAATTGACCCCCACGTTTAGCGTATATTAATACTCTTTTTATACCATTTAAAATAAAGCTTTGTGAGTGAAAGAATTGACAACAGTTACCAATTAAAAACAAACGTAGTATAAATATTAAAAGTAAACAACTTTAAAAGACATTTGGGAGCTTCCTTGATATTTTTAGTTTCGGTGCAGGGCCACACACTCGCACAATTGACGCAATTGCAGCGATACTTTGATTTTATTTCATTTGCCAGCAACATCTGAGGGTATGCCATGGGTGTCAGGGGCTTGGAATAAAAAGGGGGGTTGGGATTGGGGCTCAAAAGGGAGCGAGTAGAAGGGGAAGAGTATAAAATGCAGGCACCAGAGGAAGAGATGAAGAGCCAACCGGCGAAACAGTTGCCAATAAAAATTGCATTGAAAACGCTTAACCAAGCAGCGTGCATCAAATTGATTTCATGCTCCTCCGACGTTGACTGTAGTTTTACAACGTAACGTGCATCATCCTCACTCGCGCAGATAGCGGGAGCCCCAAAAAATATGCTACGCTTCTCCCGAGTCGCACAAAAATATTGTCTGTCAATATTCGAATTCCACACATCGCAATCCACGCCGAACCAAGCAACCTCCACGTCCAAAAATAAAACCCAAGCCCAAAAACGTAACGTAACCAACCCAAAAACCATTGAGGAGGCAACGGTACCGAAATGTAATTTTTGTTGTACCACCCCAACCACCCACAAAAAAAAACGCGATGAAGTAAAATAAATGAAAATAACAAATAGCGCAAGGACTCACATTTTGTGAAAGAGAAAAAACTACGAATTGTCTTTGCTCTGGTGAAATCAATCGCTTGGAAACTTTAATTACATAGCAAAGAATGCCCACAAAAAAATATATTGGTGACAATCAAATATCGCACAAATATTTAACATTTATTAAAACAATATTTACTTATTTAAATATTGTTTAAATAATTTATAATTTTAAATCTGGTAGTTTTTGGTTCGTATTACAAAAAAAATAATTGTAGAAAAAATGTGTGTCACATGTTTTATACTACTTAATATTATTATTATTAAAATATTTTAAAATTTCAATTCTGATAGTTACTAAGTTCGTATAAAAGTTTTAAAATAGGTGTTCAAATTAAATACTATTAAGTCCTTAAATATTTTATTATTATTTTTTTTCGAAGAGAAAAAAAACAGAAGAAAGCTTAAAAGTGAATAGAACAAAATGTTATTTAAATCCCCAAAAGGGTTTTTTTAATGTAAAAACTTCAACAACTTCTAAGACCATTAAAAACTGGATAAATACGCCACTTAAATTGCCCCATCAACTGTTTGTATTTAAAGTTGAGTATAAGTACTTACTCCAGCTGAGCACTTTAATCCTTTACGATTCTCGAATCTGTTACTTTAGGTAAATTTCCATTGAAAGGTTAATGCCAGTGATAAGGGTATTTAAGAGGGGAAAGCAAAAGTGGCATGCGTGAAAAACGCGAAAATTGCCGCCACTGTTTTCGATTTTTCCGCTCAATCCCTCAATCAGCACACCACCTTCTTCACACCCCCCCTGTTCACTTCCCCTCCCCCTCCCCCTGTTCGATAAACCAATTCATGGCGCCAAAGAGGGAATCCAGTTATCCTGGCATTGAGAATGGGACGCATGCCTTTAAACTTGTTATTTCAAGGATATGCACAGCGCTCTGGTTGCTGCAAACCAAGAAACAGACAGAAGCTGAGCCCCAAAAATCTGACAATCGTGGCTTTGGCAACAATTTTGCAGTGTTGTTGCCAGATTTTTTATATCAGCACATAAGCGTCGAATAAGAATGAACTACATTTGCAATTGAGGTCAAAACAATAGTTACACTTGGTGAAAGGCAACCAAACGTATTCTTAAAGATATTTCAGTCAGGAACTTGAGACTTTAATGTTAAAAAAACATCTTTGAAGCCCGTTGAAAATTACACTATTTTAACTCTTGTCCATAAAGTAACTATAAATTTGCAAACTTAAAAAAAATATAACTGCAAATTTTCATGTGTACAATTAATATAAAAGTCAGCAAAATTAACAAAAATCCCATAAAACTTTTCAAAAGGGATACCACGCGAAAACAAAATTAATAAATAAATATTTATATTTATATTTATTTTTACATGTTTATTTAAAACATTAGTAAATGTATTAAACAAACCCAACGAAACTAGTTAAATTCGGTAACTATGCGGTATCTTAAACAAATATTATACAAATTGCCTAATGATGCTTTAAAAGGTATAAAAAGCACACTACCTTTATATTGTTTAAAATAAGGAGTTTATTGACTAGAAAATACCAAATTTTAAAAATATAATTTCTTGCAATTATTGTTTACTAAGCCTTATATTTCGGCTGCTGTACGTATGCACGTGTAAGTACACAAAGTACATCGTCGTGTAGTATCATATCTATTCAATTTGCAACTCTCAGCATTGTTTGGCATGTTTAGCAGCTCACTGAGCAATTTGCAATGCTATCCCAAAAGCAAAGCAGTTGCCAATTGCAAAGTGAAACTCGCCAAAAAAAAAATGTGCTTGATCCGAAGTCGAAGGATCAACTGAAGGCACTTAAGTATTTATGGGAAAATATTTAATATGCTCGTTGAAGGGATAAAGATTGTTAAGCTGCAGGTTTCCATTTCTCTGCGTTTTTTGCCTAATCCATTGTTTTATAAGTGCATCGTAGGTTCATAAAAATTGATGTTTACGACAAAAATAATATCTTTTGTGAAATGCAACGCAGCTGGAAACAAAGTGCAGTTGGGCATTTACACTTTGGGAGGTATGTAGTTTTTCGTAATGGGTTAAAATTCGTTTTAATTTTATTTAAGAATTTTCCATGAGTATAATGAAATAACCACAACTAAATGTATTAAAGAAAGCACACAATACAGCTTATATTATATTAGAAAAATTAATATTGGCTTAAAATTAATTAAAGAAGTCAGTAAAAAGTTAATCCAAATATATTTTCGTTTACTTAAAGACATTGCATTCATTCCCAAATGATTTTAAACTGCTGTTGACTTTTGATCAATATATTTTTTTTGATTTTTTTAGATATTGTATGCTGAAAATTGAAAAGATACTTTGCTTAATTTAAATTCAGAATATAAAATGTATATAAAAACTGAATCCATTTAAAAGAACCTTATTCAGCCATTAGGTTTAAGCCTCGACTAGTAAGCCGTTTGACAACGACAGGTGCATTCGCACCTGTTCATCACACACACACACACACCACATCAATCAACCCGCAGAGGGTAAGCGAGTCCAATAACAATCGAGTGGCACAACCTTCAGAGAAATCAACCGCAAATTGGTTGTGGCAATCGATGGCTAATCGAAGGAAGCCATCGAATGTGGAAACTACTCGAATGCGATGGCATCGCTGAAGTGTCAATGGCAACATTCCATAAAGCACAACTGACACTTTGAGGGGGAGCCCCCTCCTTTTTTGCACCCCCATCTCTCCAACTGAATTTGATTTAAGGCCAAACTACGAATGGATTTTCCACTTCGAAAAAAAAGTGAAAAACTAAAATAGAAACCAGAAAGAAAAACGCGACTGGCGTGAAAAACTGAAACAACTCAAACTCAAACACAAACTCAACTCACACACACACACACGTTCCACAGATACGCATACATAGTCAGTGGCCAGAAGGGGGGCGGGGTAGGAGGGGGCGGTAGGGCTTGTGGGCGTGGCGCGTCAAAGTCAGTCAAAGCGAAGGCAAAACCTTTAGTCAAGTTTGAAAGATTGATTAGTTTTTAACAACTTGTGACCGGGAGCGGGGTAGGTGGGGTCCAAAAAGGCGGTGAAGGGTCTCGTTCGGGTTCGAGATCTAGTTCTGGTTATCCGTCCCAAATACACTCAGAGAAAATTGAATTTAAGGATCCTTTTTGACAGGAAAAATGTAAATTCGATTTTAAAATTTTTTTTTTTTCTTATCTAGGTTTAAGTACACCTACCAATGTAAGAAAGTTCTTAATTTTAAGGATACAAAAAATAAGATAACAGATTTAGCTTAAATATAATTTATATTTTTTTTATTGGTGATAATTTTGGTGCATACCTACATTGCCTCTCTTTTAGCTAGAAATAAATTTGTTATACTGCCTTAGAATACAATGTTGTCTTAAGCACAGATAATTAAGATAGGTTATGACTGTACAGATTATGGGTATCTTTTAAAATCCGCTCTTTTACATTTACTAAAACATCCAAGGATATGGATTTCCTTAAAAGACTTAAATACTAAAAAAGCTTAAAAACCTTTTATGTTAATGGTATATTATTAACTGAAGACATTTGAAGGACATAATTCCTTCAAAATATTTAAAAAAATTCAAAAAACAATTTAGAGTGCATAGGATGAGTTCAACACGTGCAGTGAATTAACACAGAGCGAGTTGGAAAGTGAGAAGGGCAAAGGCAAGCAAAGGGTCGTGGTCCTGGTTTTGGTCCTGGCAAGAATGTTTGCCGAATCGAGCAGGGTGAGTGGCAGCAATTAGCCACAACCGAAACCAGCCACACGCAAAGTTGTCAAAGAAGCTAGAGGAAAGGACTTGCATTCCCTTTGCTCCTGCCATAAATCCCCATTTCGATTTGGGTTGGAAAGTGTGTTTTAAATTCCCCGAAAGTGACCATGTACATACAACAAGTTACGAATCCACTTTCACTGCCACATTTTCAATGCATGTGACACCCTCTCATGCTAACGGAGCTGCATACTGAATCACATTTGATATTTGCATGGGAAATGTATTTGCGCTCTGCGAAGCACAACAATAAACATTGTAAATATATATTTTTTGTCCCTGGAATTCTTTCCTTGTTTTTTCCTCTTGCCTTTCCGTTTTTTATTTATGTTGCATGTTTTTCCTCCTTCACTCTTTTCTGCCTTTGGTTGTCGTTTATCGTTCTGCTGGTGTTAGTTTTTATTATTATAGCATACATTATTCAATTGTCGACCAAAAACCTTAAAAAAAAAGTTCTGTGTTTGTCCGGGTTGTAAAAATATTTTTGATGGGAATTTTTTAAATTGTGCATTTTGTTAGGTAAAAGGGATTTAAAATTAGCCACACAAAAGGAAGCCAAAGAATACTGACAAAATGTAACAAACACAGGAAGAGATTAAGTTAATAATTTAAATCAATCAGTGCGACTGCTTTTACAAATTTTTATTTCCGAAACCCTAACAACAAGATAAAAATCAATAACAAAAAAAAATGTAAGAAAAAAATGCACAAACTTTAAAACAAATTAAATTCAATTAACCTCGTATATTAAGCCGCCCTAAATATTTCCATGAGTTGCTTCCATTAATTTAATTAATACAGTTCAGCTATTAGCTCGTGCAAAAAACCCTACAAAAAACAAAATAAAATCATAAATAAAATTTAATTGAATTAATAAAAAAGAAAGTAAGGATCGAAAATATAACTAACAATTTAAATCTGTAGCAATATAAAAAATGAAACTGTTATGTTACCTAAAATAAACGTTGGGTAACTTTAATGTATTGAGAAAGGATTAAATGCTAAAAAAATGTACAGTCTATTCGTCTGTTGATATTATAACACTTAATTAATTAAACTGAAAACACTTTCAAACAATTTTACTGGCTTATTACCAAGCAAAATCGCAACCTATCAGCTTAACCCTTCTGTGAGCGGAAGGAACATTTTTGTTCCATTTCGATTTTGCTTGTAAATATCTCGGGTTGTATGAAAGCTATCGATCTGAAATTTTTTGACAACTCGTCTTCAACGATTCTAAACAACTTTGCCGATTTTTAAATAAATTTGTTGGTAATCTTGGATTTTATTAGGGAAAACTTTTTTTAACTACGTTGTTGAGCGGAAGACACAAATTTGTGCATCGTGTTAAAACCGCGTATATCTTTAAAACCTTTATTCAGAAAAATTTGAAATTTTTACTGAATATTTATTAACTCAAAATCATTAAATTAAAAATTAAATTTTTAAATTAATCCTACACTAAAAAAATTTTTAGTTTTACCTAGAAAAAAAATTGCAGTTTAGATTAATTACGTAAAACTCGCAAGCTGATCAAACAATTGAAAAACGTGATATACTACGTTATAGGGCTTTCAATAAGCTTTCCAAAATGGTCAAATGTGTTATACCTTTCTTTGGTAAAACTATAAGAAAAACAACCAATATTGTTGAAAAATTACAATTATTTTATACAAATTTGATTAATAATACCAAAAATATACTAGAAACCTAGTATTATTTTTATTTCAAAATTATTATTCTTATAAAAATAAATTGTTTTAGTCCCATAATTATTACTATAAATGTCCAAAAAGTGGTATTTGTGGTTTTAGGTACTATTGCTAATAAAAGTAACGGTCACAAATCACGGAAATCATTTATGACCGCCAGGTGCAGCTGCCGACGGCTCCTTTTGGAATGACCCAAAAAAGGGTTGATGGTTAAACAAACTACCTGCACACATTTTTTGCACGTTTTTAGACCTTTGAACTACTTTTATAGTGACTTCTTCTAAAGAAAGGTATGACACATTTGACATTTTTGGAAAGCTTATTAAAAGTCCTATAACGTAGTGTACCACGTTTTTCAGTTGTATGATCTGTTTGCGAGTTTTACGTAATTAATATCACCTACAATTTTTTTTCCAAGGTAAAACTTAAAAATTTTTTTAGTGTAGGCTTAATTTAAAAATTTAAATTTTAAATTGAATGATTTTGAGTTAATACTTATTCAGTAAAAATTTCAAATTTTTCTGAATAAAGGTTTTTAAGATATACGCGGTTCAAACACGATGCACAAATTTGTGTCTTCCGCTCAACAACGTATAAAAAATCTTCCGCTCACAGAAGGGTTAAGGCGCCTTCAACGTTTCCGCTTCCTCCATTCAGTGGATTCAACTAATTTGGTTAAGTTTACATTAACTTCACTTGCAGCGGCTGCAGCAGCAACAACAACAATTAGCATCACGTGTTGCTGTACAAAGTGGGAAATTCAAGTAATTGCTAAAAAAAAAAAGAGGCAAAAAGTGGGTCTCAACGGACCAGGCCAAGTGAAACAGATATAGCAGAGATAGCCAGGCCAAAACCCAAGGAGCAGATTCTAATTAAATTCGCGCTCGCACTTTCATTTAAGCAAATTTACAATCTGGGCGTGGCAAACTGCAAAAAGGAGGCGCAAAGGTCGAAGGGGCGTGGGCTAAAGTTGAAGGCAACATTAATTGCAAATCCACAGAGGCCACACAGCAAGTGGGTGGGTGTGGGTGGGTGGGTGGACGGAAAATGCGGATGGAAAGAGTCCGGGAAACTGGGTGGAAAAACCAAAGCTGAGCCTTGTCAACCGGCGTTGTCCTTTCTGGGCGCATCCTTGACCCGTTTTGTGCCCTCTTTGCCGCGCCGCAATGCCGCAATATTAAAATGACTTTTTCTTACTTCATTTCATTGCATTTCATGAACAATTTAAGCCAATTGTGCAGCTCGTAGTTGCAAAGTGTTCTTGTACACAGGGCCTTATAAATTAATTTCGAGAAACGGTTTACTGCAGTCACAGCAATTGCTAAAGGAAAAGTCAATAAAATCCGTAGCCGGGCTCTAAATTAAATAAATAACTAAAGGATATTGCTCAGGAAAATTAAATCAATGAAATAGGTTAAGGTCGAGAATAAAGAGAAAGTAAAATTTAATTGATTTAAAATCATTTAAATATTTATGAAAATAGGTGCACGAGAGGTGCAATCCGAGAACATTTTTTGTCACTATACATTCATTATTTTTTAACTAAATAAATGAAAACATGTTTAAGTACAAACAGGCTTTGAATAAATAAGAAAAAATGTTTGTATATTATTTGAATGAAAGTGTATCTTTTATAACTCAATAAATTATGTGAATAAATACTTACTTTAATCAGTTTATTTTTACAATGTAATCTTTATTTAAACCTTATTTGAAATTTATAACATTATACTCCAATTAAATTTATTTTAACTAATTTAACACACATGGCACTTTACTCAGTTTTAGTTTTTAAAGTTTAAACAGTGAAAATTTCATCGTAACATTTTTGTATTTGCTTGAACATTTTTTATCAAAAAGGTTTCTATATGCATTAAACTTATAAATTAAAGAAATTCAATCACTTTGACGATGTATTCTACATACAGGCTTCTCCCATCCGTCTTGGGGACCACATACGATTTTTAATTAAATTTGAGCGGCATCTTTCGTGCAACTTAACACGAAATCTTATTTACACGCCAACCGCAATTTAATGTAGCATACATTTGAGCGCGCAAGGGCGGCAACCTTTTTATTTACGACTTCAATAACATGAAACGCGCCTACCAAAAAAGGCGGGAGGCGTGTCAACTAGGGGGTGGGTGGGACATAGTAGTGTGTGTGTTAGAAGAGGGCGTCAAAAAGTTATTAAAATGTGCCAGCCTTGAGTCGCAGTCCCTCTCATTCACTCTCGCCGACTGTCTGGGACTTATTTATTGGGGCTCCGCTCGCGACAGGTGGTTGCCCCACCAAATTACTTCACACGGCCACATGTTGTAAGTGCCGGTGGTGGTGGCGAGGTGGTGCTGATAATGGTGGTGCTGATTTTGGTGGGGCAACCGCAGCGATGGAAGATGGAGTTGGCTAGCAGGTGGGGCTTAGGTGTATGATGTGCTGATTTGAATTTAAACAATTCAAAATGTGAACAACATTGTGCAACTCGATTTAAGGGGTTTATTAAATATTTTTTTCATGTTTTCTTTAATCTAATTTCCTGGAATGTAGCGTTAAAAACTTTATTTACAAAATGGTTTGAATTTTACAGTAATAACAGTTTTTACAATGCACTACAATTATTCAGGTCACGTAGGTAGGTGTTTAAAATAAAATTTAAGTAAAAATAAATTTAAGGGATAAGGAAGAATTTTTTTTAACACTCATAGAACTGAAAAAATCTGTGTGTTTTGTTTATAAACAAGTCGGAAAGTACTGGAAATTTCCTTTTTGATTATGGGTACAATAAAAAATTGAAGTTAATACAAAAATCAACAAACACATTAGCAGAAAAACAAAAAAAGTTAAATCATAAACTTTCTTTTTAATATGCACTTGTCTGCGTTAATTTGCCATGATTTAATAAACCAGCTAACAAATGTACATAAAAATTTATAATTGCATAGACATGTCGAAAGCAGCACACTTTAAATTAATTGCTTTCACAAAATCAAACGAACGACATAATTTAATTACGCAACACATCGATCACTTCAAAACAATTTGGCAACGCCTAAGCCAAGCGTTTTTCAATTTTAAATACAAAAAATCCCATGCCCATCCTAAAAATAGGTCACAAATGAAACAAATTTCTGAAAGAAAATGAAACATGATTAGCTGCACGAGGAAAAAAAGATATTTTAGAAAAAATTTCAGCTGCTTTTGTTGCACCTGTCATTGCTTTCGACTTCGTATTGACCTCAACCCTTAACTGGTTTCCAGACGTGACACAAAAAGATATTTGCCCAGCACTTGCAGCTAACACAAGAATAACACACACACATACACAATCGTATGGGAATGCCATTGAAGTTGGTTTTTCAATTGCCAAGAAAAACTTTTGCCAGAAGTTCACTCCTTTCCCTCCGTTGACTATTTTTATATAATAATTCTTACTTCAAGCAGACCGAAGAAAGAGAGCGAGAATTAAAATAAACATCACAAGTCCTGTAAAATGTATATACGCACAGTTGTGCGCAAAATACTAGTAGTTTTTTTTAAGGTACAACAAATGTAAAGAGTTTTAATTTTTATAAAAAAATTGTGTTATTTATTTATATTGTTTGGATTTCAATGGTTTTTAAACTTTTTTAATGCTGTCCCTAAAATCACAATTAAAATTTCAATTGAAGCTATATTATTTATATAACATTTATTAGAGCTATAAAATCAACTATTATTGTTTTATTTATTTATAATTAATTCGTAAGTAGGTACACAATAATTGGGAATTTTTTTCATTTTCCAATCACTATTATTTTGACCACCACTGTACGCTTGTATACAAAGTTTATAAAAAAGGAAGTTGGCGTTGACTCCTGCTGCAAAGAAATTTGAATATTTATAAAGATTTTTGCATTTTTGGCACAGAGAGAATTTTCTTCATTGAAAAATTGTTTATTTGCCCGAGTCGAACAACTGCCAGAGATCGTCAACGCCGTGGGGCAAATGGGGGTTTTAGGGGGTTAAGGGGGTCCGGAGTATAACAAAAGTTTTGCCTAAGTCATGCAAATGCAAGTTTGAAGTTGTATTAAAAAGTTCAAACTCGTACCTCTCGTGTGCTCCAAAAAGTTGGCTGCATTATGCGTCCAAGCGTTGCAAGTCTATTAAAAATTACTTGTGCAATTTCCACAATATACAATCGCCACCATGGTTTAAAGCTGCCTCAGCAATTTGACGGCACGAGAATAAACAGCAAAGTTTTTCCCAAGTCACTCTCCAGTTTAATGTTTGAGCCATTTTCCGGTAGATTTCCAGAGATGCTGCTGGATGGCTGGATTTTATAGTTTTGGGTTCAACAGTTTGCTATTATTATTTGGAGATTTATGGAAAGAGTTTGAAGACATCAAGTTTTGGGCATCACAAATGTTTTATGGGTTAATTTGAGTTTGAGAAACTAATTTGGGTATGGGAAAAATCGTTTACGCTTAACCATTTTTTATGTTATCTATTTAAAAGAAAAGTTTTCATATTGGCCAGGCAAAAAAAAAAAATATCGTAAAAATAGTTGTATTGAAATAAACGCAAATTGCACAAAGCCTGTCTCGTACAATTTCTAAAAATAATTTAGCACAAAGCTGCATAGAGCGTATGATTCTTACACCTAGGGTAAATAAATATTGTATATTTATACAACAAAATCTATAGCACCTAACTGGCAACTAGAGCACGACCCGTTCAACACTTTCAATTAAAATAAAGCAGAGCTTTTCGCATTCCGCACCTCCATAAACAAACAGCAAACAAACGCGCGTCGAAAAGCAACAAATGCGTTTAATCAAACATGCAAGAGATCAAAAACAGAACACAAGAATATCCTTTTATATATAGTACTATATAGAACGGGAGTGAATCAAAGCCGGGAGGGGATTTCGGGTGCAAGTCAACCTACATAGTTGCCTCCGAGCAATAGAAGAGGAAAACAGAATGCGATCTGGGCATAAAATGCAGAAAAATCAAAAACCAACAAACAGCCAGCGCAAATATTTGTCAACTGTAATGAACATTTCATATTTCGCCCCCTTTTTCCGCCCTTTCGCTTCAACTCGCTTTTGCAGTCGTTCGCTTTTAGAATTCTTCAGCAACTTCATCATCAATGTTTTTCCTGCCTGCTTTTCATAGCCCATTTTCTTTTCACATGCAAAAATTGTGTTCAGAGTCCAGAACTCAATGAGCGAAAAGGTTCTCACCCCTCTCGTGTTATTTCTTTTTCCATTGCTCCATTTGTACACTTACAAAAAAAAACTGGGAACATTTTAAATGCTTTTTTAACGCTTACGATGGTATAATTTTCATGATATTACAATTCCTTTATTTATGGAACAAAAATAAACAGAACAGCTTATAGTTTTATAGGGTTACTTAAGGTACTATATATTAAATGACGACCTAATATTAATTTTACCTTATGTATGTCTTTTTTAATTAAAATTTAAGGCTTTGTTATTATTTTAATTTTAACAAGCTCTGAAATTGTTAAAGACAGAGAAAATATTTCCTTACGTAGAACATGGGTACTATTCATTACAATTTTTATCAGTTTTAGTTAACTTAAACTTTTTGCTGTAGATTTAAAAATTTCTTTTAATTTTAGCTACTACGCAACCGTTTCCATAGGTTTTAATTTTATTAAATGGCTTCACAAATGCTTTTAATTTTTTGTAATTTTTACGGTGCATCCTTTGCACGTCATAAATAGAAATGTGACACAACACATGTTGCTGTCCCGCAGGCACATTTCTCCATTTCCCTTGGCTTTCTCCTCATGCTGCGTGGCACGTGTAGACACACTCACACACACTCACACTGTGCGTGTTGGCTGTTATCACTTAACAACACAAATCGGTGCGAAATACGTAGCCAGATTCTAATTTATTTTCAATTTAAAAAGGTAAATGTGCCAAGCAGCAGCAGCAGACAGAAAAGAGGTTTGGAAAATAGGAGATGGATGAATTGAGTGGGTTGAGTGGGTGGTGGGAGATGGGTGGTTTCATGGGCCAGCCAACAAGCAATTGCCCCGAGGCAAACTATTTGAACACAAAAATTGTTGCCAGCAATTTTGCAGCAGGTGAGAGACGATGGTAAAAGTGGGGAAAAAGGGGGAAAAAATGTGACACAAAGCAAATGTTTGTGTGAAAAGCAGAGGCCTTCAGCAAATACCAGTTAAAAGGGGGGGTGGTGGGTCTGTAAAAAGGGGTGTTGAACGGGGTATTAACCGACATCGGGATCAGGCTTTGAGAGCTGTGCAAATTGTTTAGCTGGTCCTCAGTTAGAAGAATTAAAACGCTTTGCACAATTTAACTTTCGCAAAAGCTGAAAGTCTCTATCCACCTGGGCAGCTGAATCACGATAGATTCTCTTCTGTCTTTCTGAGATATGCGGACGCAGTTTGAGATTCCACTTAGCTGCTTCGAGATATTTTAACCAGTTGCCTGTTTGCATATTTGCTTTGAATTGAAATTGCAGCACAACACAATGAGATATTCGAGCATATTTGAGATACTTCAAATGGAAAAGGATTGAATAGTTAGCCGCACGTAACGAAATTGTCATTCCATTCAACACAGTAAGCATATACTAAAATAGTCTTTAAATATGTGTCCTTTTGCACTTTTTTAGAAGTTGATAGATAAGAGTTTCAGGAGCACAAAACATTTAATTAAGAAACCTTAGTTTCAGGATGCAAAACAATGTTTTTAAGATTGATAAAAGTGTACTATTATTTTTAAAGATACCTATGTTAGATGTTAGACAAACAGGACAGTTGAACTGATGAATATGTGTCAAATCTTTCCCAGCTTTTCATCTTTTATTTCGTTTTTTTTTCTAGCATAAAAATATGAAGATACAAGGCAATCTCTTTCGGCTGAATTTATAATCCATTTGCCCAACATTTCATCAGCTTTGGCGCAGCTTTTTTTATTTTTGATTGTTGCCCTCTTGCAAACACAACTCACGTACTTCACCTGCCACTTTTGCCTCTTGCCGTCCTCCGACAGCTTCGGCCAAAAACAGTTTTAAAGCCCTAAAACACTGACAGGCGACAACAACATTGAAATGGCAACAAAACAGGAGTGAAGCAGCCACCAACCAGAGCGCCAAAAGTAACAGCAGCGACCTCAACACGAGGCTGCTTATCAGAGCAACAACAGCTGCGACCAAAAAATACAAAATACAGTTTAACGTCTTTTGCTTCAAATTCCAAAGATCCAAATTTTATTATTTTCTTAAGATTTTATCTCAATCACTACAATTCATATTTATGAAATTACGTTATACTTTGTTAAAGCTCTTCCTTTATTATTATATTATTATATATTATAAAACATTTAAATGAATATTCAATTGTAATATTTTTAAACTTTCAGTTCCCAATATGCGAAATATTTCCATACTTTGCAACTGGATATTTAAGTAGGTACTTGAGGAAAAAAGCTTCATAAAAAAATATCTTCAATAAACATTGGACGTCACTCGGATTTTGAGCAGGACCTGAAAGGTGTGTCCAAGCTTAGCTTAAGTCTTTTTGAATAAATATTTTAGCTTTAAGTTAAAAATTTCAAATTACAGAAGTTCGACTGTAGACACCAACACTGAAACACGTACTCGCTGTTGTGTTACATTTTCTATTGCATAAGGCAAGGCGCGAGCGACTCTAAAACAGCCAACAGCCATTTTATTATTATGTGCAAAGTTTTTCAAGCGCAACCTACAGCGAAAAAAATAAATAAAAATAAGAAAAACACAAATTCTGTGAAAACTGAAAATGCGAAAAGGAAAAGCGTTGGCTCATTTATAACAGGAGGAGGGAGGAGATCTGGTGGAAAGGACGAAAGAGGGAGAGAGAGTGACAACGACACTTGATGCATGATGACAGCAGCAGGGTAATAATGACAACGACGACGACTGCAATGGAGCAGACAACGCTCCAGGACCCAGGAACCAAAGGACCCGGGTTCCACAAGGTTGAAAGTTGAAAGCCGGCGGAAGATAGAGTGCAGGTGGAAAATTTTAGATGCATTTCGCATGCAAATGTTTGCAATGCCAGATAAAAATGACTTTCACAGGAGTCGCTCAGCGCAAATGAGCGGCGGCGGAGATGGTGGAAAGGCGAGCAACAGAATTGCTGGTATTCCACAAACTATTTCACTGCAAAAAACTTTTTTTTTTAATATAAATGATGATCAAGAAACCAAGTCCAATGGGTATAAAATGCAGCAATTCAAAATATTTATTTAAAAACTTAAAATCACTGCAAATGTATAAGTTTTAATAAAAGGCAATAATAAGTAAGAGTATTAAAGTATTAAAAGTATATAAATCAAAATAAATAGTAAATAGTAGTAATATTAAAAGTTGTAATAGTAAAAGTAAACTTATAATTTTTTAAACATGCATTTCAGTTTGTTTGGTTGCTTTTTTTTTCTGATAAATAATTGTATTTAAATTAACATCTCATCAAACATGTTATATGTATTATATATTACATTCATAATTAACATACATTAAGAAAACTAAGCAGTTAATTAAATTGATTTTATATAACTTGAAAATTCTGTGGTTGCATGTTTTAGAGGCTATATGTCATAGAGATATACAAGGATTTTTTTAAGGTGTCCCATTAGCAAGGCCCGCATTGACCCCGAATGACAATCTTTGAGACACAAAGCAAACTTTTACTTAGCACAAATGTTCCCCTTAACTATTGCGATAAGATAGAGCCAACTCTATGAAAGAAAAACTTTTCCACACACTCAAGGCATCAGGCAGGCAGCACAACCGAAAAACTTTATAGAAAAGATATTACGAATTAGTTTTAGACCATTGATGGATTGTTATGCTCGAGTTCGCTTAGCTTGACACAAGTTTTGCATGGCACTACAGGCAAATTTAGATTGATCTGGCTAAGAAGTTGGCTTATTAATTTGCATCAGCTAGAAAAGACGGAAGAGCAGCAGCAGCAGCAGCAGCAGCTGCCGGGTAAAGTTTAAATGGCATTGAAATGGCGGGCTAACTTTTTGTCAGCTAAAACATTTTGAGGGGCAGATGAAAGATACAGGTAGACAGGTGGAAAGAGATGGAGATGGCGGGAAAGTGAGGAAAAACACACGTTGGCTTGGCTCACTTCAATCACTTTAATTGAAACACGAAGTCTACGCATTTATCTACATCAGCTGCAAATATTACTTTTTTGCCCCAGTCGCTGCTCCTTTTCCTCATTGCAGATAATGATGAAGAATCCTCCCATTTTCCACCCAACTCCTCCTTTTTGTACGTGTGTGTGGGTTGCGAAAAAAAGACTTCAATTAGGCGAATTGTGAGCAGTGGAAAGGCAGAAATTCCCCAAATATTCTTATCTCCCAGACAGGAAATTGACACAATTTTTCTGTCTCCAAAAGAAAAAAAAAAAAAGAGGAAAAAGGTGGATGAGTCAAGAATGCAGATTCAACAAGTCTTTGTGGCTGCTGACGAGGAAATCGATTGTTCAAATGAAAGCAAAGGAAATAAGTAAAACGATAATGAATGCAGATAATGAAAGCCATTAAATCAGACTCAGATTCAAGAAAACTTCGCTTCTAAAAATATGTAGAGTTTTTAAATTTATTAAAGTTTTAATTAGTAGGTATTTACTAGTTATGAAGTTTTCGTCTCAATTAAACAAAGAAATATTTTAAAACAATATAATTTTTCCCTCCTGTAATAAACATAATAATCAACCACTGAATTTTCCAGTTTATTATTTGGACATAAAAATGGTATAGTGCTAACTAATTTTTCGCTGCATTAAACACAAACCGAAGAGCTAAGCCAAAAACAAATCGTTGGCCAGTTGTATACATGAATTTAAATGTGCATTTAATTAAATAGACATAAAATACATTCTGTAAAGCAACAAACCAATTTGCCAACTCAATACGCCACAACAAAAATAACTGTTTGGTGGCCAAACAAAAAAGTCGAGTATATAAAAAAAGGCTACACAAGTCGCTGTAATGACACATGCAAATTGTGGTTATCAAAGTGTAAAATACATATGCAAATTAATTACAAATTATTATTAAGTCTACAAATATATTACATACAATGTACTGTACAATGAGAAACAAGGGAAAGAAAAGGATTAAATTATAATTGGATAAAAGCGTCATTAAACAAAATAATTCCTATACTTGTTATTAAAATGTTTGGTTCTTTGTTTGAGTGCTTATTTAGATTTATTTTTGACCGATTATTATTTGTGGTCGAGCAAGGCTCAGCTACATTTTATTAAAAGAAAACAAACAAAGTTCAAACTTAAACCTTAACGTATCCCACCTTCTGCTTAAGTATCCTTTTCTCCTCCTATTTATTACATCCCTTGGGGCCACATCTTCCAACTTAGTTTATTCGTGGAAAATCCTTTACTGGCCATACAAAAACCATTCCCATTTATGGCCGTCAAATGATTTCAGTTATAATTTAATGCGGGCTAAGAGGGGGGCAACGTGGCCGTCGGCCTTATGGCCTTGTCTTTATGTCTGAGCCATAAATTCACGGTATTAGAGAGGTGGCCGAAAGCCTCGCCGAGTGTCTTAGGACGATGTTACCCTGAACCCCTCAAATCAAATGAAGTTTACTCACAAAACGTTGCAAAACTCTGATTTAAAATGTCAGACATTTTTCTTGGTAACAGATTTAAGGCAATTTCAAACCCACAGTGAGAGAAACTCTTGAATATGTCTCACTTTTTGGTAACTAATTATAACTATTAATATTTTGCATTTAATCAGTTGATCTAGGTATTACCAGTTTAAAATCCTTGTTTACTGAATTGAATTTAAGTATATAAAATTATTTTTTATGATGATAATCGTAATAACAGATTTGATTAAAATTTAAATATTTGTGGTATCAGCTGTACCTATAGTATTGAATAAATAATCGAAATAAAATGAAGATATGAGTAGGTATTAAAATGTAAGCTTCCGTGTTTTAGTTTTTCCCTGTGCTAGAAAGATTTCCCCATTAGAGCAGCTGCTGAGTCATCAGACATCTGCTGGCACTGGCTCATTTGTCCGGCCAAATTTCAACTCCCCCTCCCAAGTCTGGTGACTATTTTTATCACTAATAGATGCCACTTTGTTGGTTGGGATGGCCATGGCCAAAGAGGAAAAAGAATCACAAGTTTCGTTGGCCAAATTGTTGACAAATTTCGAGGCGCACCTGGAAGACAAATTATCAAAAAAGTAGGAAGAGGCCAGCGACAACTTTCTGCACGGTAATGAAATGATGACAAAGCGACCAAGGCGATGATAGAGAAGCTGAAACAGAAACACTTTGGAGGGGGGAAAACCAAAAAATTCTCCTTTGTTTTGTTGACTTTGCTGTGGGATGTAAATTTTCCTTTTTCTTCTATTTTTTCCTCAATGTCATTAATTATACGCTGTGGGAGGCCAGGTGACCTGGGGACGTGGCAGCCATCAGGCGAGAAGGAGATGAAGGTTATGTACCTTCGAATCGGTATTTGCTCTGGAGTCCGGATCTCAAGCTCTCTTGGCTCGTAAAAGCCAAATGTCTGTCATTTAGTTGATTACAAACACAATTAGCCAAAGGTTTATTTGATTTTCAAGGAGCTATGCAAAGAATGTCTAAGATTGAATTGCTCATTGAGCCGAGAGTCTGGAGTGGACAGTGGAGGACACTCGAAGATGGGCAAATACATATATATTCACGCGTCTGCAGGTAACAAATTTCGATCAATCATCGCGGCAGCATTTTCGAGAAACATTTGTCAGTGACAGCGGCAAATCAACGAAGAAATAACGCTTAAATTGCCATTTAAATTTTGATGATGACAACCACCGACTCCAACGCCAATTTAATTACAATATATTAGGAAGTTTAAATACTTTTGTGTAATTTTAATGAATATATTGTCGGCAATATTTATTTAAATTGGTTTACAGAAAAGTAAAAGTTTTTGTGCTTGTGAAATTTGTAAATTTATTAATCTTAAATTATTTTGTATTTTAAGTCAATTTAAAATATATTTTTCATTACAAACTACATTTTTATTTGCCTTAGAAGGAATATAGGAAAAATAAAGTGTGTGTGTGCTAAAATAAAGCTTTTTAAAAAATATTTATAAGTTTTGAAAATCCCAACCACCACATCCATTTCAATCGCTTTAGCACACTGCAATGGGTAATCAATAAACAGCCAAGATTTTGCAGCTTTGCAATCTATCAAAACCAACTGAAGAACCCAAGGCGATTTTCCCACCTCCCGTCAGTTTTATTCCCATTCTCGCATTTATCCGAACCCGCTGTCAAAGTTGGTAATCCGGAACTTCATCGCCCCGCCGGACAACGAAACCAATATCCATTTCAGGCTCCAAACAAGTGTTGCCCGGACAGGCTCATTTTTAATGCGCGACGACAGCGCGCCTGCATAATTATGCATGATCCTGGGGCAAGTCCAGCATACACTCAGGAAAAATAAGAAAAATATTTGGAGAACATAAAGAATATATTAATTTCTAAGGGGAATGGGCCTTAAGTTTGGTATTAATCAAATCAAGTCAATATATTTATTTTTATTGATGATTTAACAATTACTTTAAAGAAGTGCCCTCAAGGAAAATGGAAAAAGCAGAGCCACGTTTTCTTTAATTATATTGGTTATTGAAAAAATAAGTTAACATGCGATACACTTCGGTTTTTATTAAAAAAACACACAGAACTTTATTCTTAAATAAAAAAACAAGGAAATATTCGGTCATAGATGGATTCTATACATACTAACATGTACATATATTAATGTAGTCTTCAAATTATTTTATATTATCGGTTTATATTCATTAAATTTTTAATATTATAGTGTCGACTTAGTAACAGTAGCAAAATTAAATAATTGTTATTTTTAAGATAGTTTAAATTTAACAATAACTTGAGACACTAAATTGTTTTAGGTCAGCGATTTTCAAAACTTGAGGTTAATTTTGTTCCATGTGGAATCCATGTGCCCCTCTTTATATCATACCCCCAAAACCATTTAAGCCACCAATCAGCGTCATTGGCAGCAGCGCCCAGTCGCTTCAGTTACTTGGCTAATGCCAACACGGCCTGCGCCTGTTTTGAATTTTCAAAAAGTACGTGAAGGACTCCCCCGCCCACTCGCGCTTCCTTATCAAGCTCCCTGCCACCTCCTAACCTCCCGCCACTGACTGCATTGCCTCGGACCAAACTGCACCAAAGTATGGCAATCATTTTTGCTTTAAGGCTCGCGCTGAGCTCCAGGCTCAGGACTCCGGACCAGGGACTCCGAACTACGGACTCGGGACTATGGACTATGGCTCTGCCCCATCTCGGAATGACCAACATTTTCAATTACAACAAAGGAATGCCGGTCATTATTTATTATGCCGACCGCATGGCCTCCAGACTCCAACTGGAGGAGACTACCTCTCATTTCCTTGCCATCAAGCGGCGGACTTGAATCGTTGAGTTATGCACAGGGAAAAATAATCAGATGTGAATTTTGAGATGATAATGAAGCAGGACTTTATTGGAAAAAACCTTAATTTATAATAATATATAAAACAGCCGAAGGCAAGAAAGGCAATTTACACGTTGTTTTTACTTAGGAAGGGTCCTTATAAAAAATTTTTTACAAAAAATTCTTTGTAAGATAAAATAAATTTACTTATAAATAAAGCGGTAAGTTTTAGATATCGTAAAAAAATATAGCATATTATTATAGCTGAGAGGTAAAAATGATTGTTTAGGTAATTACATGATTTTTTACCCCTGAAACTATTTAACTTGATTTCCAATACAATTTTTAAATTGCTCAAACGAAATGATTTCTTCAATTAAATACGTTATAAAATATGCAGTTGGATTTCCCGCATAGAAGTGTGGTAAAGGTTTGATAAAAAATTACTTTCGCTAGCAAAACTTGATTAAATTTAAATTTTAACTAATGAGATTACAAACAAATTAGAATCAGTTTTAAACCTCCAATTGTATTAGAGTGTATCTTTTGCAGAGCCTTTTCTCTTTTCCACAGCTCATTTCAGTTGGGGGAGAGTCAACTTAAGCCTTCCACAACTGTCCTTTAGCCTCACGCCCCTGCCCCTGCCCTGCCCGCCCATAATCCACCCACCCAACCCCCACCCCCTGGCCATCCGATATTCATGGAGAAAATGTTGGCTGGCGTACACTGCATATATACATATATATACATTTTGCAGTCACTGTCTGTGCTTCGTCATTTTTCAGAAACAGCCGAGCAGAACTCCTGTTATCCCCCCCGCCGAAAAGCGGCTTTTCATAATTTTCCGTTCATAAGACGTGCAAACTGCAGTTATCCCCTCAGCGCGCCATTTACCACTCGAATCCCTTTTAGTCCTGTCAGTTTTACGTGTTTATGAAATTTTTACGCTGCATATTTCTGTGTGTGGATATTACTTAATTTTCCAAAGCCAAGGGAAAACTCTCATAAATCAACAGCAGGCAGAAAACAACATCCCTCATCCTTAAGAGTAGTTTGGGGTTTTTGTTTTGAGCTTAAAAAGTGCGAAGTTCATTGGCTCCTCCTCCGTACAACGGGGCAAACATTTTAATTGCATTCTAAAAATACAAGTTTATTTTCCTACTGCCAAACTCTTCAAATGCACACAAAATAGTCTATGTCTGTCGGTCCGGTTGAAAGGGCAAAAGGTCAGAGACATATTTTAATATTCATGAGCCATAACAGCAAACTGCAAAACGGAATCTGGCCTGGACATTCATAAATGGCCAACAAAAGGGCATGTGGCCCTGACTTGATTAAACTGTTTATGCCCCATAAAACATTCGATGCGATAAGGCTTAAACTCAAAAGTTTCCTTAATAGAAAAGTCTCTGATTGGGATATTTAAAAAGTCACTTTTTTGGCTAAGCCGTTTGAATCACTTCACTGCTAAAATCTTTGGCCTTGTTCTCCTTTGCAACTTTGTGTAGGTTGTCTTTGTATTTTGTAAGTTTTTTTGTCCTTCCATTCTTAATCCAACAAGTAGGTCGATTATAGTAGAATGCATTCAAAGTCATGATTGACAAAACAACAAACAAACGGAGTATAAAACAAAAAGGAAAGCGGATCTTTACTAAACCGAACAATGGAATACTCTATTAACGGTTGATTGTACAGGTAAATATTTTGGTTACTAGGTTAACTCGATGAAAATGCTGTAGACGATAAATTTGTTTTCTTTAAATAGTTGTGTACAAAAAATGTTAGAACTGTTTTTTTACTTAATAGTATATTTAGAAACAATTTTATTTAGAAAGAATTTAGAAAAGTCACAACACAAGTTGTGTGTGAGTTTTGTGTGAGTTTTTTTATTTACAAATATTATTTATTTAAAAATAGAATTCAGTTTTAAGCAAAGTTAAACTACCCCAAAAAATAAAAATGCTAAAGTTAAACCTCGCCATCTATTATTTGTGTGTCCTGGTTTGGTTTCTTTTCTTTTACTGTTCGCCTCCTTTTTTATTTTTTTCTTATTTTTTTCTTTTCTGCACTCAGTGAACGGAAAATTAAGTTATACAAGCTAACCCCAAAAGGCAAATGAAAACAGTGATGATGACGATGATGACAGACCAAGAAGACGCTACTAATTTGCCCGTTTTGTATTCATGTTGATATTTTCCCAGCCATCAGCCATTGGCCGTTGGCCGACAGTGGAGCCTGCCTAATTGTTGACCAGCCCTGACACAGATACCCCAAAAGTAGCAACAGCAACAAGGACAATTAGGGCGGCAACAACTGCCTAGTAAATGCAAACAAAAGTAAAACCCTTTTGCTAAAGCCAAACAAATGAGTTCGGTCAACGGCAACAAGAGCAACGTGGCGTATGCGTAATATTATTTGTGCTTGCTGTCTGTTTCTCTGTATTCCGTTCTCTTTCACTCTCGACCTCTCGATTTGATTATGTAACAAGTAAGCCGCACAAGTGGTTACCCCAAATGCAACAACAAGTTGGCCAACAACAATGGATAAACAATATATGTATAAATATATTTTTGATTTATTTGAGCGTGTAAAGGGACACAGGAAGCGAAGGCAAACAACAGAAGCGCCGAAAAGTTTGCTTCTTTGTAGTATCCTTTATTTGATTGGTGTTGGGGTATACACAACGGGTAGAAAGAACACCAAAGAGATTTCTTTATAAATTCGATGGTAAATATTCGTTAAAAATATGGATTGGTATTGTTACTATTGAAGACAACCTAGGGAACAACTTTTTAAAGTTACTATTTATAATAGTTATAACTGGAATCAAGATACATTTTTTTTTTTTAAATAATAATAACAAAATAAATTATTCACAATTTTATCTTAATTTAACAAACTTGTTTCGGTCTTATAATACATTTATCCTGCTGTTGTATATTTTTAAATATGTATTTTTATTTTTCAGCCACAGTTTCAAGTATTTTGTAGTCGAGATGCTGTGAATTTTATTCACAATGGCATTTTTGTTTTTTACTCTTTTTATTATTGAATTGGGGACAATTGTTGGCCTGGTCCCCGCGTTTTATTCCCACCACACCTACGATAATCCTGTTAAAATTTGTTTGTTTCAAATCGTGAAAAGTTTTTACTTCGCCGTTTTGGTTTTCACTTTTTTTTGTTGGCTGCAAAACAAAAACTTTGGCAGGTTAACCAAACTCAAATCGATTTGGGAACGGTGGCAGGAGCTATAGCTATATAGCATCAGCAGGAAATTGATTTCGTATGCCAAAGAACCATCACGTAGTCGACCCCGCCCCTCTAAAATCCCTCGAGTCGTGTTCTTTGGAAATGGTGCAATAAAAACACGCCAGAAATCCAGCGAAAATGTTTCTTTGATTTGACGGCGAAGCGATGAGCAAATTAGCCAGCTCCATAGTTGCGATTTCCCTGCGCTCCCTTTATTATTCTTCTGTTTTTTTTTTACGTCTGACCATAAAATGTTTTCGCGCGAGTTTTAATTTTACTGAGGGGTAGGGAGCTTTTCCCCATCAACATAAATTTTTCTTTCTCCCGGGGTGTTTCCATTGTTTGCTTGTAACTCATTTGAGCGTAAAACATTGTTCCACTTTTCTTTATGTTATTTTTTTTCCCTTCTACAATTTTCCCCCCCAAGTGCTGCACATGGCGCACTTGTAAATGCAATCGATGTGATTCAATTTGTTCGGGCATTAGATTCGATTTATTAATTAATTTTGTTAGTCCGCACAAACACACACAGCTTGGAAAAACTTTTGCAAATTGGCAAACTAAATAAACGTTTGGGAAAATTGGGGTAGAGATGAATGGTTTTGGGGGGGACTTTTGCCAGTACGCTTGTATCAGAAAATAAATTAATTTTCCCAATTGAGTTTATTATTTTGCATGAGTTTGTCACATTATTTAGTTTATTATAAAGTACATAATAGTGTAAATTTATGTGTCTGAACTGTTATAGCTTAAATAATTTAATTGAAACACTACATATTTTGTAAAAGATGTGTACTATTTACACATGTAGAAACTGAGACCGCTCAAAAAGTAGGCATACTGTGGGGTAAACCAAAAGGACGACCTACTTTATGGGCAACTTGAGGACAACTTAATAACTTTGGCACAAATGCGAGTGCCATTACTACCGGGAAACGGCTGACGGTTTATTAAATATCCTGGCCATCAGCAGACTCAAATTGCTTGTAACATATTTAACAGACCCGTGCAACAAATGTTTCATTTAGCCAAAGCAACACTCGAAAGTCATTAACTTTTTCTCGGGAGCTCAAACAATTATGCGATGATGAAACGTTTTTCCAGTCCGGCTTTAAGGAACTATTTCGCAGTGTTATTAAAAACAAATTATTCGACTATTTCAGCAGCACTCGACTGACACAAATTTATGTAAACGATAGGGAAAAAGTTATTATTTTTACAAAAAAAAAAACAGAAAACTCCTTCATCATGCGAGAGCATAATTTTCTGTTTTCTTTGTGGAACAAAGTTTTCGCAGGGCGAGAAAACTAATCAATCTTAATGTCGCAAACGAGCAACAAGCAACAAATTTACGTGTTGTTGCCGGCTTCGTTGTCATTAGAAAATGTTGCAGGTAAATGAATGCTTTCGATCCATTTTGCAAACGAAAGAAAATAAGTTCAACAAAAAAAATTCTCACACGAGTGTAAGAAAAATCGAAAAATGTTCAAACTTTAAGGGGGCGTGGCACTCAGTGAATTTGACAGTGAGTATTTTTGGCCGAATGACAAACGCGCAGCTTCGTGATTGATGTCTCATCATTCAACTGGCGAAAAAGAAAATTCTTTTCTTTCACCAAAAAAAAAACAAAAATTAGGTTTTCCTTTTCCCATGTTTTCTTGTTTTCCCCTCAACGTTTTTAAAGCAGTTTTACAAATGTTTACAATGTTGCGTGATTTGCAATTGAATGAAAAATGCGGAGAAAGAGGAAAATTGGGGAAGGGCAAGTCAGTGCAACGGGGGAAAAACGTGGGAAAATCCTCCTTTAAGAGTTTGGGAGATGGATTCGTGTTGGGTCACTGAAAGGTGAGAAGTCCATTGATTTGCAGTCTCCGAGAAGGGGGAGAAAAATAACATCAAGCATTTATAAATAAATAAATTGAAAGCCCTGTGAAATTAATATTGCTGCTTTCTTGGAACATTCTTTAAATTAGTTTAAATAAAAAATTCTTCTTCTGTGCAAGTTCTCTTTCTGATGAACTGGACCATTTCCATTTTCCGTTTCACTCAAACACAACCTACAGCCTACAAATAAATGTACACTCGTATATATATATTTTTTCCACACCCTTTATATTTCCAACACACCTAACTCAACTCCTTTTACCATTCCCATCGATTACGTGTCGTTCTGGTAGGAATGTTTTGTAATTCAGTCAGCTTCTTCTGTAAATTGCCAAAATAAAATAAAGCTGAAATCGTTTAACCTTGAAAGGCAGACAGTGATAAAAAAGGAATATTGGAAAGCAATTTGAATTTAAAAGCCACCATTACAGACTTTCTTGTGTTTTAAATTAAAGGTTTTATTTTCAGTTGAACTTCCAAAACTCAAACTATGCAAATTGAAAGAAGTTTGTAATGAAAAAATTATCTAAAAAATAAGATATAATATAACTAACAAACATCTTAAAAAAATAACAATAAAAACGTTCGGTTTTTTTAAAAATTTTTTTTAATTTTTAAATATTTAAATACAAAAATTTAAAATAAATATTAGCAGTTATTTGTACTTTCTGTACATGTTTTTAGCTCTCCCCAATTTATTTCCAGGCACAGCGAGGAAGCCCACTGAAAATTTCACACGCAAATCCCATAAATACAAGCAGCAGCCGCCGATGCCAAAATAAATTATCTGAAACGTCCTCAGACCATCCGTACATGCAAAATTCAACCCACAAAAACACACCGCCCACGCATGCGATAAACAACAAATACAAATACATACTTCAGATGAAATTGGCATGCAACATCCGGTGGCGTCTGCGCTTAGAATTGCAACAACTGCACACAGTGAGCCCCAAGAGGTCACAGGTTTGATGAAAATGGTGACGAAAACTAACGATGGATCTTGGTTCGTATGTGTCCCCAGATTACAGAACTGAAGAGAAGTAAATCCTAGCTGATCGGTTTCGCGAGATATTTGTAAATGTAATTTTTTACAAGACTAAATTACAACATAAAAAAAAAAAACATTGAACCGGCCCGAAAAATTTTTTTCTGGTAGAGTTAATTTTCTACATTAAGAAAAAAATAAAAAATAAAATTTTTTTTAAGCGAATTTTTTTTAAAGATTTTTTTAAGTTTAAGAAAAAAATGTTTAAAGGCCTTTACTAGATTTCTTCATATCTCGGGTTGTAGTCGGCCGATTTGGATGTTTGATACCAATTATCACTACCAATAAACTGATCTTTAACTTTGCCATACAGATCATTTGCATTCGATAAGTAATTTGTCAGCAAGAGCTCAACAAACACAAAACTTTTGAATTTTTCGGTTTTTTCACCATATCTTAAACACTCGAAGAAAAGTCGATGAAAACAATGGTATGTAATAAAATGTTTGTATTCACATACACTATCAATATGTAACTAACAAATCCACATCAAAATATCACTCTTAGCTTGCCTCAGGACCAACGACAAGGACGCGGTGATAGAATGGTCCCATTTTTAAAATTTTTTTTGTTTTTGTATTTAGTATTTTTTTATATATTTTTTAAGTGTTTTTTGTTTTTTATATTAGTTTACATATTTTTGTTGTATTTTGAATTTTATTATTTTTATTTTCCTAAAAAAAAAAATTCCAATTAAAAAAGACATTAAAAAATTTTTTTTAAAATAAAAAAGAATAAAATTCAAAATACAACAAAAATATGTAAACTAATATAAAAAACAAAAAACACTTAAAAAAATATATAAAAAAATACTAAATACAAAAACAAAAAAAATTTTAAAAATGGGACCATTCTATCACCGCGTCCTTGTCGTTGGTCCTGAGGCAAGCTAAGAGTGATATTTTGATGTGGATTTGTTAGTTACATATTGATAGTGTATGTGAATACAAACATTTTATTACATACCATTGTTTTCATCGACTTTTCTTCGAGTGTTTAAGATATGGTGAAAAAACCGAAAAATTCAAAAGTTTTGTGTTTGTTGAGCTCTTGCTGACAAATTACTTATCGAATACAAATGATCTGTATGGCAAAGTTAAAGATCAGTTTATTGGTAGTGATAATTGGTATCAAACATCCAAATCGGCCGACTACAACCCGAGATATGAAGAAATCTAGTAAAGGCCTTTAAACATTTTTTCTTAAACTTAAAAAAATCTTTAAAAAAATTCGCTTAAAAAAATTTTATTTTTTATTTTTTTCTTAATGTAGAAAATTAACTCTACCAGAAAAAAAAATTTTCGGGCCGGTTCAATGTTTTTTTTTTATGTTGTAATTTAGTCTTGTAAAAAATTACATTTACAAATATCTCGCGAAACCGATCAGCTAGGATTTACTTCTCTTCAGTTCTGTAATCTGGGGACACATACGAACCAAGATCCATCGTTAGTTTTCGTCACCATTTTCATCAAACCTGTGACCTCTTGGGGCTCACTGTGTGCACAGCACCCGAAAACAAATGTCGAATTGAATGTCAGAATATTGTTTGGGATCAAAAAGGGGGGTTATGGGGCAAGGGGCAGGGGGCACGAGGCAAGGGACAAGGATGGACGGGAAAAACGACAACAGGATCCCAGCCAGCTTTCATGTGTAAGCCAAAATGCATGTCAATGAAGAATATTTTTGGCGTGAGATATGCAAACATGAAACAAAAATGAATTTACTATACTAAAGGCGGAAAATCGGGGGGGCAGGACCGTTCCCAATATTATGAGCCACTATTTTTTGGTGGAAGAGAGGGGGGGATGGGGTTTCCGTTTCGGTTTTAGCAATTTTTATGCATTTGTCATGACTTCTGCGGGCTTTCAATTTAACAAAAAACAATTCGATTTGTTTGCAAACTTTGCAAACAGGAGATGAAAAAGTGGCTGACATTTTTAAATGGAAATTGGTATGGAAAAGTTGGTGAAGCCTTTTTAGCATTTAAGTTGTAAGTTGTTTTTAAGTAAAAGTATAAATCCGTAAAACCGTAAAAAATATTTTAATATCAATGGTTAATTTCAAAGGTTCATTACGTTCTTGACCTCTTTTAAAATATTTCATACAATGACAAAATAAGTCTACCAATAAATTCAAAAAATATTGCACTGAAAATGAATCCAATTAAAGGGCCCTAAAATGTAACCCAACGTCGCTCTACCACGTGTAATGCTTTTGAAATATTCTCCAAATTTCACAGCATTTAATTGCAAAATCAAATGCAGCCACCGCAGCTACAGCTACCCCATTTTCCAAAGACCCAACAAAGTTCCTTTTCCACACAAAAACTCTGTTGGGGCCAACCCTTTTTTGACAGTTTGAGCTGCAAGCTTCAGATATACAAACAGAGACAAACAAGCTGCAAAAGAATGAGCATTTTCCAACCCACACAGAAAACATACGAACGGAGCGAAATACTTTTCATATTACGTATACGATTCACATTTGTGACCTGATTTCGGCCTTATCAATGCAATGCTTTTTGTTGTTTGTGGTTTCTTTGCTGCTCTTGTGGCAGTCACATGACAGTGTGCCTGTACACAGAAAGAATTTGATGACCTTCATATGACAGGATATGAAATCATGCAGAATAAAATACAACATATTAAGATTAAGCAAATGTTTTATTATTATGACACTTTTCGAAAACTACCTAACTCTTAAAAAGTAAGGTAGACAAGGGTAGCCAAGAAAAGAGCTTTATGTTGCTGTTGGTCGTTTTTTTACTAAATAATTAAGCGATCCACAATTATATGTATCTTCTAAGACTATTATTGGGGTGGTGTCTCTGTATTCCAAAGTAAGCAACGTTTTTGAAAAGAGACACGTTTTTGAAAGCTTTTAAAGCTTCATATATTTCTGGTAGTTCATATTTCTTCATGTAATAGATTTAATTTTACAAAATTGTTTTATCTAAGTGTTGATATATAGGGCCTGTTTTTAAAAAGATTTTAATTGAAAGTGCCGTAAAATAAATTATAACAATTTTCTTCTGTGCTTTTACTGGTGGCGGTGCAATCTGCAACACAATCTCTGCTCAACGACGGAAAAATGAAGTTATTGGAAATGACTGTCAAGCAAAACGGCCACCAGCTCGGTCTACACAATCACTAGTCCCCGGCATCTCAACATATTTTCTTTTCTCTTCTTATAGTCTTTTTTTTTTTTTTTGGTTTTTGCCTGCCCTGCACAGCACAATACAAAATGTTTGGCATCTTTGGATTTCCTTTTCTTGGGCATTTGTTGTTTTGAAGGGGGACACATGGCAGCACTTTTTACTGGTAAGCAACAATCCCAGAACCGTGTCGATAATCAAACGTCAGCGTATAAAACTCGGGGCTTTACTATTCTTGGCATCTCTTCTTGCCGGTGGACACTTCTCGGGTTATTCGGTACGAAAAGAAGGGTTTTTTGTTCAGAAATTTGTTGGTTTTCTTGGCTCGAATTGAATTTGCGAGAATTGAATTTGGAAGCAGAATGAATGGGTTCAAGTAGGTGCTATATGAAGTGACGATTTTATACGGGGCGTTGGCATAGCTAACAGTACGTTTTCTTTGTAAATTATGGGTTTTCATTGTGATGTTTAAATTATTGATCAAGTTAAGTTAGTTAAATGTTAAAAATCATTTTCTTTGAGCCTGTACATATTTTTCAAAGCCTTCCTGATTAAAACATTTTGTTTCATACCTACAAAAAAAAAATTCCAGCCTGAATTGATACTCTTGTTCTTTCAACTTCGCCCAAAATGCTCCTTAAATGTTTTAATTATGGATTTTTTATGCAAAAAAATATTGTGACTGCGGTATCAACACTTTGATTACATTGTCAATTAAATCTGCATTGAAAACCGCAATTATAATTCCCATTCACGCCCTTCAGCTTTTCCTTTCTTCTTTAATAATATTTAATTGATTTTGATCAATGAAAATAATTTTACATCAATTGAAGTAAACAAATAAAAACAAGGCTTGAAATAATATTTAATTAATTAATAACATATTGACGATGAATGGAGCAATTAACACAGCTTTGATTATGGGACAGTTCTATTGATTATTGCGAGAAATCCAGATAAACCGATAAGTATGAGTAACGGACACGAGATTACCGGGACGAGTGTGTGTGTGTGTGTGCTTTTTATATATTTATTCATTCATTTTATTGCATATTGCTTTTATATTCTGCCATCGTACGGTGCATTAATGGGCAATTAATTTTTTATTTGTCAAACCAATGCCAATTGAAGTGTAAACATTTCAATGGATAACCAGAGCACAGAATTTCGTCCAACCGACACGCGAAATTGTCACAAAAACAATGGACAAAAAGCGAAAAAAATGCAGTCATTAAATAATTATGAAAAAACAAAAACGGGGCCACCTGCTGTCAAAACTGCTAAATTGCATTACATATTGGCTTAATCAAATGTCGACAAAAAAAAAGACTAAAGGCAGGATGAGGACTGCATTTAAAAGTGCATCAATATGCATTCAGATGAGTTGTCCATATGCAACGATATTTAAATTAATAATGCAAAAGTGACACCAGACCAAAAATGGGAAAAATATAAAAATATACCTCTGCCGTTGCTTTCGCCTTATCGGATATACATATTTATATATATGTAGGTATATTTTTTACATTTTCCCTGATTTCACTTCCGTTTACAACTGTCGTGCGCACGTACAATATTATTTTTTTTTGCTGTTCATTAATGAATTAATTGTTGCACCGGATATTTCAAACATTTTAGATTTGTGGTTTTTAATTTCCTGCAAAATAATCGGCCAATGATTTTATATAACTACCACTGCCTCGTCCTGTTCGTTTTGCGGAAAATCAAATGAAATTTTATACGAATGTAAACATTTTGCGGTAATTTCGGTTTTGCCGTCCTGACTTTAAATTTCCAATGGGGGAAAATTGGACAAACAACAAAGTGGTGGAAAATGGGGAAAAATTCGAAGAGCGAAAAAGAGAGAGAGAGAGAGATTGCACAAATGTTGTGACAATGGTTGGCCAAACTTGCCAAATGACTGACAGAATGTGTTTTCCTTGCCTATAACTATGTCCGTATTTGTATATACATTATACTTATATATGCATTTTCCGATGTCTGTTTTTTGTGTTTGTTTAGTGGTTAAATTAGACTAAGTGCAGTCAGCCAACTGTCAGTGGTGGGGACATTTTTACGATCGGCAAAAAACGTTTTGCTAATAGAAATTATAAATTTGTGAATTTGCTAAAAGTCTTTTTATTTAGAAAATAAAGTGGCAAAATGGGCTGCATTTGAATAATCACAAAAGCGAAGTCTATATACTCTAGGTTAAAAAAAACATGGCAAAAAAAAACAAATATTTTGTTATACAAAATTTAAAGAACACAATTTTGGCGGTTTTATCATTTGGCATTTTGCGTGTGTACATATGTAATATTATATATAATATAAAAAAATTAAATAGCTTCAGATGAAAACATAAAAGCACCCTTTAAAAAAAGAAGACAAAACAAACATTATGCTAATTTAGCATATGGGCAATTCTCCCAAAAAGGGGCCACCTAAAATTGAAAAGTTATCGAATCTTTTCGGCATTGATATATGTTAAAGCCCTAGCGAAACTAAAAATTTTGATATGGCGTTTGGGGGGTGGGGGCGTGGCTCCCACGTTATAGGGTGTCAAAGTTTTGGGTAGTATAATTTTCAAATGTTAATAACTCTTACAAGACTAAACCGATTTGAACATACTATATGTCGATTTCATATAGAATTGTCTAAATTTTCATAAAAAAATATTTTTTTTTTTTTAATTAATTTTTTATATTTAAAATTAAAATTAAAATTTTTTTTTTAATTTTGAACCCTGAATGCCCCCTTCGATTTTTTTCTAAAATATCTCAAAATGATCCTTACTTCATTACCTAAGTACCTGCCAAGTTTCGTTTTGGGACAGCCAGAAACATGGACGCTACAGGTGATTTTGTAACGCAGGGTCAATTAAAATCGTGTCTCCTATACTACAGTGCTTTTCATTAGTATACGAGAGTTATGAAATTTTAGTTTCGACCCTCGTAGAAGAACGGGGAAGCATAATACAACAAAATCAAGTATGCAGGATGAAAGCTTAATGAATTCTGATCAAAAGCTGATGTTCTTATCTCTGATTGCATCTCGCGTTTTCAAGTAGCGGTAAATAAAACACAAAAGTCCGAATTTTGTCACGATTTTCAGTGTTTCATTAGTATACGAGATATTTTCTTTTTTTTTTTTTTCTTTTCAAACGGATGTTGGACAACAAAAATTTGTTTACAGATATGTTTTAACATATGTTAAGAGTAATTTAAGATTTAATTCTTCAACCTTGTGTCTATGAATATTTTGATATCCGACTTATAATAATTATAAAGGACTTATAAAGGACTTTTGTGAATTAGGTGACCCAGGGTCCTTTTTTGGTTTCGATTAAGGCCTTAGGATTCGACAACACCATCATACAGAAGATTAAAAAAAAAAAACCGATTCAAATTCCCAAATTTTTGCTGTCAAAATCTGGAACAAGTTTTTTTTAATGCCATTTTGGTCACTGTTAACGTCATTATTAAAATAACCATACGGTAAAAAAATCTTAATTTGTTAAAATCACTAGCCCCTAACCATCCTACGTAAGGCTGCATCATTAGATTGGCCAGAAAGCACGTGCCATGGACGAGGCAGTGGAACAAAGTTCAACCTGAAATCAACTACCTGAAGTACTATGGAAAACAGCTGTTTTCACCATTATAATGGCTGGTGGAACTTTGTTCCACTGCCTCGTCCATGGCACGTGCTTTCTGGCCAATCTAATGATGCAGCCTTACGTAGGATGGTTAGGGGCTAGTGATTTTAACAAATTAAGAATTTTTTACCGTATGGTTATTTTAATAATGACGTTAACAGTGACCAAAATGGCATTAAAAAAACTTGTTCCAGATTTTGACAGCAAAAATTTGGGAATTTGAATCGGTTTTTTTTTTTTAATCTTCTGTATGATGGTGTTGTCGAATCCTAAGGCCTTAATCGAAACCAAAAAAGGACCCTGGGTCACCTAATTCACAAAAGTCCTTTATAAGTCCTTTATAATTATTATAAGTCGGATATCAAAATATTCATAGACGCAAGGTTGAAGAATTAAATCTTAAATTACTCTTAACATATGTTAAAACATATCTGTAAACAAATTTTTGTTGTCCAACATCCGTTTGAAAAGAAAAAAAAAAAAGAAAATATCTCGTATACTAATGAAACACTGAAAATCGTGACAAAATTCGGACTTTTGTGTTTTATTTACCGCTACTTGAAAACGCGAGATGCAATCAGAGATAAGAACATCAGCTTTTGATCAGAATTCATTAAGCTTTCATCCTGCATACTTGATTTTGTTGTATTATGCTTCCCCGTTCTTCTACGAGGGTCGAAACTAAAATTTCATAACTCTCGTATACTAATGAAAAGCACTGTAGTCCAGTCAATCTAGACATTGAAATAACATTAATTCGGACAGAGCTAAATTTTGGTGGAGGCCTTTGGTTAACCCCAAGGAACAAATTGTAAAAAGTCCCCATCGATCCCAGGTGTGCTAATTGAGTTATTCAAGGTCACAGGTGAAAATTTTGGGGTTTTTTTACTTTTTTGGGTTTTTCTCAAAAACGGTACAGGGTATCGAAAAATAGTTTAGCACAAAGTTGTAGATCTTTAAATGCTCCATAAAAATGATCCTGGTGATTTTTTCTGTAGGACCCACCATTTCCCAGATATCGCGCATGTAAGAATCACGTTATACATAATATGCACACATAGGGGAGAGTGGGGATAGGTGAACCATGGGGATAGATGAACCAGTACAAATATTTTACCTTCTGACATGTTTTTGTGCACCATTTATATGTGTGTTGCTTACTTAGTCGTAATCCTAGCCTCACACGCACGCACAATCGCGTCAAACGATTGGTGTCGTTTTTATCGCTAATCGAAGTTTTATTCCCCGTTTGCAGCTTTAATTGTGACCTTACGTTTTCTAGGAAAAATTCTATCGTTCTTCGTCAGTGGCATTGAACTTCCTAAAATTGTATTTTATCGTAAGTAGACGCAAATTGTGATATTTTCATGGATTGCTGACGCAGTTCAAATATTCCATGTTTTCTCCAAATCACTTCCAATTGGCTTATGACTTGTGGGGATACATGAACCAGTACTTGTGGGGATACATGAACCACTTGTGGGGAAAGGCTAAACCACGAAAACAGACGACTCGAGGAAGAAAACGAGGGAGGAGTATCATTGCCACTGACTCACCGCAGAAAAATTGATCGCCAAAAAGCACAATCAAAAGACTCAAGAAAATCTTCGAAAAAAGAGAAAAAAAAAAATTTATAAATAAATATTTTTATTGTTTTATTCCATGCTGTAAATGTGCAATGTTTATATTTGAACAGAAAAAAGGCATAAACAAAGAAATAAATTACACTTTTTTTATACAATTGTAGTTTTTGTGTTAATCTAAAGGGTGGTTCAACTATCCCCAGGGGTGGGGATACTTGAACCATTCGAGACAAAATTTTAAAATGCTCATAAAGTTCAAAAAACGTGACATATTATTTTCACAAAATACTTTAAATGCAAAGGAATGAATGCTCTTTTAGATTCCTATAAACAGCAGACCCTAACGTCGAATTGTTTAGACATAATAATGTTCAACAAAAAAAGTGGTTCACCTATCCCCACTCTCCCCTACGTGGCGTATACGTGCATATTATGTATAACGTGATTCTTACATGCGCGATATCTGGGAAATGGTGGGTCCTACAGAAAAAATCACCAGGATCATTTTTATGGAGCATTTAAAGATCTACAACTTTGTGCTAAACTATTTTTCGATACCCTGTACCGTTTTTGAGAAAAACCCAAAAAAGTAAAAAAACCCCAAAATTTTCACCTGTGACCTTGAATAACTCAATTAGCACACCTGGGATCGATGGGGACTTTTCACAATTTGTTCCTTGGGGTTAACCAAAGGCCTCCACCAAAATTCAGCTCTGTCCGAATTAATGTTATTTCAATGTCTAGATTGACTGGACTAGTATAGGAGACACGATTTTAATTGACCCTGCGTTACAAAATCACCTGTAGCGTCCATGTTTCTGGCTGTCCCAAAACGAAACTTGGCAGGTACTTAGGTAATGAAGTAAGGATCATTTTGAGATATTTTAGAAAAAAATCGAAGGGGGCATTCAGGGTTCAAAATTAAAAAAAAATTTTAATTTTAATTTTAAATATAAAAAATTAATTTAAAAAAAAAAAATATTTTTTTATGAAAATTTAGACAATTCTATATGAAATCGACATATAGTATGTTCAAATCGGTTTAGTCTTGTAAGAGTTATTAACATTTGAAAATTATACTACCCAAAACTTTGACACCCTATAACGTGGGAGCCACGCCCCCACCCCCCAAACGCCATATCAAAATTTTTAGTTTCGCTAGGGCTATAACATATATCAATGCCGAAAAGATTCGATAACTTTTCAATTTTAGGTGGCCCCTTTCTGGGAGAATTGCCCATATATATTATGAAATTTGAATACAAAATAGTAACATTATATGTATCTCCTAATGTTGACGTCTATGTTTTTAAAAAGAAATAAAACAGAACAGATCGAAATAGTTTATTTATTTGTTAATTCCCCGTTTTAATTAAGGATTTAGAATAAATTTTACACCAACTTTAAGTTTAAGTTTTTCCCATGTCAAAAATATATTTTAGTAAAACTTTAGTGGATTTACCTTCATCAGTTTGGAGATGATTTCGTTAAGCCGCTTACCAAAACAGTTTTGGGCTACTGCTTTTGGCATTTACTTGGGGCCAACTTAAAGACTTTCCGAAGAAATTTGGCAAGCTCCGAGAATGAGAAGTTAACTCGCTCTCCGTGCTGGCGAATTTTCCCCTCGAATTTCCCGGCCGGCGAAGTTGTTTGTTTGCCATGTGCAGCCGGCCTACAAAACATATTTCCGTTTCATTTACTGGCCAACAAAAAATGTTAAAATAAAAAAAATAAAAAAACCAGAAGAGGAGTGGAAAATCGCTGGCCAAAAAATACCAGAACAACAAATTTGGAGATGGGCGAACAAACTCCATAAACTGGTCGACCCCAAGTAGAAATTGCTTGTAACCTATTTGGCAGCCAAATTTCATCATCGAAGCCCAAAAATTTGCTCGACCACAAAAATGTTCGCTCAACTTTCTTTTTGGCTTTGGTCTTTGGCTTTTCTTTCTTTCCTCGAGTTTTCCCTGCCAGCTTTTCCCCGCTTTGTGTCTTCTTCTACTGCTGTCACACAATGTTTGCATGTCCTGCGAAAGGGGAACCGGGTTCCTGTTGGCTGGCTGGCTAGCTAGCTGGCTACTTCATTTTCTGGTTTATGTTTTCCATCGTTAGCACAGGCGACGCCAGCGAACCTAAGAGCAGCGCTTTTCCCCCGATTTTCCCCCTCTCTAGACTCTGGAATCTGGAAAATTCTTGGCACCGGCTGTAGGTGCCAGCCATCTCCCTCGCACGCCCTATCGCCGTCTCATTCATGGGCCGACAAGATAAACAGCATTTTAGGCAAAGGTCCTGTCCAGGACTTTTTTTTTCCTGCTGCCTTTTGTCGCGATAACTGCTGCAATGACTTTTGTTTTTTTTGTTGTTCGTTCGGTGGTTTTGTGCAACATACATATGTGTTCATTGACCGCATTTTTAGCCAATGCTTTGCAGCTTTCGCCTTACTTTTCCACCCACTTATCCATTCGCCCAGGATCGCATTGAAAGTGCATCCTACATTGTATATATCTAAATGGGCAGTTTCACATTGATTTCGGTTTCGCATAAAGTTCAATGAGTTTCTGGAACAAACGGAAACATTTTGGCCAGCCAAGAAATCGGCTAAATGAAGCAGCATATAGACATTTGAAAAATTTATAGGAACATCAGTATGTGGTCTAAAGAGCGTTGAGATTGTACTGATAAACTGTTATGGGTGAATGTTTTTGGCTTGCACAATTGAAGTAACCAAATACACAAGATATACAAGTTGAGGATGTAAATTAAAATTTCTAAAATAGTTTATTTTTATATTTGCATATAGCTTTATTTTATTTATTTGAACTCTAAAATAAAATAATCTTACACATATTATTAAATACGAAATATATCTAAATGAAAACTATTTTATAAAAACAAAAAACAAATTTAAAATTACCACAAGAAAGCTTTGTAGCCCTAGAAAGTACCTTTTAAAATTCTTATTACAAAATAAACATTTTACTTGCCACAAAATCTATTATCCTTTTGGTTGCTTTGTAATTTAATTGCATTTATAGCTTAACCATTAAACTACAACCAATTAACTTGTCAGCTTAAAAATACTTAGACAACCCATTAATATTTAGCATATTTAGCAAAACTTAACCACAATCAAAGATGCTTAGCTGAAATGCAGAACGGGCTAAAATATAATTTTATGATTTAACTACAATTTAATGAACATGACTGGGAGATGAGGGTGAAACCGCTTTTAGTTTAGCAAACCAACTGACAAACCACAACAAGTCAAGCATTCAGCTGCCATTAAAACCGAAATAACCGAAAAGCCATGAAAAGACAATAAATAATTTTAAAATGACCGCAAGATTTCCATGCGAGTAGGCAAACATTCTTGCCGAGAAATTTCTTAAGAGATTTGCCCAAGTGTTAATAGCTCATAAATATTTGAAAATGTTTTGCATTTTCTTTGGCGCTGCAAACCGAGTCGTGGGGCCAGTGGAATCCTTTTTAGCAAGGACTCTCGTGTGCGGTCATAAATGGAGGACGACACACACACACACATCCTCCCTTAAGTGTGACATAATATCTTAGATATTTTGTGCAAAGTTACACAAAAGACGAAGAGCCAGAGGACCAGTGGCGCACACATGTGCTTGCCTTGCATGGCCATTTAATTTTGCAAAATGTTTGTTTGATGTCCTTAATAGGCTTAGAGACGCTACCTTGCAACCGAAAAATGATGAAATATTCAAAAGTTCGTGGCAGGCAGCCGGGCTGGGGAGTAGGGTAAGCCAAGAAAGCTGCAAGTCAAACACAAGTTTTCCCAAGATTTTTTCCCTTCTGGCCTTAGCTCGTTTCCTTTCCTTTCCGTTCCACATATTTCACTTGATAATGCCACGACAAGCAGTCCAAGTCCACCTTCAGATATCCTTTTAGCCCAACCTTATCCTCCTGCTCTCGAATTGCATTTGCCTTTCCACATGTGTACACAGAGAAAAAAAAAGGAACAATATTATTTTTATGTTTTTTAGATTTTTTAAAAAATTGTAAACAATATTTATTTTTAATTTTTTACTATCTTAACTTTCGGTATATTAGTTATATTTATATTTTTATTAAAGCTCTAATTATTTAGATATTTTTTTAAATTACTTTATTTACTTAAATGCTTTTAAACCAATTTCCTAACTTATTATGTTAATTTATGCCAAAAATATAAATAATTTTATTTTTCTTCCACTTTTATAGTAGTTCTAAAATGTCATACCTACATGTTTTTTTCCTAAAAAATCAAGATCGAATACATTTTTTTTTGTCAGTGTAACTCTAAGATTCAGTGTGCAGTTGTTGCTGGAGGACTGGGAGCAAAACTTTGGCACATTGAGGTTGTCGAAAGTTTGTCTATTCATTAACCCAAATACTTGGGGGGGACACAAAGAGATGAGTGCTAGGCCAGGTTTAAGCCGAAGTTCCAACAAGCTAATTTGCATATTTGAGTGACTGCACATAGGACTCTCACTTCTTTTTTGTCATCTTCTGTTGGCCATGACAGATGACAGCGATAAGGCAAGAAGTCTAAGAGCAAATGGGGTTTAATCGCTTTTGCGGGTTTTGTGCATGACGTCAAACACCAAAGGCTTTTATTGTATTTTGATTAACTTACTCAAGAAAAATTCGAAAAAAGTTTTACAAAATGAAAAAAAAAATTCTTGAAGGCTTATAATTTTAATTTCAAGATTTGTTTCTTTTGTCTTGTCTGTTAGGTGTATTTATTTGTTATACTGTTGAATAAGTTTTATATTATTTTAAATTGACTACATTTACCTGACAAATTTTTTCATCTCAACAGTCTTAAAAGTGTTTCTTATTCTTTTTCATTAATTTATGTGAAATTACTTTCCTTTGCTAACCTTAAGGCGAACATCTTCATAGCCTTCTTACATCTTAAACAACTTTAGCCATTTCATAAAATGTTTTATTATCTAAACCACAATTGCTATCCTCACATCACACATGATTGTTGCGTTCCCTTTTATGACAATCAAGGCCGCAAATCAAACACGCCCAATTAAACATAGCCTATTTTTAATCCTGCCGAAGCCATTGCCTTTTTCGTAATTATTTTCCAGCAAAGTGGCGGAACGAAGGCATTAAACGCTAAACGTTCATAGAAAGTTGAGATAGATTGTGTGAAATCAGCGCCAACCAATTTCGAATCAATCACCGAACCCAGCCAGAGAAAAAGGCAGCCCAACGAATCGAGGACCTAATCGAGCGTAATGATTGCGTTGGCCTCAACCGAGAAAAAAGTTTCAATTTCTGCTGCTGAATTTGTGCTAAATTAAGCGCTCATTATTTTAAGTGTGTGTGTAAAAAAGGAATGAAGAAATTGTATCTAATAGAAATGTTCGAGCACTAAACTTTAAGAAACGTTTTTAGGCGAGTTAAATTCATTGTTGCTTTACTTTTAAAATAAACCAAAGTAAAATGTAGATTTTAACTTACTCAAAATGTTAAGATTTCATTAATTTTTAAGAAAATAAATTCTCTAAGCAGAAATCTTAGGCACCAAAACTTTAACAAAACTTCAATGAAATTTAAGTTTTTGGGTTGAGGTCACCATTAGACATTAATGAACACATGTTCGCAAGACATTAAAATTAAATGTGCCGCTCATTAAAATTTGAAACATTCCAAAGGGACAGGCCGACCAAGTTTCGAGGCAAATGTAGCTTGACATACGCAATTTAGTGGGTTGGAAAGGGCTTTCGCCCACTTTTTGGGCATGCATCATATCACAATAATAACGAAGCATTTAATTTTGAGTGTGGGCTAAGGGATTCGAGTTTCAGGTTTCAGTTTTTGGGCTTCCATCATCATCAGGCAGCAGCATCGATAAAGTCAAAGTGTTTGGTCGGCAGGAGCAGGAGGATGACCTCCAGGCAGGGCCATAAAACAAAACCGACATATTGCTGGATAGAGATAGAGATGGAGATGGACACAGGGACAGTGAATGGGGACAGACTGAAAGGGACACCCGCTGAGTGACCGACTGACTGACATGGACATTGTCATGGACATGGGACATGCTCTCGGACACAAGTTCAATTCAATTTTTCGGCCATGTTTTTGTCATTTCCATATATGCAAATGAATATGTTGAAAACCGGAAAATCAGGCGAGGGGCTGCAGATGAGAAATTCCGCCGAAAGGATAGGGTTTAGAAGCAGGGATAGCAGTCCTGTGGATTTGAATTTTGGTAGCGGGTGTAAACAATTTCTTTATAACCCACTGAGCATTCATTTGTCCTATCTATGAGTACGCTTTAAATTAGATTAAAGGTCTTTTACCTCTGTTTATTACAACTTGTATATTAATAAATGAAAGTATAATTTGAAGCTCACCAATTTTTAAATATTTTAAGAGTCAAATGAATTCTGTAAAAGTTCTCTTTTAAACAATTTGTATTGGTTTCAAATATTTAATTTAAATTATATTGTCATCTATCTTCAAATTTTGAAAATATAATAAACTCCATAGTCGTTCAATTCTGGACATGAGGGAAGCCAAATAGCTCATAAACAATGGCAAAGGGTTATAGATAGGACAGAAATAATGGTGGGGGTTTTTGGGACGGGGCTTTACATGGAATGCCGGGAGAAGGGCTTCGACTATAAAGGGTCTCTGGGCTTTAGGCAAACATTTAACGCTGCCAAATCATTTGCAGCTGACGAAAAGCTAAACAGGACGCAGGCAACAGTTGTCCTACACGGCCAAAAAATATGTGGTGAGTTTTATAACTTATTATAGAAACAACATTTCAAAATATCTGAGGATATTATAATAATTTTGTATTATTACAAAAACTGTTCTTTTAACGATACTAGTTTATGAACATATAAATTTAATTGAAACATCCCAGCGTGGCCCTTTTGTTAGACTGTTTTTATAACATTTCAATGGAAATACTGGTTAATGTTTTAAAACTTTAGAAAAATCTTTACAAAATTTGAATACTTACCTACTCTTCATAAAATGTTGTTTTTATCAGAAATAGAAACTATCAGTTCAAGTATTATTAAAACGTCTTTTTATTAAAAAATATTTATTCTTGTAGAGAACAATTTAGGTCAAAAAATAGCTCTGCAAATTTAAAAGTGGATACTTAAAATTTTTTTTTTGTGTAGATGCCACAAAAAGGAGGAAAGCGGAAGAGTAAAGGGGAAGGAAGTGGGAGGGAGTATACAGAGTGAGTCAGATGGATAGATAGATAGTTAGATAGAGAACGATACAAACTACAAATGAACATACGCAATGCGGCAATCAAAAGCTAACACGCACGTTAAAAGGGGAAGTGGGAGAGGGGAGGGGCCAAGTAGGGTGGAAAAGGGAGGGACAGAGTGGGTGGGAGTTTAGAGTGAGTGGGTACTGCCTGCACAGAAGGACATCCGGTCTTTGGCCGTACAACGACAAATGTCATCAAGCAGTCCAAATAATAATAAAATATACACTTAAGCCCCCATTTTGTCTGCCTGCGTGTGAGTGTGTATTTTGGCCACATGTGGGGTGGCTCTAACCACCACTAGCCCCTCCCCCCTCCTCTGTGTGCGTGGATTTAAATAAAACGGAAATTTATTTCGACAAATGGCATTTACTTGCAACGGATGTGCCGCCATTACAATGACACGGAAAGGCTACACACACACACATGCACGGTGCAAAATGTCGGTAGTCACTTTAATTTTAGACCCACAAAATACCTTCTTCAGGTCTTATTTTAAATATTTTAACTAAAAGATTAATCATTTAACTTTTATGTACCATCGAAATAATTTTTTAATTTATGTATTTAATTATATATTAAACTTAATCATACATAAAAATTAATTAACCTTTTTACTCTTCATTATTTTTATTTAATTTAATTCTAAACTTTTCATTGTTTTATTGTCTTGATGTGTTTATGTTAACATAAAAAATACCAAATACTTTATTTAACATTTGTTGGACAATAAGATATTCTATAAGCCTTTTCCTCTGTGTAAGTACACGCAGGACTCCACAGGATCTCCGCTCAACTCGTGCGCTATTCAAAAACGAGAGATGACTGGGAACCCAGCGTGAAACCAAAGGAATCGCAAGGACCAACGGACTGACTGACTGACTGGCTGACTGAATGCCTTCAATGTGCATAAGTGGGATAATGGGTCAGGCTAAGCCACAAGATATCCAAGTGGCTGCCATCACGATGATGATGTCGGTGATGATAATGATGGGGCATAATGTCTCGTACCGGAAAAAACCCCACAAGCAGCGAGGGAAAGAGAAACGAGAGAGTCTTGGGAACACGCACAACTCAGTTTGCAGTATGATAAATTGTAGAAGATATCACGGCAGACTCCTTTGCATATGTACATTGTACTTTATAATTTGACACTGCCCAAAAAGATGTTAAAAATAATTTTAAAGCTAAATTAAACATAAAAGAAAATTATTTTTTTTGTAAAAATCATGAGATACATTTTTACAAAATAAAATTAATTTTTATTTAAATCCTTTTAATCAATTTTTGACCACTTCTCTTAAAAGCTTCCAAATTTATGTAAAGATTAGTTTGGAATGTGTTAAATATATCCAACTGATTATTTAAAATAATTTATTTTGGTTTGATAAACAAACGGTTTTAGTTGGTTAAAATAACGAAAATTCACAAATTTATCTTCCAAACTTTTTTTTTAAATTTTGATTCTCTTTAATGATTATAAAAAAATATATTATATATTTCTTGTAACTAAAACATTAATCAATCTGCCTGAAATTAACATATTATATTTTGTAGTTGTCATTTTAAAGTCCATCATAATTTTTCCCTGCGTTATCATAACTTGAGGCAAAAGGGATGTCCCTCTATCATATTCATCCCCACAGACGCTCAGGGCATTTAGCATTCATGAGATAATAACAACAGAAAATATATACCAAAAAAAAGCAAGTGGACAGCAATAAATGATTTCGAGGCTGGACCGAAACATGTCATGATTTTTGGTATTCTTTTTGGTTTTCTCTAGCACAACACTGCGTATACGCAATCGTAAGTGAAAGTCGGTGTTTAGGCCTTTGGCTATGGATAATTTGGGTTAAGCTTCCGCACACTCTCATCACACACACACATATGCGTGTGGAATAATGTTTTCCAGGCAATTTTTACTTTGATCCATTTATGGTTCTCTTTTTTCTCTGTTTGTTTGGCTTTTTATTAAAAACAAAATGTTTTATTTGACTAACTTGTTTATGTTGGGGCCTTAAAGCTGACCCGCCCCGGAAAAGGTCCCAACTGGAAAAGGGTTTCTGATTGTGCGTATCAATTTTTATGGTCAGGGGATGGGGCTTTGAACGGTGGACGAGTGTGAATAGCATAGGAAATGAAATTCTTATCAGGCCATTTGGGGATTTTCCCTGTTAAGTGAGATAGCGAGGAGTTGGGTGTTATTTAAGTGATGGTAAATTAAATTTATTAAAGAGACATTTGGGTATGGTGCATTTTTTAACATAAAGGCAGTACATTAATACAACTAAAATTATAAACTTAATTATCATTTATCTTATGTATGCATTATACTAATTGTTTTCATGGCTTTTAAATTAGACAATCAATACATACATTTTTTGAAAGAAAAGGGTAAATAAATCATTTTCTTGGAAGACAAGTAGTAATTGTTTAAGCTTTTTCACTTCCTTGTAACTCAATCAGCTGCTACTTTTTTAATTAACAACATATCGCTGCCGATCCCAAACACTTTCACCTTTAAGAACCGTAAACCGCATTTTTCCCTCGCCCCTCGGCTCACATTTCCCTCAACCAACACCCAACCCAACCGGCCACCGTGCCCCACGATAATTGAATTATGAAACATCATTTCGCTGTCTGCGTTAACCATAAACGCATTAAGTTCGCGTTAATGAAGAATTATGCAGATGATGTCCAGGTCCAGACCTCAGACTAGACTTCAATACAAGGCCGGGGCCGGGGCGAGAGGAGGAGGAATATAAACGAACCTATAAAAGCCTTGGCCATTAGCAAGTCTGGTCCATTAAAACTGCACACACAAAGGATAAAGGAGCTGGGAAAAACTTCTGCAGTGAATTTGCTGAATTATTAATTAACCTCAAACAATTAAAAGTGAAATATTAAAAAAATTTTCGTATAATTAAGCAATGCGCTTGAAAGGATGGGGGCGGAGTGAAATATTTTAAAATCCTTTTAAGCGGTCAAGGAATTCGTTTTGGAGGAAAATCGGGCTAAAGTTGAGAGGAAGTGGTTGGAGGTGGTTTCAAGACCGATAAACAATGTAGATTGTAATTAACTCGGCCCACCTGCCCAGTTTTCCTCCCGTTTTCCACGTGCATGTGCAAAAGTGGGTGGGATTGGGCCCAGCTACTTAATTGCATGCACGAAATGCAGGACTCGACTCGAATGAATGACATTCATTTTCGATTCGCTTCCACTGTCTTTGCTGCACTTCCGTTTGCCACACACACACACACTCACAGGAAGAGAGCCAAAGGATTCAGCCAGGATAAAACTTGGACGGCGGTGGAAAATGGAAGGTAAAAACCGGTGGGGGCGAAAAGTAGCAGGAGCCATCAATGTTGAGCAATTGGGTCGCCCCTCTCGAATTTCATAAAGCATTTTCATTGAAAATAATTAAAATGCGTCAAGCGTTCAAAATCAAGCAGCGTGGAAATTTAATTGTATTGAAACGAAGGGAAAACGGCTCACCTGTTCCCCACTATTTTCCTCCACTTTCTCGCCCCTTATCGATGCGAATGAATTGGTTCCATTTGGCAATTGGGCCAACAAATGAGTTCATTTCGTGTTTTACTTTTTGCTTTTTTTTACTTTCACGGGTGACCGAGTCGAGAATGAATAAAGCAAATATGGAAGTTGAGTGCTATAAATGCAATTGATCAAAGGAAGAATAACAAAAAGAGGCGGAAATTACTGAAGAAAGATATGATAACAGCGGTCTTATCTTAAAGATTTATTTTATTTTTGTTTTGGAAAATTAATTAATATATATTATTGATGTTGAAAGCACGAACTTTTTCATGAAACTTTATTTATGCATGCATTATAAATCAATTTTACTTTTTTGTATAGTTTTAAATTTAATCAATCAGTTCTGAGTTCCAAACTTTAAACCTCAAATGTTTTAGCAGACTTTTTGAATCTACTAGTACTAAATTAGTTTATAAAAAAATATACTTAATTGTAATCGCCTGCATTCAATCAAAACATTTATATTTTCCTTAAATTTTACCTCTGTTCACTTTGATTAAAAGTGTCCTTCTCTGACCCACGTACATTCAATTACAAATAAAGGCTTACTATTTATATGCATATAAATGTTGATTTTCGAGTATTTTCTCATTTGTGCTCCACTTTACAGCGGACACATGCTACATTTCCCATGGTCAAAGGGAAAAGCGGACGGAGCCCAAGGCCACGGGAGTACAGTGAACACAGGATGGTGAGAAGAGGTGATGGCGCAGGCATAAAAACCCGCAGCTGTCATTGACAATAAAAATAATAACACCCATCGAGTGCTCGAAAAGTAACAAAAGCAACAACAGTCAAACATTTGCGCTGGTTCGATTTTTTTTTTATCAATCACAAAATAAACAATCAACAATGGCAGGGGCAATATGTGTGTTTACGCTTTTCTTTTCAATGCAAACAATTTTTTATATTATCATATTTATTTATAGGTGCTACATGTGCCCCACAGGAAGCTGTAAGCGTCATGCTCATATCACTTTGATATTGTTCAACAGCAAAAATGCATAAAAACATTTTTAATTTTCACAGGAGCATTTTTCTCATCCGCCCTTCTGCCATAATTGAAGTAAAAGCCAACGCCATTTGATTATTTGTATATAAATAAAAGAAATTGCGTTTCGTTTTACGATTTGTTTGACATGAAATCAAGCAACACAAGAAACCAGACATAAGTAGGACCCCCAATGGAAAAACTCCCTCCCATGAAAAACCATTTTTCATTTCCACCAACGAAAAGGAAACGAAAAGTCCACAAATATATGGCAGTCTCATAAATAGGAGACCAGAAATCAATTGACAATTTATTGTTTGAGACATAAAAAATGAGCGAGTGCACGTTGAGCATGGGCCAAAAATCTATATTAAATTACGAGCTAGCTAACAAAATGTCAAAATAATAATAATAAAAAGGCAAAATGACAAAAAAAAGGGAAGCTGTGGATACTGTTAAAGTGCAGACTACACAAATATCCTGTAAGTTAAATTTTTTTAGAATAAAATAATATGAAAATAAGTAATTAAGACCATGATTATGAACAAAAAACCAACGGAAATTTTAAATTTGCTTCAAAGTAAAATTTTCTATAAATAAGTAAAGGTGTTAAAAAAAATTTAATTAAAAAAAATAATAACAATTTTTATACGACTTTTGAATAAATTTTATAACTACATACAAAAATATTGAAAACGAATTATTGTAACAACATAATTCTACTTTAAATATTCAAAACCATTCATTATAACAAGATAATAATACGTTAAGCCTATTCTTGCCTGTTGCATGGATTCAAAACTATCAGCTATACCCGTTTATCCATTATATTAAGACAATCCCTTGACATAGACATATATGTATCATACACATTTATATAAAGAGAGATATTGTATGTGCATTGCTTGACTTTTTGTGGCCATTGTTGCTCGGTGGCTGTTGTTGATGCTGTTGCTGTTCTCTGCTGTTCCCAATTGCCTTTAAATTGTACCGAGTGTTAAGTGGCGCACGTTAAAAAAACATTTAACGTTTTTATTTACGATACACCGAGTCGCCAACCAACTCCAGATATACACAAAAAAATGGTAAAACCACTGGTGGAGGAGGCAGTGAAAGTGTTTTGTTCTGGCCCTGGCATTAGGGACTCGCAAAAAATATATATAATACACACATATGTAGGTACAACAAAAATAAAAAAGGATATTGGAATCGCAAACGAATGAGAGGCTCGAAGCGGGCAAAAAAAAAATAAAACGGAAATTAAAGTTAAAATATGGCAGGAGTCTGAAAGGCAGAAAGAGTGATAGCGGGTTAGAAGTGAGAGGACGAGACAATTGCGAGTGGAAATGTGAAAGTGGAAAAATGAGCAAGTGTAAAAAAGTTATCGCAACTATGAAATATATGAAATTGAGTGTCTGAATGAATTTTGTATATCTGAGTAAGGTACATGGCCATTGAAGAGGAATAAGTGGACTGTCATGTGTGTAAAAATTAAATTCGTAGTCTTAAAAAAATAAATAATTATAGGTTATAAACACTTCAACACTGGTTGAAGTTAAAGTTAAAGTTAAACGCCCACAGCTTTCTTAAATGAAATTCAACACAATGATGAAGTGTGATTCATAGGCCTCCAAAACGATTTTAAACTTCACCAGTTGACGGAAGAGCGCCAAAAAGATAGTGCGTCTCAATAAATCCAAAGACCTGCAGTATTTGTTTCTTCGTCATTTTAAAACGACCGCCTCGAATCCTTGCAAGAAGCGATTAATTCTGTCATTTCTTCCCAGCCCAAAAGGCTTGTGCCGTGGGAATTCGGCCAGGGATGGGGGCGGGAAAAAGGATAAACTCATTTCAGGATATCGAAAACACGGCTGGGCATACATGATGGCCGTGTCTGCCCAAAGTGTCCTTGCTGAATTTACCGGCTGTTTATCAGGCAAGGCGCTTTATTAAATTGGAAACAATTCATTTTTAAACAAACCTAGTCTTTATTATATTCTTTAAAATATTTGGTCTTTTTTTATTAAATATCTAAATTCCACGTGTGTTTCAAAATGGACAACATTTGCCATGAAGACTTGCCTTACTAATGTAATTTAATAACTATTGCTGTATGGCGATAAAGTCTAAAAGTAAAAAGGAAATTAAATTTAAACCCGTAGTATTTCTAATTATTCTATCTTTACGAAATCAAAGCTCTCTGTAACTTGAACCCTACACGGCCTCATCATAACTTTCATTAGCACTTGTGTGTGCTCTATTTAATTTATGCTAAATGATCAACGGCTGCTGCTTATGTCTACGTTTTATTTTCATTCGCCCGGCAAAACGAAAACTATAATTCAGAACAGCGAGCTGCTGCTGAAACAGCAGAAAGCAAAGAAAAAATTGTTACGGCTCAAGAAAAAAACAAAAAAAAAGGGTAAGCAGGAAAAGGAAGTGAACAGTGTACACATACACATCCACACGCATGTGACCCATTGGGGAGGTCCTGCCTCTCCCTCACCACCCCCTACTCACACCCACGCACTCATTTGCCTTTGCACTCACGTCTGTGTAATTTATGCCAAAAAACAGTATGCATGAATGTACCCTTTAAGCTCACAATTTCAAAGGGTATATGGGAATAAATGTTAGGGGAAAACTTTACACAATCTAACTATTTAAAAGTCATTCAAATTTCTACTTCTATTTAATAAATAAGTTATGAAAAACACACGCTATGTTTTAAAAATACGTATCCGTCTCCAATGTTGATTTTATAAATTATTGTAAAGAATTCCTAACAAAATGGCTTGTCATTTAAGTGCTTTATTTCATTATCTTAACGACACATTCAATTTATATTGACTTTTTATGTTATGTTTATTTTAATATTACAAATTAATAAAAATATTAATATTTTTGAAGGCAGTGCGTTTACTTCACGATTTTTACAGGAATTTTACATGGCACAGTGGCGCCACAGCGAAAGCTCATTATTTTAACTACATGAAAGTATTCTTCCAGTGGTTTTAAAAAAAATATTTGGCGGGAATGAATTTGATTTTCTCAAAAAGTTGGGCTTCTTTACCTGCCTTATAGATTAGATCGTTATTCATCACTACATTCTGTATACCTAATTTATCCCGTCAATTATGTTAGGAATTAAAAAAATGTTAAAAAGTCAATGATTAAAAATGAAAAGGTGAAAAATCAACAAACTAATTAAAACAATTAAACTTGTTGCATATTATTAATAGTATTTTGAATTAAAATCAATATGAATATGTAAACCAAAATTATAAAAGAAATTGTTAATTAAATTGCATTAAAAGTCGCTTACTCAACTTTAATCCATAACACTCCCACCTCCTCTGGTTTTTGGCTTTCGGGAACAGGTGGAAGCCGGAAATGAGATATCACACACGACTAAATACGCCTCCGAACAGGAAACCAGTGAAAGAAGCGATGATGTTGAGTGATGGTTATGAATGTATGTAAATGCTGTGCGGATGTTGCTGAAGATTTTTTCTCCATTTCCCTTAAAACTACTGAAATTTTGTAAGCTAAAAACATAAACAAATTGTTTTGGTGTCAATTTACTTGCGTTTTCAGAGTTTTTCTTAGTTTTTATGGAATTTATGTGTTTTTATAATTTTAAACCATCTTCTAAGAAGATTTTAAAGAGTACTCCATTTATGCTTCACCAGCCCTCAAAAATATTAAATGATCAATGTGCTAACTGGAAAAATTTACAACAAACTTAATTGAGAAGTAAATATTAATACAGAGAAATCTCCTAGTGGTCATCAATCAAATGGCTCGGTAGATTGAATTCATATCATTATTATTTGCAAAAGATCTTATTTAGATCTACTTATAATAAAAATTCCAAAGAATCTATTCTTCAGTAATCAAATGATGAACGAATGTAAACAAACAAATGCTTTAAATGAGGTTGTTCCTATTAAAGTCTGCAGTTTATTCAAAAGTAAACGACTGACGGCGATGGAGTCTATCACTGTTATCAGCAGTAGATCTACCTTCTAATTTATAGCAAATCCCGAAAGATCTCCTTGTCTCATCGGATTGCAAATCAAGAGTACTGTCACAGTTAAACAGATTAATCAATGCAGACATCCTAATAAGGTGATTTAATTTAAATAGTAAGACTTTTTTGAAGGATGCGGATGAAAAAAACACTTGATAAATGGATTATGCCATCTTCTTTTGCTTCGCTTCTTTCTGAATGGGATAAACAAAAGAAAACCGGCTTCCATATCCTCTATTATCAAAAATCACTCAATTAGTTTATCTAGTTCCTGATTTTTACTACTTACGATACAAATCCCGGCAGTTCTCCCACTCCAGCCGGGATGTCAATGCAGTGGTAACAATGGTTTGGTGGTAATGAATGTGTGCATATAATTGGCATGTTTTTGAAAGTAGTAACTGTTCCCAGTGAAGCACGCTGTTTATTTGAAATTAAAAAAAACTGGATGCATATATTTCGTCTGCTTATCTTGCTTCGCCTCGTTCCCAATGTGGATGTGCGAAACGCGGCTCGATGGTGGAGACTCCATACGGCGATGTTGTGGCTGCATCCAGCTCCCAGCTTCCAGTTCCTCAGCTAGCCGGACAAGATCTACTTCCTATTCTGGTTGTTGCGGGCCATGTCCTTGGGGAAGGAGCGCAGTGGGGGCGTGCGGATGCGACGGGCCTCGCGGGAGCGATTGCGCACCACCTTGGAGTGGATTGCACACGACACGCAGTAGTGGAGCTTCGCATAGAGCTTGGGCAGGACGTACGAGTCCCAGATGCTGGCCTCGGTGATGTCGCGGACGGCGGCAGCCTCCACGATGTTGCGGATGACGAACTTCTTGATCGCCTTGTCCTTGGGCACGCAGCGAGCGCAGTTGGTGCAGCGCACGGGCTTCACATGGCCGCGGTTGTGCTTGTTGCGGCCTCCGTTACGGCGCTTCTTGGTCATCTTGCCGGCTGTTTTTCATCGAATTGGAATAGGTCGTACACCCGTTAGCATTTATCACTGGCTTATCCGTGCGGATGGCTGGCATAGTTACCTTATTTATCGATTTCAAAATCCGCCCAGCGAAATCAGCGTGTATTCACGTTTCGGGAAACGAAAAGAAAAGAAAATAGTGTGGACGCACCCGGCGAAACTCGGATAAACGGCCTAAAATATCCCGACGCCGCTACAACAGCGTGCTGTAGCGGGGTAACAGTGTTCTGTAAGGCGCTTACACAAGTGGTTGGCAACGCGCACCAGGGTGGCCACGTTTTTCATGGAAAAGCTGTCTATTTGCTGAAAAAATTTATTTTTTTTAAAAGAAAATCACTTGATTATGAGATTGTATGCCTTAAGTTAGAAAAATAAAAATGTGCGATTATTCGTTTCTTTTTTTTGTTTTTTGTACATTCATTGTTAAATCATGTTGTGGGACTAAGATATATTTTATTAGTTTAACACTTTCGAAAAGTGGGAATCTAAATTAGCTCCTGTCCCAATTGTTTTAAAATGTTACTGATATTTTTGACAACAAACTGTTTTATGAGTAATAAAAAATAGAAAACATTTTTAAATATTACTCTATAGTTATTACAAAAAAAATATTTGTATAATTTTTAGAACCCACTCGTAAATTTTATTTTGAAATTTAAAAATTTACCCTAATCGGACTGTGTGCTCTATTTGCCAATGTAAAAGTAGGGTCATGTAATTTTTAGAGCTCAATGTTAAATATTTCAGTCAAAATTAAACTTTAACGCAGTCACACTAACTTCCATTAAAAATAATCAACAATCTACAGAACAAATCAAGAAGTAAAACAGCGACAGAAAAATCAAGAGCACCTGCGAACGCAGAACTGCTGGGAGCAACCACTCAAAGAATTTGGTAAAGATCCCGAGGACACGAGAAACATGACAACTGAACAGGAACTGGAAGACTTGCGTGCTGTAAACGAAACAACGGAGCAGACACCGCCATACGACCCTAAAAACTTTCCACCCAGCGTAGAGGAAGGATTTGCTTACTTATGTATATGGTCCATGGGATTGAAAGCGGACGAAACATACGATGCACACTGTGCATCCACCATACGTAAATACCTCTCCGAGTGCCAGGACGCAAAGCCCACGTTAAAAAAGGCCGTCTTCAACAGCATTTTTGCCAAACGACATGAAGCTAACAAAGTTCCATACGTAAACTACGAAAGGCTACACAATTTCATGCGTTACAACGACAGCATAGCTTTTGTAAAGCGCAAAACAGTGCGATTCTTTAGCCGGGTTATCGTTATACCATTTACAACATTTAAATTAAGCGATGGACCGATAGAACTCCGGTGCCCTTCGTTGAAAACATTAGGACTACTCACAGTCTTGGGCCTGTTTTTACATTCCGACCCCATATTTACAATTCAAATGATCCTCATCGTTTTTATTTTACATTTTCTGTACTTATTATTAAGCACTTGAATTAAACTAAAATAAGAAAGTGAATTGGATGCTTCTATAATACATTTATTAAAACAAGGTTCCAAAAATACAATTTTGCTCAATATCATTTTAATATCCGGAATTGTTATTCTAAACGTATTTAACCAAATGCTTATGGCTCCTTTAATGAAACTTGTATTTATCTTTTTGTAAATTTATTTTTTTTATCAGCTTAGTGGGTCTGGTTTTTGTACAATAGTTTTACATGCTTAAATTTCTGTGTCGGTTGCAGTCTCCAAATTTAGGCACGCCCCTTGGAACGGTGTGAGCTGCGCTCTCTTGGTGAACGGTCACGAATTCGGTCACGAGATCGGTCACGATCACGGGATTGCACGCGTTCCCTTTCACGATCCTTTTGTCTTTTCAGATCCCGCTCCCTTTCACGTTCGCGTTCCTTGTCGCGATCGCGGTTCTTTTCACGACCATTACGATCAGACTTTTCACCGCGATCATATCCCTTGCCGCGATCAGATCTCTCCCCACGATCAGATCTCTCCCCACGATCATCTCTGGACGAACGGTCACCGCGTCGGCGGCTATCTTTTTCACCTCGACTGTTCTTTTCAACACGTCTTTCGCGAGGGGAAGAATTCTCTCTTCTGCGTGGTTTTTCATTAGAAAGTGATCTATCTCTTTTTTCTTGTCTGTCGTGGGAGATCGAATTCTGCCGTTTTCTTTCACGATCGTAAGAAGAGTTCTCATGGTTTCTGTCTCTGTCGAAGGACTTCTCTTTTCGGCTCTGGCCATTTCCATTGGACTGATAACGCCTGGATTCAGGACCTTCGAGATTAAATTCATCGCTGTCTTGGGGACGCCCTTTGAATTTATTAACTTTTTCGGACTGCTCCTGTCGCTTAATTTTCGCTTGAGGTTCTGCGTCGCTTTCTTCACTGGAAGAGCTCGATGAAGCTTCGGAGGAGGACTTTTCGCTGTCTTCGCTGCTGCTGGAACTCGAGCTCTCCTGGCGTTTCTTTTTACCTTTTGATTTCTTTTTGGATGACTTCTTCTTTTCTTTCTCGCGCTTTTTCTCCTTTTCCTTCTCTCGTTCTTTTTCCCTCTCCTTTTCCCTTTCCTTCTCTGCTTTCAATTTTTCCTTCTCCCGTTCCTTTTCCGCCTTTTTTTTCTTTTCGGACTTTTTGTTCTTGGTCTTTTTTGCCTTTTCCTTTTCCTTACTTCCCTTTTTGGATTTCTTCTTGCGCTTATCTTTTCGTTTGCGTTTTTTCTGGGGCTCTGAGCTGGAATCGGAACTAGAAGATTCACTGGAAGATTCAGAGCTGCTCTCTTCCTCCTCTTCACTGGAATTTTCACTGCTGGTATCTGAAGATGATGACGAGGAGGGCGACGATGAAGGGGCTGCATTGGGAACTGCAGCAGGAGCAGAGCCATCTCTGAAAGGGTTTCCTCCGGTAGTAGCCAGGATCTCGGCATTTATTGCAGGTACAGCTTTTGGGGCATTTTTCAAGAACCTTCTTAAATCATCTGTCAGTCCACCCAAACCAATGGAGGTGAAGAAGTTAATGGAGAAGCGGGTGTTCCTTGGATTATCCTTGGGAAACAAACCAGCCAGGCTCTCGACCAAAACGTCTTCCTTGAGCTTTGTGTTCAGTTTTCCCAATCCCATGTACTCAGCGAGCTCTTGAAATAGGATTTTGATAAAAATTCTGCTCGATGAAGTGGTATCGTCCTCATTCAGCTGGATGCACTCCAGCACATCCCAACTGATGGCGTCTGTAAATAGGAGGTGAGCGAAGAACTTGCTGACGTTTCGCAAGCGATTTGTATCCAATCGGTGGGTGGTTTGATAGGTGTCCTTGAATATCTCCTCAAATGGCGGTATATATATCTTGTTAATGTTGCAGAATCGCTGGGCCAGCAGTCCATAAAACTTCTCATATGTTCTCTGTTCCGCACAGCAATCGAGGAACATGTGGCAGAGTTCTATTTCCTGGCCAGGCTTTAGTTGCATTTTCATCAGCTTGTGTGCACACTCCTCGTAATCCAAGCTGGAGTTAATTGTTAAGTAAATTGTGCGCCGCAGGGCAATCAAATTGGTCTCAGTGTTGTCGATGATATCACCTCCATCTGTTTTCGTTTGGTTTTCAGCATCTGATCCGGACTCCCCATCCGAGTCACTATTCGAATCCGATCCTGAGCCAGACCCCGAACTACTGCCATCATCACTGCCCAGGATTTCGCGACTCAGTCCTTTGTATTTGTCTTCGTTCTCGGCATAGTTGTCGTCAAATTTAAAAACATCTAGAAGTTGATTAACGGGGTGGGTTAGAATAAGTTATAGTTTTAAATTCACCTTTACTTACTTAGTATATCCTCCGTTTCGGTGGCCTCGTCTAGCATCATAAGGTGTGTGAACTGATCGTCCTCCTCTACGAGTTCCAGCTCCTGCACAACAGCCTGATGATCCTTAAAACCATCCTTTCGCACTTGGAACAGCACCTCGATCATGTACTGCACGCGCTTATCCAACTTTCCCTCATGCAAGATGTTCCTCAGCATCTCAAAGATGGCTCCAATTCCTTTGGAGGAAACCTCAGTCAGCTTCATGCCGCACTCCTTGAGAAAAGCGATGGCCACCTCTACAGAATCATCCGTAGGAGTTTCCACCAGGAGCGTAAGTATCTCCAGGGCTAGAATTTCATGGGCCACACGCTGGTTAACCAGGTGACCGATGAATCTAGTGGCTGACATGCAAACCAACTTATCATTGCGGCGGAACGCCCTTCGAAATTGGATGACCAGACGTTTCAGGAGGAGCTCTCCAATATTCGGAAACTTTGAGTTTATAATACTCACCAGAGCAGCGTAAACATGGGTGAAAGTGGGCGAAGCAGCCTGTGCTTGGATAATACTCCTGCTGAGTAAACCCCTTCCCCTTACGATATTCTCTCTTAAGAGTTCCCTGGTGATAATTGCAATATTTGTCACATTAACTTTGTTAATGTAACCGTGGATGGATTTCTTAAGGGCCTCCCAAGCAATTCTCTGATAAGCGGCAGAAGCTTTATCCGTGATCTGCGACTGCATCAAACGCAGCTTAGCTGGTGGAATATAAGCTCCTCCTGTTCTCGAGGTCAAAACATCAACAGTCTTCCTTTGACGCTCTGTTATCTTGGCAGCTGGTTCCGTTACAGTTTCATTATCTGCATTAGTGGGCTGAGTTTTGGATGACTTGGCTCCTGAATTGGAGTTCGAACGATCTCTTTTGCGATCTCCCGACCTCCTCCTCTCTCTGGAGTCATCTCTACGGCTGCTGCGGGATCTGCCACGCTTTTGATGACGCTTCTCCCGCTCCTTAGCTCTTTCCTCATCGCGTCTATCCCGCTTCTCATGTCGTTTCTGTCGCTCTAGGCGTCTTCTCTCTACTGAAGAGGACCTCCGACGGATCGGGCTTAAACTGCGACTTCGGGTTCTACTACTCTTGCTCCTCGACCGCCGACGACGACGGCTGCGTGGCGAGGGACTCCTGCTAAGGGACCGCTGCCGGCGACGCTTCTCATTCTGACTGGTGCTACGCTGACGTTGTGTGTCTTTGGATGGGCTGCTCTTAGCGGCAACGGGTTTCTCAGCCTCCTTGGCAGGCGGCACATCCTCGTCGTCTTTCTAAAGTAGGAACAAATAAAATAGGTCAGACTTAGGTTTTACATTAACTAAATAGATATTTCTACATATGGCTTCAGTTGAAAGCTCTATTATATCAGCCATATAATAAGTTTGAACAGATTTTGGTTGCGAACAATTTGTACAATTTCAAACTTGTCAGATCAGAAGGTTTTTAAATAGCCTTTGGTCTGGTTTGTTTCTGTCTTTATAAAGCATTTGGATATATGAAATATACGAATAAGAACGAATTTATGAGTTTCCATTATGATGAAATAAGACCTAAGGTGGGTACATAAGAAAAGAAAACCCTCCGAATTCAAATAGTATAGTATAAAAATAGGTTTTAAAAGAAATAAGCTGTACTTGGAATGATTATATTTACATCGGTTATTTCGCCCTCCTCGATGTGATTGTCCGCCTTAGGTGCTTCCACCGTAGCATCAGCTGTTTGTGCCGGCGATTCCTTGCTTCTTCCATTGGTGGACACCGGCTGCTCTTCCTCTTTCGCCTGCTCTTCTTCTTTTGCCTGCTCTGCTTCTTTTTCAGCACGCTCTTCTTGGACCTGCTCTTTAGTCACACTAGTAGCTTCCTCTTTGTGTTGGACAGGTGTTTCTGCTGCTTCGCTTTCCGCTGCTTTTTCCGCTTCATTTAATTTCTCGCTTTCCGCTGCCACATCTGCTTCTTCTTCTTGCCGCTTTTCCACGCCAGCAGTATGGGAAATTTGCGTTGACTCTTCGGGTGCGTTTTCCACTGGAGTTTTCTTCTGACCATGTGGATCCTCTTCCTTGTCGGCTCCTCCTTTCTGATCGGGATCCCCTTCTTTTCCCTTACAATCAGTTTTATCCGCATCTTTGGCTGATTGCTTGGTCTGCGCGGCTGCTTCTTCTTCCTCATGCTCGCTGCTGGCTGAGGATGAGGACTCGCTCCTGGCGTCGCTGTCGCTGCCACTGGAAGTGGAGCTGCTGCTGGAATTGCTGCTCGAATCGCCCTCGGCGTCGCTTTCCCCCATTGCGCGGAAAATTTGGATAAATGTGGGGAAAACAGCGATGAAAATTTTTTTGTACAGCAAAAAGCAAACGCGGCGATAGATTCTGTTCTAAAATCCCAAAACGCCTTCGGATGTCGATAAAATCCCAAATGCCATTAGATATCGATATAGTCCAAGTTAGTAGATTCAGTATTTTTTAAATATACCAATATACTGAAATCATTTTTAACTTAATTTTACGAGATTTACAATTTGATTTCTTTTCCAAATTTGTTTATTTGTACTTACTTTTTGGAACAATATTTTTTTTACGTTTAAAAATCAAAATTGCAATATTATTTTTTAAATAAAAGTCTCAAATGACTCTTATTTACGTTCCCTGCAATAAACCAACAACAATGTACATTGTCATATAATAAAACAATACAAATTTTGCACTTGTATGTAGAGGAACATTTTTGGGTCATTCCATTTGATACTTGCCTAAATTTTTCGTTAAATTTTCCATAATTCGCCACTTTTATGACTATATGGAACATCCTATATATCCTTTTGGCACTAATCACGACGCTATTGACAAATTCTAAAACAATTTTCAGTGGAACGACCCACATTCTAAATGTGAAAGTTATAGTGCTATAAGTCAGTTATTTAAACTCAAAAACAATATTGTAATGATAATTTATTAGTTTTTAAAAGATTTAGGCATTTTTCAAGACTAGATTTTCGGTCACTCTAAAGTCCTCTTGGCGCTTGAATTCAGTGATTTCTTTTCCAGATTAAAATGTACTCAATACTTACAAATGAAGTCTCTCCAATGCATCCAGAGGTTTTTGTGAGTCCTTCAACACACTACTTTAAGGACTCTATTGCCTATACCGAGGACCACATTCCAATTCAGAAAATATTTTGGATGGTTGAACCGTTTTGCTCCCGAATTGACAAGTTTGCTGGTCTATCGAACGTTAGTTTTGAGTCCCGTTTTTAGCAATTTAATGACTCCTTTTGTTTGCAGCTGCAGAAGAGTAATTTGTACTCCAACTTTGGAGAGTTTGGACACGTTCTGCAAATGCAGATATTTGATCCATATGGCTTTGTTCTCTTTAGCAGCGCCGAGGCTGCAGCCAAGTAAGTGTAATCCTGTTTTCCAGGACTTCAACACCCATCTAATCCATTTTTAGAGCCCTCCTCTGTGGAGAACATGCACTGGACAACGAATTGAAGGTGCACCAGGCAGCAGCCTACAGTTGGTATCAGCCGGATGCCTACGGATCTTCTACGGAAAATTTGACCCACTCTGGGCCATCGCCCATCTTGAACCTCAATGACCACTGCTTGGCGCTTATCATTCAACAACTGGAACTGAAAGATCAATTACATTTTGCGAGGACCTGCCTGCGCTTCAGAGAAGTCTTTAAAAAGTCCACCGCCCATCTGCACACGGCAGTGGACTTGTGTCAATTCAGGAACTTGACCCTATGGGATATGCGCGACTACTTTCAAATGTTTGGGCCCCATGTGCAGGCTTTTTATGGCAAATTTAAAACGCATTACCCGGCACAACTGGGCCGGTTGGTAATTGAACATGCTGAAAATCTTAAGTCCGTGAACTTATTAAACTGTCTCATGAAAAGTCAGTTTTACATGTTAGATATCTTAATTAAGGCGCGGAAGCTAGAGGAGTTGCATTTACCCAGGTCAGGTTTCTACGATGTCGGCGGTTATTCGTTATGTCTTCGAAATGTGCTACATAGACTGCCCAACCTGAAGATCTTGAATTTGAGCTGGAGCATCCTAGAGGGGAGCCTTTTGGATAAGCTACCTGCCTCAATTGAGGTGTTGGAGCTTAACGAATGCCGCAAGTTTAACGCTAGCTACCTGCCTGCGATTTGCAAGGGCCTCCCTAAGCTAAGGGAGCTCCACATTAAAAACGTATTAACATCAGATAAAGGAATCTATAAAATCTTGGTGGAGGAGAGTTCGTGTCCCTCGCTGGAGGTGCTGCGGATGACGGCGATGAAAGACAGCGGATTAGAGTTTGTGGCTCAACTGCCCAGCCTGAAGCACCTAATCTTCAATATCGACATTAACTCCTATAGCGAAGAACAATGCCAGGAGTTTTTTGAGCAGCTGGTCAAGCACAAGAGAGAGCAGCTTAAGATTTTGGAAATTTTTCCTGCCTGTGAATTACCCAGCAGACATCTTATCAAAATTGCTGATCTTAGCAGTCTTACCACCTTCATCCTGCCCGACAAGGTCGTAGACGACGATGATCTGAAGGAGCTTGCCAATCTAAAGAACTTGGAGAACATATGTTTCATACCGTCAGAGAGCATGAGTGGCTCCACAATCCTGCACCTTTTCCAAGCCTGTCCAAAGTTGAACTACCTGCGGCTTGGTGACTTCGACCAGCTCAACGTTAAGCTGGTGCAAGACGTCGTGGCTCAAGTTCGTCAGGACATCGCCAATATGGAGATACAGAGAAAACTACCAATAGAACTGTGGTTATGTATAGCTGATGAGAGAAGCAAGGAGTTCACCCTGGCCGTAAGTCTGCGATATGGTCCGTACTCCGTAGTTTTTATAATGCAAATTTACCATTTAATTTTCAGAACTCAGAACTGGTGCCTAAAGAGATTATTAAAATTGAAACGACAACTGACCCATGTGGACGGGAACCCCCGCTTGATGGACCAGAGATGCACTCAATTTCTGACATATTTTTCCTACCTTTTAAGGATGAGCGTTGGAATAATTAGAGGTACATTTTATTACACAACGACACCCAGCCGCTTGTAGTCAAACTTCTCTAGCTGCACCAGCGGCTTCAATTACTCCGCAAATACCCGCATCTCCTCGCCGACGTGGGTGCCACGTGATCGGCTCGTTGGCCATGTCCTTCTGTTTACCGGGTACGATTTTGATGAGCTTGGAGACGGTGATATTCATGCGACCCTTTCTGTACATGTAGCCTAAAAGGAATAGAAAATAAAATGATATTTTAAGCCCTTCAACTAAAGAAACCCACCTTTGGCTATGTTCTCAAACTCCAGTCGAAAGCCCATCTCAGTAAGAAACTCTAGGATGCTGTTGGTGCTGCCGCAGTCCATGCAGCTGTGCACCAGCGTAGGTCGTCGCTGGTCCACCTTCGGATTGCCCAAATAGCGAAATTAAAAGGGAGTGTCGCGTCCGAGAGCTGCTGGTTGAAGTTGGCCTGAAGCAGAGGTGTCCACATTGTCGCAGCGTCCCTTTAATCTGTTTATTAGATTTGCTAGGGGTCGGTAATTTGGGTATTGCTGTTAAAGTATTGCATTTTTAAACAATTTTGTATTCCTTTATTTATTTAAAACAATTCAACAGACAAACGTATTGGTTGTCCTCTCAACAGTTAAAATTTTTCTTTAATTTTTCTTTCTAAATTCTTACTGAAAATATTAAACCATTTAACCTTAGATCTTTGAATTATCCTACTATAAGAATAACTTTATTATACATTTTTATTTGATATAAAGTAATTTATACGAATTAAACATATTGAATTTCATATACATATTGAAAATCATCAGGTGCAATATGTTTAGGGTTTATAAAAGTAATTCAAACTTTAACATTGTAAGCATTGTATTTATGAAAAAATATGAACTATTGTGTAAAGTTAGTCAAGTTAAAGCCAAGTTATTAGTTTCTCTATTTGGACTTGAGAAAGTCGTTGTGCTTCGACTTATCAAAGGCCATCCACATTCGGCTAAAGTCCTCTTGAAACATGCGCGCCAGCTTTTCGTCCGCGGTTATGATGCAGGTCTCCCAGTTGGACCCGAACCCCGTGCGCGTCCAGTTAACGGATCCGGTGACTATGACACTGCAGTACGGACGCATCCTCCAGCGCTGCTTGAGCAGCGGGAGGATCTCCTTCACGCGCGCCACGCCATCGATCACGCAGTATTTGTTGTGCATCATGTACGTGGTGACAGGTACCCGCACTGGAATTTCAAAAGCAGCCAGCTCTCTGATCTGCGACCCGGAGGAGAAGACCATCTCCCAGTCGCTGATGATCCGGATGTTCACTCCGCGTTGTACAGCCCGCTTTAAGGCATCCGCCAGAACGAGTGAGGTGAAGGTGAACATAGCAACGTCAATGGAGTACACCGCCTGCTCGATCTGTTCCACGATCTTGCCCACGTTCTTGATGGTGCAGTTAGCGTTCTGGCACTGAAAATCCGCGGACTCCACGGTGTCCACAGGTTCCGATTCCGATCCCGTCTCGCTGTTTCCATGGTACTTTTCCTCACAGCTTTCGCACAACTCATTGAACGTGATCACTTCGTGCACGCGGTTTGTCCTCTTCCTCAGGCCCAGTAGGTATTCAATCACTCCCCAGATCACCTCGGAGGCCAGGATGGCGCCGGTGGCAATGCTGTGTGTGGGCACAGCTAAGTGGCTTCGAAACAATCTTAAAATTAGCTGGGAATCAATCATATTTTGATCGTGTTACTTTTTTTAAATGTGTCCTTAGTGTGACCATGCTATCAAAGTCATACAGTCAAAATAGAACGGTCATACTGCGAACAGCTGACGACCAGCTGATTCAAAACGAATGAATAAATAATTTAATTTCAGTCCAAAATAAACAAACAAAACGAGTAATTTGTCTGCTGTCCTTACCCCTTTCCACCAGCTCGGAAATTAACGCCACTGCGTTATCAGTTCCATAATATAAAGCTGTGAGTAAATACTTTTTTGTGGTTGGAGATATTTTCATTATTTTATTTCAGAGAAAAGCAGAAACTGTGTCGAGTTTGCCTTGGAACGTTCATGGTAAATGGTCAGAATAGGGTGTTCCAATTGCGGAAGTACTTCCCAAGAAGCCAACAGTTAAAGGAGGAGATAATGGATGAGAAGAATTTATTGGAGGAACAGTTGCTGACTTGCACAGTACAACATGGATATTTTCAAGAGGATGAGGATTCTCTTAAAGGCCAGTTCCACTGCGAAGTGAAAAACGAAGTTATCGAGGAGGATTTCCGGAAGAAAGAGGCACCAGCCCATCATTGCCAAGTGAAGAACGAGCCACTTGAAGAGGACCTGTTCGAAGATGAAGATTTCCAGATTCCGGAATGTGACGTCGATGACGTTAAACTAATCCCGTCATACAGTTTTGAGAATGAGAATGAAATTAACACTGGCTACGAGTATAAGTTCGTTGCAGGCTTTCGAAGAAGTTCCAAACTGTTGCTGCTTCACACTGAGCGGCAATTGTTCAAAATCAAGAATTCGACCCAAAGTGGTTCACGGTTTGTGTGCTATGTCAAAGGCTGTAGTGTCTACATGACTCTTTCTAATAATGGAGTGTGCACTCAATCGAGTCTTAATGTAAACCACAAGCATGCTCCGCCAGAAAACCTTATAAAAGAGCTGGACTTGCTGAACACCGTTAAAAGCAAATGTGGAGAACAACATTTAAAAACGAAAAAAGTTCGCGAAATCTTTAACGAAGAATGCCAGAAAATTGAAGAAGATGTTCATTCAGTTTCTTTTGCAAAATTAAAACGTACGTTGTATAATATCAGAGCTGACAAAACATTGAAAAATTTAAAAACACCAAACGCATTTGAGATGACAACAAACAAAAGTAGCCAACAGTCTGAGGAGGAGATAATGGATGAGAAGAATTTACTGGAGGAACAGGTGTCGTATGGTGAAGAAGCAGAAACACAAGAGCTGACTTGCACAGTACAGCAAGAATCCCTGCAAGAGGATGATGAACCTTCTGGTGACCAGATTCCCTGCCAATCAAAATACGCAGTTATAGAAGACGATTTCCGGGAGAAAGGAATCAGCCCATCATTGCCAAGTGAAGAACGAGCCACTTGAAGAGGACCTGTTCGGAGATGAAGATTTCCAGATTCCGGAATGTGACGTCGATGACGTTAAACTTAGCCCATCATACAGTTTTGAGGGTGAGAATGAAATGAACACTGGCTATGAGTATAAATTTGTTGCCGGTTTTCGAAGAAGTTCCAAACTGTTGCTACTTCCCACTGAGCGGCAGTTGTTCAAAATCAAGAATTCGACCCAAAATAGTTCGCGGTTTGTGTGCTATGTCAAAGACTGTAGTGTTTACATGACTCTTTCTAATACTGGCGTATGCACTCAATCGAGTCTTAATGTAAACCACAAGCATGCTCCTCCAGAAAACCTGATAAAAGAGCTGGAATTGCTGAACAACGTAAAAAGCAAATGCGAAGAAAAGCATTTAAAAAGGAAAAAAGTTCGCGAAATCTTTAACGAAGAATGCCAAAAAACTGGAGATGTTCCCTCAGTTTCATTTGCTAAATTAAAACGTACGTTGTATAACATCAGAGCTAATAAAAAATCGAGAAAGCACCAAATTATGTGAGATTACTGTTTAAGGACAGCGCTTTTATGGAAGAACAGAGAATGTCGAAGCACACGCAGCAGCATACCTTACATCGGGCAACAATTGTGGAGAAAAACTGAGGAGACTTTTCTTCAAAAATTATTTGCACGCCTTACCTTAAGGATGGAAACAACGGATTTAAGATACAATAACATACAAAAGAAACCAAGATGGGCTTCCGGCGGGTCTCCCGCACTCCGTTTAATGGAGTGATATCAACGTTATGAGTTAAGGATTCCACTGCAAACGTAAAGAAGAATTTTTAAAAATAGATTTTTTTTAATTAACTTTTTTGACTTACTCTGATGGCTTTTGAATTTAATGATATTCCTTCAATGAAATAAGCAATCAAAAATCACACAAATTTTACACTTTCAAACGGAATTTAAGCACCAAGGAAATTAGAGTGACCATAGGCTGAGCAGTGATGCTGCAAATGGCAGCGCATCTGGACAAAAGCTGACGGCTGTGGTTGTACCACAGAGATTCCTCTCTATTTATCTTTTTGTGTGATATAAAATCATTTTAAAGTATCTTTAATTTTATGAGTTAAATACCTTAAATCATGTTAAGCTAACGGTTGCTAGGTAGGTTGCAAAAACCTTGTTTTTCAAACGTAAACAAAGGCGGAGCACACCTGCTAAATTTGGTTTTAGCCAGATTTAAAAAGCTGGTAACACTTAGTTTCTAGCCAAAAAAAATGCGCATAAAAACGAGTAAATCTATTTAAAAACGATAAAACAAAAAAAGGGTTACGAAAATGTCTGTACTGCGATTCCTGGTTACGCGCCAGGCTCTGGCTGCTTTATCAAGGCCCAGGACCTTCAACATACTCCAAAATCCAGCCCAAATCGCCTTGGCCTCCACTTTGTGCAACCAAAACAACAATAAAATTGTTCAAGATTTGACAAAATCTAGTGCCAATTTAACGCAAATTAGGGGTCATAAACGCTTTGGGCATCAGGAGGAAAAGACGCCCAATGTGACAAAGTACTTTCACATGTTTATCCTGAGTTTGTTCCTGATTTCGGTTATGGACTGGGGCAAGTAAGTGAACTAACCAATAAAGTATTTTGACCAAATCGTGATTTTCCTAATCAAATCTATTTATAGAGTGAAGCGCCTGCTGATGCCGAAAGTGGATGCGGATGCTGGACAACGTCCCTCTTCAGCTGCCGGAGTGAATGGCGAGGACAAGTCATCCGATTCGGAATCCGAGGATAGCGAGGATGAGGAGGGAGGCTCGGACTTGCATTTGCACGAGGGAAAGAAGATCCGCGAGAAAGTCGGTTTCCGCGAGAGGAAGGTATAAAGCAGCTTTTAATTTAAGGACGCTGTATAACTCTGCTTCAACAACTTTGTTAAATTTTGTTATTTTAACGGGTTGAATCCGGTTTTCACAGCCATTTAATTTATTCAAATTGTTTTTCACAGGGTTTCAAATCGAAACCAAATTATTCTTCTTTAGAATTGACTTTTAAATGTTAATACTGTGATTGAGATTTTTTTATTGGTTTTTATATTCAAAACGAGTTGTTTTAAACTTAGACCAAAGCTTTAATTATTTATTTGTATGTGTTTGTTAACAAAATGGCTCAAAAACTGCGGGAAATAGCTTAATTTGATAATGTTTAAATTAACGTTACTTAATACAATTATTTTAAAGCTGTGAAAGCCTGAGGCAGACCCTATAAAAACTTATTTCAATATACTTTTAAATTTCTTATATTACGTTGGCCGAAAATCTTTGTTTCTTTTACTTTTATGTTTGTGCCGTCTTGATTTTTGACACACCATCAAACACAACAAAAAAAAAACACAAACACAATGCTCACCCACGAAGATTATTGAGTATGAGAATCGAATAAGGCAGTTTTCCACACCGGACAAGATTTTCCGATATTTTGCCACCGTGCGGTTACAGGATGCCACCCAAACGATTGTCTGCATGACTCCCGAGGATTTCCTACGCTCCATATATCCGGGAATCAAGCAGCCAGATGGTAAATCCCTCATCCACATAACCATGCCTTTATTTAAATATAATTGATGGATAAACTTGAGTTACCTTTAGATTTTCGCTTTTTTTTTCGTAATTTTCATAGTTTGGTGCATTTGATTTTGTGTTTCACTTTCCCTGCCCTTTCGTAAGCTAAAATCATGTCGTTTGCCTTAGATCATTGAGTACGAGAACCGTATCCGACAGTTTTCCACGCCGGACAAAGTGTTCCGCTACTTTGCAACCATACAGGTGCCAGTGGCCGATGATCGTCACGAGGTCTACATGACCCCGACCGATTTTCTCACCAGCATGACGCCAGGCATGAAGCAACCAGATGGTATGTGCTAGCAAACAGTTTAGGGAAAAGCCAGAGATAGTCCTTGCTTGTGGCAAACTAAGATATTAAAAACTTTACAAACTTTAATTTTATTGCAATAATTGATTTCCTTTCCAGGCTTGGGGCTGGACCAATATCGTCGGTACGATCCTAAGGTGAGTAGTAACAAAACTTAACTAAACTACTAAATAGAATATATTCTATTCTATATTCTATATTGTTCTAATTCTATATTAAATAGAATATATACTTTGATTTTTTTTTTTTTTGTAGTTAAGCGTATTTTTTCTTTCTAAACTTACTCGAGTGTATGTACGTTTTAAAAAAGCAAGCAAACAGACCCTTTCCTTAACATATGTACAACTTTTACATGTTATAAAAAAATTTGTAGTTTAACAAAATGTGCTGTCCTCTTTCAGTCTGTAGGCGAGCAGCTAAATCTGCATCTGGAGAAGAACAGCATTTTTTACAAGCTGGGCTCCTTTGGACTGATCACCTTCTCTGACTACATTTTTCTGCTCACAGTGCTTTCAAGTAAGTGAATAAAATTAACTAAAACATTTTGCGTAACTTAACTAGCATTGTTCTTTTTGAAGTTTCCCGTCGGCACTTTGAAATTGCCTTCCGCATGTTTGATTTAAATGGAGACGGCGATGTGGACTGTGAGGAATTCGAAATGGTGGCCACTTTGGTGAGACAGCAAACCAGCATGGGAACCCGACATCGCGATCACGCCAATACAGGAAACACCTTTAAGGTAAAACTCTTAATTTTGCCTAGATAAATGTAGAAAGACAGTACCACGAGCCGTACTAAAAATACTCCTTTTGTATATTTGTATATTCTCTGTCTTTTGGCTTTGATCCTATATATTGAACGCGTGTCTAAACTGTGTTCATATCAAATCTTAACTTCCCTCTGTTTTTGACGTACTTACAGTCCTTAAAGGTACTTTGTGTGATAATGCTTATTGACTTTTTTTGCCCTTTCGAATTTGTTTTTAAACATTCAACCCACTCGCACTGAAACGAAACTAAATCACATTTTGCCTACGGTAGAAAATCCACCGATGCACCTGCTCCCATGCACACAAGTTAAACCTTTTGATTGTAAACCTTAAAATGTGGTCATTATGGAATATCACTAATAGCATAATTTTCAAAATCTTTCTATAGGGTGTAAATTCAGCTTTAATCACATATTTCTTCGGCCCCAATATGGATGAAAAGCTGACTATTGAAAAGTTCCTGGACTTTCAGGAGCAACTGCAAAAGGAGATTCTATCCCTCGAATTTGAAAGAAAAGAACCCAACGACGATGGGAATATAACAGAAGCAGATTTTGCTGAACTTCTTTTGGCCTACGCTGGATATCCCTTAAAAAAGAAGCAAAAGAAACTTAAGAGGGTTAAGAGGCGATTTAGGGATCATGGGAAAGGCATCTCCAAACAAGATTATCTAGATTTCTTTCACTTCCTGAACAACATTAACGACGTGGACACTGCCCTGACTTTCTATCATATTGCCGGTGCTTCTATTGATCAGCAAACACTGCAACACGTAGCCAAAACTGTGGCCATGGTCAATCTGTCGGATCATGTGGTAGATGTGGTTTTTACCATTTTTGACGAAAACAGTAAGTGTGGAATATACATTGAAACATAAGATTATATTTTTTAATTCAAAAAGTATTTCCCATGTTGGCCAATTCTTGTTATCTAGTTATTGTAAAGAACAATTTTATTTGTTTTAGATGACAACCAGCTGAGCAACAAGGAGTTTATTTCGGTGATGAAGAACCGCGTGCAGCGTGGATTGGAAAAACCCAAAGACACTGGATTCCTAAAAATGATGCGATCGGTGTTTAAGTGCGCCAAGGAAACCAAGCCTGTGCTGCTGGACATCTAAGGATCGTTCTAATGTGGATTCTCCCGCTCCAAGCGCCCCAACCTTAGTCATTTTTTCTACGCTTACGCTTTTCCTAACTATTTATTTTTTAATTTTACTTAAATCGGTTTTAGCTCAATATCTTTAATTGTTTGACACCCAAAATAGGTTTTTACACTGAGATGATTTGATTTTGTATAGTTCACCGACTCTTGTGCACTTAATACGGTTATTTTTTAATAATAATATTTATAAATAAATAAAATTGATAAGACCCTGTTAATGGGGAACTTATCTCTCAGTTCAGTACAAGTTTCGTATCATTTACGTGTTTGGACTATGGCGCATGATCCAAAAGAATTCCCTTTTATATTACTTTCAGGAGCTCAGAGTTGAATTTTTATTAGGGCTTGTGTAAGATTCAGCCATTAAGGCGAGCTTGGTGTACAAAATAAATAAGGGAATGTTAAAAACATCTCACATGGTAAAATAAATCCCTTTAAGGGATTATTCTTAAGCTAAAAGAATGTTTTGATTTTGATTTCTATGTTGCTTAAGGATTTGTAGTCCCAACTGAGTATGAAACTTAATTTTTCTTGTTATTATCATAGATCTTAAGTAATATTACTTAAAAAAAAAAAATTGATATTTGTCCCATTGCTAGGCCACATCCACGTCCTCCTGCTCTTCGTCCACAACGTCATCCACACTCATACCGTACAATTCTATGTCGTGCTGCTTAAGGTGCTCTGTATAAGCATCCAATTCCGTGAATCTCTTCTGACACTCGCAGCATTCTAGGCAGTCCTCTACAGAACTTTCGTCATCCTCCTCACTTTCGTAATTGGAAGATTTTCGGCTTCTCAGTTGCTCTAAATGACTGGCTTTATGATCAGCATATTCCAAATAGTCCCTGAATTTCGAGGGACACCTTAAACACTTGTACCAGCGATCTCTGACATGAGTAACCATATGTTTTTTCAGCGTAGAACACTCCCTGAAGGGTTTCCTGCACTTGGAACAGCTAAAAGGGTTTTTCACCAGTATGGATCATATAGTGGCGTTTAAGATTGTGACGAGTTCCGAAGGGACGGTGACATAAAGGACAGGGATAAGATCTGCGACTGCGATTTCTGGCCTTTCCCGATGTGTTTCCATCGTTGCTCAAGGAAGATGAGGAGTTGGCACTACTGCAACTGCGGGGAAGTGGAGGACGATTTGGCTGAATGGCTTGAGGAATCTTTTCTGGCGAAGAGTGAACTGCTGGTATTAAAGTAACCAACAATGTGGGTGGTGCTACAATTTGTGGCTGGTCCACTTCTTCTGGTTGCTCCTCCTCCTCTTCCATTTCCTCCTCCTCATCTTCTTCTTCTATCTCCTCAGCCTGATCCTCTACTGTTTTATCGCCGAATTCTTCTGGCTGAGGTTTCACCATGAGATTCTGGCTCTCACATTCTGCACACCGAGTGGAATCCTGCTCCAAAGGTTGCCCCAAATGGCAGATCATGCAGATGAACCTTGGATCATGTGAGTGCCTCCTACGATGCTTTTTAAGGTCACTGAACTCCCGAAAACGCCGCTCGCATAAATCACAAGGAAACGGTCGCTCACCTTAAAAAAATATTTTCAAAATAAGATAAGTAAAAAAAACATTTTAAAGAGGAAAGTATGAAATATTCAATACCTGTATGTATCATCATGTGGCGTCTTAGATTGTAATTAGATTGCACTTTTTTCCCGCAGTCAGGACACTCGTAAAGATGACGTCCTCTTCTGTTTACATACGGACGTTTTTTTGCTGTTCTTCTGGAGGGAGGGGGTTTCTTCCTGGCCAAATGTTCAGGCTCCTGCTCCTCTTCTTCGTCGGAGTGTAGAACGATAACCTGCTCCTGGGGATTCTGATTCTGGTTTTCTTTCTGATCCTGGTCGTTTAGGACACAACTAACTGCATTCGATGGGAGATTCACTTCTTCATCTTCATCGCTCATTTGATCCTGATCACTATCGCTAAGTTCAATTTCCGCTACAATCCTGTGCTGTTGTCTGGGAATTAGTTCGATATCGGGGGATATCCTTTTTATCGAAGAATTCCAAGGTGCTAAACTCCTGGCTGCGCTTATAATTAAACCCTTTGCTTGTGGTACCTCCTCTTCATCCAATTCGATGATCTCCGTTTGTTTTCGCAGCTCTGCCTCCCTCCTCTCTTTCTCTTGTTGTTCCTTCTCCTGATCCTTGATTCTTTCCATTTCCAACTCCTTTTCTCTTTGTTGCTGCCCCATTCTCCATAGAAATCCTTTGATTTTCGCGTCATCTATAGAGACAAAGTTCTCTTCGGGCTCCTGGTATTCATATCTGACAGGATCGGGGGGAATTAATCCGAAGCTGGCTTCACAGCTAGCGTCGCAGCAGGCAGTGACAGAGCAGCAGGGCAGAAGATTACAGTCGTTGCAACAGTCCACGCAGGACGATGTTTTATTTAGAGCCAGCTCCATTATATCTACAAGGTTACCAAAATGAATAATTAAACATTTTAAGATTCAAATATCCTAAGGATATCGAGTCTATTTTTTTTTTTTTTTTAATTTGAAGTCAATTTCAATGAAAAATTTCAAGTAGGTAACCTAAATTAAAACAACTTAAAAAAAAATTAAAATCTTGTTTCTTTTTTTTTTAAACGGGTATTTATGAAGTAATGAAAAAGCCTATCTTTGGTCTTTGAGGCTTTAAGAGGTTAAGTAACATATATTGGATCTCAGATCTTACCATGATACAGCAATTGACTATTTTTTTAAATGGTAAAACACATGTACATATATTTTCTGTTACTTAAGATCATTTCGGGTCACATCTAAGACATTGCAATCATAAAACGAATTATTTGTGCATAAAGCTATTATAAGCACGTCTGAAGACAAGATCATCAAAGAAAGAGCACACATACAATGCATTTTAGCCCAACTCTTAAGAATCCTGGCTGACTTTTTCGTTTACAGCTTATCTCTATTTATCGCATACCGTATGATCCAGGAGGTTCTGATCCAGTCTCCTCGCTCTCTTTCTCTCCGAAGCTTCGCTCCTTATTTCTCTGCTATTTTTTATCCGATCCGCAATTTCTGCGCTCGACGATGGCGAATGAGCTGCGTCTGCCGTGCGAAAACGAAGTGAAGAAGAAACTGGATTCGCGATTCGCGATTTGTGGCTTGCCGAGCAGCAACCTCTCGACAAAAACAACAAATCGCCACAAAAGTCGAGTTTCAGTCGCTGTCGACGCCAGCAGCGCTGCTCGATCTGTGAATCAGCGAAGCGAGCAGAACAGCAACAACAACAACAACAACATCGTCACTGAAGGCTTTTTTTTCAAAACGTGAGCCTTATCCCACCCCACCCCCTTTGCGTGTTAACTTGATTTTTCTTCGGGCCACGCGAAAGCCGGAATACGAAAAACAAAGAAAATGCGCACAGGGCAAGCCCCAAAGTAAAAGCAACAACAAAACCAACAACTTAAAACAATTACAGGCAGAGCAACAGGCACAACAACAACTCACGATTTTCAAGATTGCTCAGAGAAGCGAATAAAGAGTGATGAAAAGGGGGGGTAGCCACTGGGAGAGTGGGCGAGTGGGAGTATGGAAGCGTATGTGTAAGAGAGGGATTTGTATGTGGGGGGAGGAGCAGCGAAAAAGGGAGCAGCGTGACCAAAGAAAAAAAATACAACAACAAAGGGGGCAGGAGAAGCAAAATCCACAACAACAACTGGGGAGCAGAGCAGCGGCTGTGAACAGCGACGCCGAAGTCAACGTCGACGCCAACAAATTTTTTTTATTGACGTCCGAGCAGCAGCGCTAAAGTAAAACCGTGCGCCTTATTTTTTTTTCATTCTTCTTCTTTCCAGCTTTCCTTTATTTTTTTGTATTTGTACATGCATTTATATATATTTTGCAGTAATTGACTTAATTATTAGCCGTTGCTTTTGTTGGTTTTTTAAATGTCCGTGTCCCAAAGCCCTCCGATCGTAGGCAATAATGGTGTGGTGAAAAAATAAATTAAAGAGTTGAAAGTTTTCTATGCGGAGACTTCGGACCCCTTTATCAGTTTCCTCATTTTGTTTTGTAACCTTTTTTTAAACTCACACAAACGTCAGTGCAAAAACTACTTTAAAAAAACCTTCCAAAATTTAAAAGAAAAACCGTTGTTCTAGTAGAGATCTAAAAAAATGTTCAGCATACGCTGATTTTTCACGTTTTCAAAATCCTTTTCCGATGGGGTGGCTGCAAATCAGCAAACTGAGATCTGTAAAGACCCCGTAGTCCCATTAAGATATGTATTTTTTCGTTGATCTCATTTTGTAGCACAGTGTTCTTCAACTTATTAAATTTTATCTCGGTTTAAAAGTTCTTGTTTTAGAATTTTTTTTTAAATTGTAGTTTTTAAAAATCTGTAGATGATACGAAATATACTCAAGTCGAATTTGGAAAAAAACGTGTAGAAAAAGTAAAACAGAACATCCACTTTTATCAACTGAATAAGAGTAAGACTCGGCTTAAGAGTTTCTGGACGTACTTTTAAGTGTCCTTAAAAAAAGAAAACTACTAGGACTAGGACCATGCAAATCCTGTGTGACTATAGAGTTTTGCACTAATTTTTTTGTGAAATAAAAGAGGTCCGTTACCCTTTTTTTTGTGATTTCTTGCTGAGCACAATGCAACATGATTGCGAATTTAGTTAAGCTTTTGGCTTTTTAGTTGTATCTTAATTGTATGATCAGTTTTCGGTTGTATTAAAGTCCATGGGTGCTGTACCGATTTTTTTTTCAGAGTATACAATACTTTCCTTTTTTGCTATTTCTGAGCGCCACAAAAAATTAAGTCAAAATAATTTAAGGATCTAAAATATATTACCTGGATTTGAAGTGTAGATTAAGAAGTAGGATCCCCTGTTTTACTTCTAATTTGTATGCCGTTAGCGTGTTTAGTTAAGTTATCTCCCCCTCCCATAAGCAAGATCCCCAGATCCGCTTTGAATGCTTGGCTAGGTTCCTGTTTGGAGTCTCGGTTTCGGAATATTGGCGATCGTGACTGCACCGCTTGCTTATTTTTTTCGCTATAAAACTTGTTTGTATCGGATCCACACACACGTCCAGCCGCATGAAGTCAACAGAACGCCCACTCGACTTGGTCCGTGTGGAATCGGTTTATCGGTCTCGGTGACTCGGGTCTGGTCTCTGGCTTTTGGCTTTCAATGTTGGCCTGGGGGATTGGTTTGGCGTCCGTGTAAAAGGTACGAGTATTTGCCCATGTACATTATATCCTATCTGTGTGGAGAGTCAGTGCGACGGTGTTCGGAAGTGGGGAGCAATGCTCGGCATCTCGGTGCCGCCTCAGACCCCAGGTGTTCGAACTTTTTCAGTACGTGTGCATGCATATATGGATACACACTCGTGCAAGCAAGCGCTATTTAAAAGGCTTGATATCGTGCTCGGTGAAATTATATTACCTATTGTTACCTATTTTCAGTTTCAGTCATAATTAACTTCTAAATTCATCAGTGAATGTTTCACTGATACCAAATTTACTTAAAAAGTATTTACTGGTCAACTTATAATAAAATTTGCACACGCAGTGCATTTCCCCACCAGCATCTTAAAAGTTAAATCCCTCTCAATCGACTAGCCCAAACAAACAATTTTGATCTATTGAAAAAATGTTTAATAGGCAATTCTTTCGATTTGAATCCTTTCTAATTATAACTTTTCCTGAAACTACGTAAATTCGCTTACGACAATTATAATCGAATCGTAAACCTATAAATTATTTGCGTATATATATCAATCAGTTTGTTTTTGGGGATATGCGCAGATATCGCCACGATTAATTAGATCACATTATAGGCAATATAATGCTGAATTACATACATAGAGGAAACATATTTGGCAAAATTGGGTTCTTGTTAGCTAATATCTAGGGTGAGGCGGCGACTACTAACGAAACTTAATTAACCACAAATACATGGGCGTATGTTTATTAACCTTTGCTTAGGGTTACAAAAAAAAAAGACTTGTAAAATCAAAAGATTGCAAACGAAGAACATATCATAACACAAAGATCTCGGGGTTAATAAATCTCGGTATATAGTAAACCTTAGGCTAACACATTAAAAACGAATGTTTGCTAGGGGTGAAAGGGCGTGTGAGTGTGTTTTGTGGTAGATGATATGCAAGATGGTTTACAACTTCAGACAAACAACTTAACTATGTACAACAAAGCTACGAACTAATATTAAGCAAATCAGGGGGATCAATGGGAACCCCAGAATAAAGCGTGTATTTGATTGGGTTAGTTGGGTCGATTTTTTTTTACAAAACATCATAGTACCGCTTTTTTATCTTTGGTATATTCCAGGAAAAATTGCTTTGAATACTATAGGTACAATTAAATATACATTTATACAACTCACAGTTAATTTTTAAATAGCAAATATTTTTTTGAAAGAAAAACAATTTGCTAATTTATAAAGTGTTCAATAAGAAATATTGCTTTCAAATGTATGTTCCTTTTTGAAAGTTTAATATAACTTTCCGAATTTTGCTTATTAAGTTTGTATTTTTTAGATCTGTTTCTAAATCTAAAAAAAAGGATCTAGATCTATTTGTTTTTTAACTTTCTTGGAAGACAAGGGGCAGGGCAATTTTTTTTCAAACGATTGTAACTTAATTTAATTCCTAGAGTTTCCAAAGCAAATCACTTAAAAATAACCAAAGACTTATTTTTGGCGCCTGAGATTATTCCATTATTTTAAGCATCCCTAAATCGACCCCTAAACTAAGCTAAACTGCGTATGATTCCGAACGATTCTTAAAGCTTTTGCGGCACATCCTTGCTGGAGGCTCCCGTTCTTTCGTGATTGACGACGAACTTCTTTGCGCCCGACAATCCCTGCTTGTTGATGTAGAAGCTCTTCTGGGCCAGCGGGGAGCCCCCGCCATCCGAATCCACCACCAGGCGATTTAGAAAAGTGGCAGCTGTTTTGGCACCACTGTCGCAGGATGAGGACTCTATGCTGATGGTGGAGCAACCACCAATCGATGAGGTCTCGCTCTTGGCATCGTCCATCAGAGTGGCGTCATCCACCAGATCGTTGACCAGCACCTGGGTGCTGGAGGATGCAGTGGACAGTATGGAGGAGGTGCGACTGCGGCAGGAGGAGTGCATCTCCGATTCGGGTATCGAGATTCCCTCGTCGATGCTTTGGCTCTGGCTTCCGCCCGAAACGAGGCACATGGCAGCCTCCAAATTCGGTCCGCTTCCAACTCCTCCAGGCGAAGCGGAAACGGGTGACGGACAGCCCGAGCTGCTGCTATTGTTGTTCAGCCCACTTCCGCTCACCGTATTGTTTGTGCACAGCTTCGAGATGAACAACTTGGGCGTAATCCGGCCATCGAAGGTTCCGGAATCGGGACTGGGACACACCGACGAGGGCGATTGGCACACCGGCGAGGTTCCCCGACTAAAAAAAGGAATAAAAAGAATAAATTTGGGTAAAAGGAATTACTGGATGTTAAAAAGTTTAGAAAATTGTGACACCTTTTTTATTACAACTTATTAAATATTTATTTAAATGTTATTTTTGCAAAATTAAAAGCGAAACATTTAAGAAATAGTAAAAACGACATCTGTTGATTTTTGAATTATTTTAAAGCCGTGTACATTAGTTGACGTATTGCAAATCTAAGTGTTCAACAAGTGGCACATTTGCATACATACACTTGTGCACTTCTTTTAAAATTTTAATTAGTATCTATCTACAACAAATATTTATAGCAGTTATTTTTAGACTTCTGAAAAATTGTTTGGCATCGACACGTTCAGAAAGTAATGTAATTTAGCTTGAAGAGCCTTATCTAAATTTTTACTAAAGACCATTTAATTTAGGACAAGATTAACTCAAAAAGAATAACTTAAAATTAAAAAAATAAATTAATTTACTGGAGGCTTCTTAAAATTTTGAGTAGAAAATTCAAGTATGGTCTTACCTTTCCGTGAAGATCTTCTTGAGGGGTGGCGGCGAGTAGACGCTCCAATTGCTGCCCTGCATGGGATTATCATCCAGCTCGAACTTCCTCTTGACGGGTCCCAGCTGAGATGGTCTCATGGCAATGGGAGACATCGATCGCCTGGTGGCAAAAGTGGACCGCCTCGTGGGCGATGGTGAATAGGGTAATCTCATTCCCGCTCGATTGTTCGTGGGACTGGGACTGGAACAACTGGTGCTACCCGTGGCTGGCAGGCTAACCTGCAGGGGATTGGAGAACTCATCCGATTTGCAGGACCAGTTCTCGGCCACCAGGGTCAAGTCCTCCCAGCTCTGAGAGATTTGTATTTCCCGATGGACTTCTCTCTCGTGATTCACCTCTCTACTGTTGAGGTCTGCGCACTCCTCCTGCCTGAGTTGGGAAACCCTAGGCGTTAGGCAAAGAGTGGCTCCATTCGCTGCAGTCGTGAGCGGACTATAGCTGGCTGAATACCGCCGAGCTCGGGGAGTGAATATATTGAATACAGGGGCCGGCGAAACCTCCCTCGAATTGGGCTGCGAGCGAATGTGTATGTTTTTGGCGAAGCAATCGATGGATGGGATATTCGGCATTTGGATATCCAGCACCTGTTGGCCCTTCTTCGGCGTCTGCTCGTGCTCCTTGGCCGCCAGAGCGGCCGCTGCGGCTGCGCGTGTGGTCATCGGGGTCTTGCCCGCTTTTCCAGCTGGAGGCGTCCGGATTATCGGGACACTCAGACAGCGTTTGAGGGTCTTTGAGCTCCCGCTCGGTGGCGGCGGATCCAAAGTGTCCATGGGCACTGCCAGGGGGTTTTCCTGCTGCTTTTCCTCGCCGCTGGCTTTCGTCTCCGATTCCATTGCCGTCTTATCTAAAATTAGAAAGTGTTTATTTCTTAGCTCTTAGGGTTATTTTTATACCCTTTGCAGTGGGTATTCCTATATTAGGTGGCAGCTATAGTGCAGTTTAATTCTGTGCATTTTGTGGTCTAGTGTTTATCTTAATGAAATATCTGTTTTACTTGGTTTTAAGACTGTGACTTAAGGGGCTTTAAAATGAAATAAAACATACTTCTGTGTACGTAGAATTTTGCGATTCTTTATAAAACTTGGCACTTGGAAAAGGTTTCCATCTTTAGAAATGGTACCAATTTTTATAACGTCGTTTTACTGTTTTGGTTTTAGGCGTAAAATCATTTCTAATATTATTTTTGTAAGATATACCAGTCTTGGTTTGAAAAAAAAACTAGTTTAAATCTCAGTACCATGATGGTGTTAAATAAATGAATTCTTTTAAAATTTTCTAAAGACCTCTCATTGTTTAGTTACAATTCCACAGATACACGATTATTTGCTGTCACAGGTACGGTCGTACCAAAGAGCTATCAGCTATCAAGATAATTCAATCAAAGATATGTTATAGTCTTTCAATTGGGTTTCCCAGATATTGTCAAGATAAGACCCAAAAAATAGCACTTCCATATCCTGCAGCAGCCGAAGGACTGATCTCTGGTTTCCCAGTTAGTTCCAAGCTCCGGTGTCCGATGACAACATCCCAATCCCCATCTTCGAGTAATTTTCCGACTGTCCAAGGTAGCTGAGAGTTTCCCGATTTTCCACAGGACTTCGGGGCGCAGCGACAGCGCTGCCGGCGTCGCTGCCGCCCCGGGCAGAGAGACTGTCTATATTTTTTCTCCCACAAAACTGCGTGCCCAGCGAGGCAACTTTTGGCAGCCACTTTTCACGCCCTAAATGCACTTAGCCCATTCAAATAACTGCTGATTTAGCATGGCCAAACCGTGGGGAGCATTTGGCAATACCTTAAGTGAACACAAAACACATGCAGATGCCTTAAAATACTTACAAAATTGTGTCCTGTGATTGTAATTTTTCAGCTACTTTAGTTTTTTTATAGTGTTGGCAACCGACTAAACGCGAGACTCACATATACACGAGCATGCAGTATGACAAATAAGGCATGGCCTTAAAAATGTACAAAAGTTGAATTCACTTCACCTTAGTTAACAGTTACATACGTACGTCAAGTGTGTAAGTTTAACCAAATTTAGTTTTAACTTTTCCTTTTGTTTATGGCACTAGGTTTTTGCTTTAATCAGCTGGTCTGATGACTGCGACATTTTAATGTCTGATGGGACGCACGTCATGCAGCTCTGCGCGAAATCGCTGTTCAACACTGTGCGCGCGCAATTTAAATTTGTTCGATGCCTAGGTAAATTATAAATATATCTTTACAAATTAAAATCCAATTTGTATAATAGTAACTGACAAAAAAAAATTAAAAATAAAAACCTTTTACTTGCGAGTCATTTCGAGTTGATAAATTTTATTTTGACAAGTTCAAATTAAAAAAAAGAAAAAGATAAATACTTATTTTACTAATTATAAAAAAGTTCTCATTAATTTTAAAAACAAAACAAAACTAAGCCAAAAAACCCTCTGTGAAAATCATTAAAAATGCAAATATAGACACATGTTATATTTATTTATTATGCGTAACTTAAAAAGAAAAATCGAGTTATGTGGAACACACACTCATGCTTACAAGCGGCTGTTGTAATTTTGGTTTCTTCATTGTTTGTTAATCTTTAACAAAAATCACAACAAATTATAATAACACAGTCGAACCAAGATATCAGACTAATTGAATCTGTAAACCATACGTAACTTAGTATTAAACGCTAGGCGATTGAAACTGGTTTGGAAATTGGCTGTTCATCGTTCTTAGTTTTTCTTCTTTTTTGCTCAACTAATAATACTTAAGACTTAAATATCCTTTTTGTATTCGGCGAAATTTTCAGTTTCATTTTACTGACGACTAAGAGCTAAAGTTACATTTTAAGCTAATTTGTTGCTTGATGCGCGTTTTTCCGTTTCCTTTGTATGTTTTTGTTTTCCTGTTGCTTTTTGGATGGTTTGCAATTGAAATCGTTCGTTACTTGACTAAGTATGTGAAACGCGCAGAGAGAAGAGAGATGATGGATAAATGGCCTGATGGAGGATTACTATGAGCGACATTTGTTGGGTGGCTGAATGTTGAATTGCATTGGTTGAGTGAGTTGGCAAACGCAGAGCATCTGAGCGGAGTTTCATTGCGGTACAAGTTCCGCTCAACTTAACCATCGGATAAAGCGGGCGTGACCCATCCGTACTTCTCGTGCGTCTTCACCAGCGAACGGAATGACTCCTCGGCCTGGCGACTGCAAAATAAAATAGTTTATTATATGTTTCTTTCAAAGTTTAATTTAGAATCCTTCTTAACCCACCGAGTGAATTCCTTTGTACTCTTTGGCTTGCGTGTGATCCGACCCTGACCCTTGACGACGCTGGCGGCGAACTGCATGATGACTGCCTCCACTGTGTAGGCGCTGGCCCATCCACGTGGTGTCAAGAGTTCCATGCAGATGGCGCCGCCCTCCATCACGTAGCCCTTCTCGATGCGCGGCTCCACCACGCGCATGAACGGCGGGGCAAAGGGAAAGTTATCAGGGAAGCTTAGATGCAGCAGGATGGCCGGCACTCCCATCTCCACCATGTCCCTGGCCAGTGGCGAGTCGGGATCGATAACGTGCAGGCGAACGTGCCATTCGAACAGGCTGTCGTTGACGAGTTCCACCTGATAAATGTATGTTTATATGTTAGTTAATCATATCTACTTATTAGAACAGTGGTTTAAATGTGTTGAGACAACTGAAGTTCTCAGTTTATCCTTGGTCTTTTACTTACCGTAAAAACTGCATCGTTCTTTGACTGAAGTCGCTCCATTTCGCGGTATTCCTTCATGAGGCGGCGCGATCGAATCGTTTGATCTGGCGCCGCCACCAGCTGGCGTCCCGCCGTCGGCGCCACTCTGTAATTAGGATTAAAAGATTTTGGGGTAAGCTTGGTACGTAAAATATGGGGTGATTTTTTGACAGACTTTTTGATACAAAATTGGTTTATGAAACTTACTTGTGATCCTGTCGGCGCCGCTTGCCGGGGGAATCCCACACAGCCTTATCGGCTGCCATGCGGACCACGGCGTTCTTGGCGGCTCCAGATCCCGACGATGATCCCCCGCCCATTGCTCCGCCGCCGCCCATTGCACCGCCGCCTCCTGCTGAAGGGGCAGCTGCCCCGTCGTGATTGTTGTTGTTTATGTTCGGACTGCTGCCGGTGGCTCCATCAACCTTGTCATTGTTGTTATTATTATTATTCATGTTATTATTGTTATTATGGTTGTTGTTATTGTTGCTGGACTTGTGGAAGATTTTGCGGAATGCAGTGACAACTCTCTCCTTGGAACGCGACGACATCGTTTATGGGTTGGATTGGTCTTGGGTTTGATTTGGTTGAGAGTTCCTTGAGCGGTGGCTTTTGATTTTTTAGTTAACAAGTATTGCGTGGGCGTGGTTGCTCAGTCTTCTTCTTCTGTAAATTGTTTCTGGTGCACTGTGGGTAATGAGTTAATGCTGCAAGTATATAAATAAAATTATTTTATTAGTAAAGGTTGCCAATAAAAAACGTCTATATTTCACATATTGTATCTATATTGTAGATTGCTTTTAGAATTTGGTAAATAAGAAACCATTTAGAAAACACCTGTGTGATTACAATGGGAATAATAAGCTTAAGTGATAAAAAATATAAAAATAACAACCCAAGCTTCAAATTTGTTTGCAATCTGTGAATTGGTTTTGAATTGCTTAGGGAGTATATTAAACTTTAATCCAAATATCTTTGTTTTAAATTTTTAATTCCCTTATTCAATGTTTCCATAAGATTCGATTAATCAAGGTATTTTCGCTTAAAAAATGGTGAACTATCCTCATTGGGTTTAAAAATAAAGTTTGATGGAAACACTTTAAGTTGCTCAAATCCAAAAAGTAAGTAAGGGAAAAACCCGGTCCTATTAAATTAAATATGTTATTTAAGCTTTTGAGGTTTTACACACAGTGTATTGTAAAAAAAAAAAGGACTACACTAACGATTTCTTGGAGCAAACGTAAAAAATTAACATACTTGTGCATGCTAAGGATGCCATTACTTGGAATTTGATTCCCTCCAAGCAATTTTCATATTTTAGTAGACCCTCCCCAACACAATTATGTGACCTTGAACCAGCGCCTACATTTGTAAGCCGCCCCACAACAAAAACCCGGAGATACTTAACCATGTCTAGCAGCCATAAGCACAAACACATATCCTTGGCGAACTTTCTCAAGTGAATAGCACGAGAGCACCAACGAAATATGTTAAATACTCGCCTCAACGAAAACAAAACGACTCATAAAGGCGTCCTTTGAAAGAGAAACGACATAAAAACTTATTTCGTCGCAGCCAGTAGATATTTAGAGTAAGGAGAAACGGCAGCTTAGGGGAAGGTTGTGTCAGTGTATACATGGGAAGAATATGGTCATAAGATAAGAAAAGATTAACATAGTATTTACAATGAACAGAAATAAACAAAAATATGTTATCTTGTCACATTTCGATGATGATAATTAAAGTAATTTCTTTGATGAACGAACTTCAATTGGTATTTTGTGCCATTATTTTTAAAGTAAAAGTATTCAATGGTTAAGAACTAATTTTCCCCTTTTGATAAACAATAAACTTTGATTTGAATATCTTTTTTTAACCAATATTTTTTTTATGACTTTGAAGTTTTACATTTTCATAGAAACTTGGAAAGAAAAACAAATGTGGGTGTTTTATTTCCATTTTTTTTTTCTGTGCAGGAACCAAAACACTCGAGGCGCACAAGTTTTATGGCCCAAGTTTACGCAGCCTCTGGAGTGGCTGCTCTTCCTCGCTCCCCCATTCCCTTGCCAAGGAAACACAACCGCCCCCATTTTTACCACCCCTCGAGGTGTTCGAGGTGTTGACCATGGTCTCGCCAAATTGTTTGCCTTGCGCATAATTAGCTTTGGCCCCCCAGTGCTCGAGTCCTCAAAGGGGATTTCTGGGGTCACTCCTGGCCTTCTGGACTTAAGCCAAAACCTGAACTTGGTGACCAAGGACAACCGTTGTGGGCGTAACTTTTTTTTTATGGAGGTGAGTGGGGCCAAGGGACTATTATTATTATAAGAGGACAGATAGGTGTGAGCTAAGAGATCAGATATGTAAATGGGGTTCAAGGGATCCTGCGGAAGGTTGCCAAATTTTAGGTTTACCAAAATATATTTCTTATTTCGGTTTTATTTGTGGATATATTGCCAAGACGTCGCATCCATAAAATGTTTTTTTTTTCCTTCAATGCAGATTTGTAATTTTGTACAGTTGTAGGTGAAGTGTATAAGTCACTGTGATTATTGAAAGGGAAAATATAACACTTGAATTCAAAAAATTAATGTAAAATCAATACCCATTAAGTTCTCCCACAGCAAATTGCCCATTAGTGATGATTGGTTGGCCTACTTTATTTGCTACACCTATAAATTTCGATTATTATGAAAATAAACATAAATCAGTGTGCCAAGTAGTTAACATTTGGTCAATTGGTTTTATACATTTAAAAAGGTGTAGGTTATCAAACTAACGTTGCTGATTATTTTTAATAAACTCTGACAAGCACTCAAGTATCTTTTTACTCAGTTGTCTTCCTTTGCCACTCAATTTTATTCAGTCCCAGCCAAATAAACTTTCTTGTTTTACCCAAATTTATTACAATCTTCTCTAGGCTTAATAACTTTTCCCATAATCTTGTTAAGCCTTCAAATTATGAATGATTGATTGATTAATGACTCTGGCTTAAGGGAATCCACTCCCTGAAACTGAAACCCCACAGACTCATTAAGAGTTCATCAAGGTTCGAACTATTGCAGACCGACCTCCCGATATTTTCTTCCTTCCTTTGCTTTTCCGCCCAGTTATGGGCCATTTCCTTCCTGCAGCTCTTGTATGTCCAACTGAAAGTATTTTTAGACAAAACTTTTTGCACTTTTGCTTTCAGCTAGGGGGGCACGGGCACTACTAGAGGAAAAATAAAAACTGACCGAGGCCGAAACAAAGGCGCCACAGGAATCTTCTACCAAACCAAACAAGTTTTACAAATAATTGAGAAGGGAATGAAGCGGGACGAAGTCGTCTAGAAAGCAATGGTATTTGTGTTCTCTGGCTTTCGGCAAACATTTCTACAGTTATGTTGCCATTTGTTATACCAAATAAATGTCAGCTATGTTGAAATTATTATGGCATCCTTAAATGCAGACAAAAACTTGGGGTGAGTCGAAAAAAAAGGTTTTGCAACATGAAAAATGATAACCATTATTACTAAAAAAAAAGGTTTTTTCTTATTTTTAAAACCGGTTAAGCAAAACACATACTTCTTTTGTATGACATTTGACATTAAATGTTTTGAAAACTGTTTCAAAAATTCACATATTTACCAGATATACGGGAAAAAACCATTAATTCCTTTTAGTTAAAATTTTCAAAAAAATATCTGTAAGTTATTTTCGATTGAGCCACCCTAATGCACACACATATCTATAGATTGGGCGACAAATTGACTGCGCGGGTTGAAATTATAGTACCCTCGAAAATATATCTTATCTGGCGCCATGAAAATCGATACGGAAATACCAAAAGCAACACCCTCTCAGCAAATGACCCTCACCATCTACCCACTTCCCCTCCCCTGTTATAACGTTTTATCCCATTCTAAAACTGACCTACCCCACACAGATATTTAATAATAGCCTTCGGGCTGTCTGTCTGAATCAATTTTATTTGCGTAATCAAATAAAGATAGCAGCGAAATTTTAAATCACGCTCCATTTCGAGGAGTGGGATTATTTGTTTTATAAATGAATTTCTAAATGGTAGAGACTTGCTTTTGCAGGACATTTAATTAATAAATCAATTAATGTATAAAACAGAAATGTTAGGCATTTATAAACTTAAAATAATTATTTATGACCCAATATAACTTAAAAAACAGTGGGAAAATATAAAGGGGCGAGCAATCAAACAACTTCAACTTTTTTGATTTTTAAAATACAAAATGTATATACTACGTACACAAACTTTTACTTATGTATGTATGTATGAACATATCCGTATAAAGTTAAATATGGGCATGTACAAGCAACTCGGCTCATGTATTATTGTTGTTTCAGTGCATGCAAATTTCCTTGCCTGTCGCATGCAAAATAATTTCAGAATGCAAACACGAAAGTAAAAGGGAAAAACAACCACACAAACTGGAAAAAATGCAAAAATGTTGAAATTAAGAAGAGAAATGAGAACTGTGTCAGTTTGCAAAAAATGCAGGCGATGCTCAAGTTCTGTGCTCTCCTTACGCGTTTGTTTTTTTATTGATTTTCGATGCCTGCCGACCGACTTTTTTTGGGGTACAACTCCAAATGAAATGCAAAAGTAAAACACTTAAAAAAAAGGGGTCTACACGTTTTCTATGCACAAACACGTAAGAAATCTTTTAATGATTGAACTATACTCCGTTAGAAAATACAAAAATTAAGGACTAATATCTGTGACTTGTAGAGCACTTTACAATATTAATGAAATGATCATTTCCATACGTTCTTTCTTACTTATTTAATAAGTAAATGATAAACGTTTTATACAATGCAATTAAATAAATTAATAGTATAATTTCTTGGAGTGCAGGGAGCTTAAGAGAGACGTATTGTTGTTAATCAACTGTTTGGTGCAGCAGCTGAACAATGCGGAAATATTTTTACAGGGGATATGTGGGAGGCAAGGAGAGAGAAAGAGAGATGGCGAGAGAGAGATGCTGACTAATGGCCCCTGCAACAGTTCTTTGTTCTTGTTCTCTGCCATTAGCGAACACCTACACACACACACCCCCACAGACAATTAATCCCCCCCTTTCCGTCACCCTCACACCCATCACGTGTGGTTGCCATGGCATTCAGCTTCTCCTTTTCTCTCTGCTTTTGCACTTACACTTATCCTATCAACAGTGATGACCATTTTCGATTGGTAAGTAGCTAAAAAAGTAGTTAAATCAATCACAAAATAAAACTAGGAAATGTTGAAACGCTAATACATTTATTTTAATATAAATTTATGAAAAATTATTGAAAAATCGAACCCACGAAAATGTTTCATTTTTATTATAATTTTAAAAAATATTATTAATTTTAAGTACCCTTTGATTAAGTTTACGTATAATTTGAAATGGATGTTTTTTTTTATTTGAAGCTAAATTAGCATCACCAATGCTCATCCTTTCCCTCTTACTTTTACCCCTCTTACAAACATAGTTTCTCTGGCGGCGCTGGTGGCATTGTTCTAGAATCTAGATGGAAGTCCGAGGGTCACCGCTTGTTACGGCTTTGTTAATTTATTTATAAACAATTCCTCGCTCGGACTCTCGTGCACATGCAAATTGAATTAAGCCACGGATTGCTTTTTTCCCTCTGTTTGCCCCCCTCTATCCTACAGTATCCATTGAAAGCTTTTAAATGTGCATTCAGCATTAATCAAGGCCAGGCAGCATCTCCTTTATTTCCTGGTTGGATGATGTTGGATGCTAACCAAATCGAAATGCTTTGTCACTCGATGAGGTTCGTTGACTCTCTTTTTCCAGACCCAATAATTCCCGTTAACTGACTAACGGTCTGTGACTGATGTTGGATGCTTTGACCCCGCTATGGTCTCCCAAAAAAAATACTTGTAATAACGAAGCAAAGCTTAAGCTCCTCGCGCTTCTGACCTTGGAAATGTCTCTGTTGGCTTGTTTATCATTTTCAAGTGGCGCCATAACACATGGCACACAAGAAAAAATATAGCAACCATAATCTAGGGAAGTAAAAAGCTTACCGAAGTTTGGAATGCTCTTGAAGGACTTAAAAATATTTATATATTTATTTTCTAAATATTTGTTTATTATCGATAAGAACTAGGTAAACCCATTTGGTCTTGAACTTGTTTCTGGCGATGTGGGTTTAGAACATGGAATTTTGTTAAATTATCTCCACAAATTCAAGTTACGATATGCTAATATTCAAAAAAATTATATAATATTTCAAAGTTCACAGAATTTAATTATAAGACACTTCGCAAACTGCTCCACTCTTCTCAGAAAGGATATCAACTTCTAAAAAAGCTTACGCACCACATTTTGTTTATGTATTTATTAAGACTCCGCCAGGCATTTTCAGCACGTTGATATGGACAGAGAGAGCAAGAGGGCTCCTAGACAACCGACCCGAGGGGGAGTGAGTGTTAGCCAAAAGATGAAAAGCCTGGCCAGGCCCTAAGCCCCTATTTTATCCTTGCTCCGCCATACTTTCTCCCCTCTGTTCTTAGCTGGCGCGTGTTTCATTCAAACGGAAGCCATTTATGAAATTGCTTTCGACAAGAGGAGCAACAAAAGCAAAAACAACAGAAACCTCCACAGCAACAATGGCCACATCTCACGGGTTAAAAGTGGACTTTGATATGGACATCGGATCGGACGAGGGATATGGTTCATATACTATAAGCGTCATTTGATGACGTTAGCGGTTGAATTGCGGGCTCAGTCTGGCTGATGTCCAAGTAAGCACACACAGAGAAATCAACAATGTTTGTCATCAATTTGGAATATTATATTTTTATTTTCTGTACTGGGACTTTTACAGAGGGTTCGTGGGATATAAGAATAATTCAAGAATATTTCGTTATGACATTATAAACTAACATTACAGAGGCAGCCAGTTTTATGTTAAAAATGTTTCAGTATGCGTCCTTCTACTAAAACCAAATCCAAAAACAAGGAACAGGGTTTTAAGCTTGTTTTCTTGAAGCTGAAGAATTGGCGATCTTCGTGTTTCTTATATTTTATGTTAACTTATTTGAGTTCAAGTTTTTTTTAATTTACAATGCTGAAATGATTTTATTCATGTTGAATCGACTTGAAAAAAATTTTTAAGGCCAAAAGGTCGTTTCGGGAAGGTGTTTCTTGAAAAAAAAAATTTTTTTATAAAGTGGTTATGCGAACAATATTACAATTTTATATTTTTACATAACCTTTAAAAAAAATTGTAAAATATTTTTTTTATTGTTTAACATTTTAAAACATTTAACTTTATTTGTTCAATTAATATTACGATGCCCAAATCTGTTATGATGAAAACGAATGGGCCAAAGTGGATTTGGGTAAGTAGAGAATTTTGTTTTCTGTGCATCCACGTCTATGTCGATAGCTCGTGTGTGAAGCGACCTGTCAATTTGGCTTTTGTCTGGTGTCAAAGTTAAGCACTTTGGATAGCGGTTATTGCACACGAGATAAGCTTCAAGTGCTTAATACCGAGGGTGGAGCAGATTGTTGCCCGTTTTACGTTACGTCGTCCGCTAGCTTATTGAATTTTTGGTAACCGCTCATTAACCACTCGAAAAGTATGCAGTAAAAAAGTGCTGGACTAATAAAGATGAGCAGAGTGGTGAACTTGAAACTCTGTCATTAAAATTTCATAATAAAAATCATTACTAAAATTCAAATCCTGTGCTCAAAGTTGGACACAATTCAATATTACTTCAACATTTATTAAAATTTACGTTGTAAACCAATAAATTAAATCCATAAGTCTTCAAAAAATGGTATTGTGACAGATCTTCTTAAGCAGTTCTTTTAAATTTAATTTCTTTAATTCCTAAACTCCTCCGATATGATATCCCCAGTTGCACCTGAAGGAGAACAAGACAGCTGACGTCAATGGCTGACCTGGGAGCAAAAAAAAAAAAAAAAAAAGAGGAACATACAGGGAGACACGCACCAAGTGCTACCTGCCATATTGTTTATGCTCGCTGAAATTGTTTATCACCTGCCACCTGCATAAACTCATTCGATAGCAGGAAAGTTCATCTAATTGCCGGCGACCCTTGCTCTTTCCTTCTCTATTTATAGAGTCCCTTGGGTATGGGGGGATCCTTGGCTCCTTCGTTGCCCCCGACTTCAACTCAAATTTCCATGGCCATGCATAATCAATTTATGCGTGCGCTGGGTTAAATCTATAAATTAATTCAGCCGTAAAAATAAAATGCCTACTCGGCTGGGCTGGTCCATAAAAAGTTCATGTGCCAAAGTGCACACTCAGCCACAACACCCACGCTAAGCTTCATTGATCATCAAGTGCGATTTAAATGCACAACGTGTGAGGAGTTCGGGCGCAGGATAGAAATTACAGGGAGCACTCCCAATGGGATACTTTATGGAAATTTTTTTTTTTTTGTCTATTAATTTTTTAATAGTTAATCGCTGACAAATACTTGTATTATTTTCCATTTAAATTGATGTGTTTGAGGTTGACTTTAAAAACGCTTAAATAATATCTTATCTGAAGGAGTCATTATGTAGAAATTGTTTGGCTCGCTTATGTTTGTATTCCCATTTAAATATGTTGTTTAAAATATTTCAGCCTATCTTAAAAATCTGTTTCGATAACAGTACAAACAAAATGTTTTAAAGATTTCAAGTTACTGAGAATGGTTTATAAATTCGTAGTTTCTACTGTAAAAGGAAGAGGATGCAAAACGCTTTGGCGCCTGCCTTACTGTGCTAAATAGCGGGACATAAAGTAAGGGGAAAGGAATGGAAAGGGGAGAAGGAGAGCGAAAGATAGAGAAGGCGGGCTTTTATTATCTATCGTTCAAGCTTATCCCATCTCTTTTTCTCTTCCTGGCAAAGTGGAGCTGTGATTTCATTCATGAATACCAAATAATGTGAAGACGCCTTTTTGACTTCTTAGCTACACATACATAAGAATGTACATATGTTCATATACATACACATATGTACGAGTGTATGAGAATGTTTGTAAATATATTGGTGGGCGTGAAAATGTCAGCCGTAAATACAATTTGAGAATGTTCCGTTGTTGAGCTTCCATTCATTTGCTTAGATTTATTCCCACAATCTCTCTGTGCTCTGCTTCTTTTTGGTATTTCTTTCATCCTCCTCTTTTTCTTCTTAACTGTCACAGGCAATAAAGGCGAAAATGCAAAAGGAACAACAAACACAAACATGAAATTGAATAACCAACAAAATCCGAAAAGTTTTGTTTGTGTATTATTTGAGGCCCTTTTTTCATCCTTTTTTGAGCTTATTTTTAGCTGAAACTTTTCATTTCCCTTTTGTTCTCTGTTGCGGCTTGTTAAAGATTTAAGGGAATTTTGTTCAAATGTAACAGTTGTTGGCTTTTTACTGGTTTATTTTGAGAATATACAGAAGTCCAAAGAAAAAATCATAGTCAGAGCATTGCAAAGATAAAAAATACTACACACAACTTAACAACAACTGCATCTACACTGTGGGTTGATTCCACAGTAACATTAAAGAACAGGAGAAAGTCTAATGGTTAAAAATCCTCAAAAAAAACATTTTTAAAGCCTAAAAAAAACTTGACCATGACTGCAGCCTTGTGAACCCGACTTGCACTAAAAAAAAAAAAACTATGAAAAGAGCTCTTGAAAATGTTCAGTATCAAGTTCAATGAAAAGCTGGCATTGGCAGAACAGTACAAGACAGAGACAGCATCAGCGTCCCTTTCAGTCCCACTTGAGGGACACGATAAATCCCGTCCAATGTCAAAAGCTAAAGTGCAATGAATAGGACAAACACAAACAAGTGGACACAACAACACACACGAACACACGTTTATTTGACAGGCTTGTTTGTTAGTGTCATGCTTCAATTGAAAATCGAAGGGGTGATAGAGAGAAAGAGGAGAAAAACGGCAGCACGTACAACACACAAAGTTACAATTATTTGTAGGAGTGAGAGGTCAAAAGCTTTTAATTGGCAAATTGTTGTGAGACGCCACAAACCAAAAGGGATACAACTAGAAGAGGGGGAGGGCTCTAAGGATAGGGATAGAGAGGAGATAAGAGAAAAAGGCAACTAACACATACTGTTAGACTTACCAAGCGCCAAATGCAATTCGCCGTTGTTGTTGTTGTTGCTTCCCAAGAATCGTGCTTATCAGTGTTTTTTGTGTTCTTAATTTCTTTTTTATTTATGCAGTTTCGCTTGCAACACGCACAGGCAAACAAATAATACCGAACCGACGAGAAAATCAATCAAATGCAATAGATCCGACGAATTATATTTTTTTATTGCGCGCTAAGCAAAATGTAATAAACATTCCAAGTTTCAGCTTTTTTTTTTCTCCCAAATGGATTGGAGCACCAATTTTTAGCTGCACTTTTTTCGCCCGCGAAAGCGGAGAGAATCTGAGAGAAAGAAAATTACCGAGAGAACAAGTGTGACCGCTGTTCGACTCACGTAAATATACTTGACACGGCAAAGCAAAAATACCACAATATACCATTCCACCAGTGTTGCCGACTTAGCTTTTTTTCTGGCCAGATCAGGCTTTTTTTAAAACTGGAAACCAGGAAGGCTCCTGACTTTTGGCTATTTTACAAATTTTATTAATATTTTGTTTAGCTGTTTTAAATATGTAAAACAAAAGAGTAAATAAGTAATATATTTTGCTATTTCGGTTGGCCTATCCAGCTACAAATGACGACCGATTGAAGGCAACAATGCATTCCACATCAAGCTGGAAATGGCAAAGCTGTTTGCAATCGACCGTCTGGGATCTTTCAAATAAAAAAAAAATAATAATAGAAATTCCCAGGGACCGAAAATAATTATTATGAGTTTAAAAAATTGAAGCCCAAAACAGTCTCCAAAAAATTGGAAAAAATTGTCATAAGTTAAATTTTCATGGCGAATTTAAAAACAAGATAAATGTTTTTTTTCAATTTTATGAAAAATTTATTTTTAATAATTAAAATTAATTTTAATAATTAAAAATTAGTAATAATTATTAAATATCAATTTTTATATAAAATTGCGCATGACTTTTATTTTCAATTTTTATTATATAAATTGAAAATATAAATTATTCGATAACTTTTATTTTAAAAATTGAAAATAAAGATTGAATCTATATATCTTTTGATCCGTAGAAGCCAGATCCAATATATATGTATATATATGATCTACACATCAATACCTTTCAGATGGTATATAATAAGTATGTATATATTCGGATCGACTTCACATTTTAGTCAACGTTTTGTATTCATATTCTGAAATTATTTATGAAAAAAAAAATAAAATCAAACTTTTTTTTTTTTTGTATGGAGACCCTTAAAATTCAAACCTTGGTAGCGACCCCTAAACCTTGACCTAAAAAAAATAAAAAAAGGTATTTCATATTTCGAGGTATATATTCGATTTCGAAAGTGCCCCGTTGCAAATTCAACAATCGACCAAATAAGGACCACCCTAATATATACATACTTATTATATACCATCTGAAAGGTATTGATGTGTAGATCATACTATATATACTATATATTGGATCTGGTTCTACGGATCAAAGTATATAGATTCAATCTTTATTTTCAATTTTTAAAATAAAGTTATCGAATAATTTTTATTTTTCAATTTATATAATAAAATTGAAAATAAAGTTTTGGATTTTTATATAAAATTGATATTTAATAATAATTACTAATTTTTAATTATTAAAATTAATTTTAATTATTAAAATAAATTTTTTCATAAAATTGAAAAAACTTTTATTTTGTAATTTTTTTTTTAATTATAACCGTTACAGTCCCTGGAAATTCCTGTAAAGCCGGTAAAATCTTTTGCGCTACATAATAAAAACGACAATTTTGACCCAGTAGTACTGGGCAAGTACTTCCTTCTTCCAAAAATGTTCAACTCAACTGATTTAATCCAAATAAGATTGAAAACAGGGTTGTCACTTTAAACAAATTTTGATTTCAGTTTTTAATGTTTTTGGGTTGTTTTCTGGGAAATATCCCAAACCAAACAGTAGCAACTATCTAGCAATAGCAATAGCAATTGTTATACGAAAGAAATATGCAGTACATAAATTAACATTTTAAAATACTCCCCCGCGCCTTTAAAAATTACAAAAAACAAGACTGTGTCTGTATCGAACTTCAGTTAAAAAAAAAAATGCTTTTTATTTGTTTTGCAGAGTTTACGTTTATTTTGTTTAAGAAATGTCTAGAACACCAATAAAGTAAATTCAGTAGCAAACAAGTACGATTAGTATTATTAAATTTCCACTTGTTGTTTGCATTTTATTGCTTTCCATGGCCATTCTCTTATGTCTATATAAATACGAGTAATATGAGTATATTAACCATTTCAGTTACGAAAAAGATTCTACATTCCAAATGCCTTTCTTGTAATTGTTGTAGTTGATTATGAGTATTTGCTTCTCCATTTCTTTTTTAGTAAGTAGTTCGTTAAAATTGGATAATGGTTCCATAAAGAATATAATACTGCGCTTTTGCAACAGATAGGTTATTTTCAAGATACTACATAATCATAGGCAAACAATCAAAAATAGCCGCTACATACTAATCAACAAATGTTACTCTCCTCCTTATCGGTTATTTGTAGTTTTTAAATATTTTTTAAATATTTTTAAGCACTTTGAATACAGATTTACGTGGCTTAAAAATAATTTCATATTCATGATTAAATTGTGTGTACGTTTTCAACGGAATCTCAAAATTGCAAGGAAGATATTTGGCTGCTTAGTAGTTTATAGTACGAAACATCTATAATTTTATAGCTAATGATTAGGAATTGTGCTGTATGAAAGAAAGTAAAAATAAATCAAACAAATCAAAACAAAAGGAAATTATAATGTTTCTTGGGTTTCGTTTATTTTCGTATTAGTTGTTATAGATCTTAGCTAATAAATTCTGCTAGGAAACTATAAAATTAAAAATTCTTTAAAGAATAATATCGAGATTAAAGTTTGATTTTGTTGTGTTTTTCAAATCGAACTTACAGTACTACAAAATGAATTTGACTAATTTACGAAAAACAATGACGATTTATAAAGTTAAATCTAAACAAGGTTCGAGGCCCGAGCTGAGGGAAGTTGTCTTAGCTGGAAGTTTGCACAAACTGGATATGTTTTGTGTTGATTTTGGAAAACTTGAAGGCTTTGTCAACTCTGGCTTGGTCCCTTCCCCAGCTGAAACCCTTTTCTATAAATTCACATGGTCCGAAACTAAAGTTTTAAAACTAATTTACACTTTAAGCTAAACTTTTGATGCATCTCACATAAAAAATAATGTACATTGGTTTTATGATCTTAACTATCCTCATCTTGGATTTGTTACCCCCGAATAACAACAAATTGAACAGCACGATGAATTTTGGTTTTTTGTTATCCGACTCCTTTTGGTGTTATGTTTCTGTATATTCCATTCCTATTAATGAAGTTGACCCTTGACTCTTATACGGTTCCGCACTGTATAATAATTAGGGGGCAGAGGTATGTTTGTATGAGTTATAAGATGATTTCCGTCGAGCTCTGCTGCAGTGGATCGCAATTATACGACTCGGAATTTGGTAAGGGCGAGTACTTGGAGTGTCTTTTGCTGATTACTGCAGGATTCAGAGGTGCAGCCGTGGTGGTGGTGTAGCTATAGGTGGTTCCACATCCATTTAAACTTGTTACAGTGCTCACTAATCCAGGTCCTGGATATTTGGCTACTGTCACCACACTGGGTGTAAGTGTAGCCGTTGAGGAGTCATTACTTCCCACGGTTCCTATACTCCTCTTGGCAGTAGTTTTCCTGCGCACTGGTGTCTCCTGCAGCACGGCGGATTTCCTTATGGTCTGCTGCAGCAAGGCATTCACATCGATTGCTGGCCAGGCGACCAGCGAAACACTTCGTCATAAGGAGTTGTCCACAGGAGAAGAGGCTCGTTTGTGTTTGCCATGCGGATTGCGATTCCAGTGTTTGCAGGACGGCGGCTCCACTTCCCTTCCTTGTGATTCTCCCGTCTCTTTTTGCTCCAGCTTTTCTCTTTTGTCCTCTTCTTTGATTGGATAAGAAGTAGCTCCTCCAGCGGTGGATGACAGCGAAAAGTATTCTGCTGATTGACTCAGAGAAGAGGCATCGGCATCGGTTAAGTTTCCTCCACCGTTGTCACTTCTCATGGTGTGATCTCCATGATCGTGATCCATAAAGGAAGACCTCTGGGTGCTGAGCGGTGTCAATGTACTACTATGCAAATCATCACCCTCTTGCGAGGGAGTTATAGTATGGTCTACAGCAGTACAAAAAGCTTTCCCTTTGCCCCGTGGTTTCGTCGTCTTCATCATCGGCTTCCTCCTCCTCCTCCTCGTCTCCCTGAGAACAAGAGCCACAACAGCAGCTGGAATTATGACAAGAACAGAAACTTGCTCTCCTAGAGCTCGGAATACATTGATGGCACTCCGCTGACACGGTCATTTCATGATGGGCCTCCAGATCATCATCCAAACTGCTGCAGGAGCAGGAGCTCGAGCAACTGCTGCAGTAATCCTGGCCAGCCTCGGCTATAAATCTCTTCCTCTTGATCCTAACACATTCATTTCGCGCTGGAGCGGAGGCAGGTTTTCCCCTTTTTGTAGAGCTGCTGGAACTATTCGTGATAACTGGCTGAGTTAAGTGGGTCTCATCTTCTGGCAAATGCTGGGAACCCATTCTCACATCGTCATCGTCATCGTCGTGGGAGAGTTCATCGGTTTCTATGGTGGTATTGGAGTTCAAGGAACCTCTCCTATGACGATGATGTTCCCGTAGAGGAGCCATTATAATGGGTTTTACGCCCTCGCTGGCCACTTTATACGGAAAGTTGGAGGTGGCTGTGCTGCTGTTGTTTTCATCGCCATCCTCACTCATTGTGGCTGCATCGATTTCTATGGCTATGGCCTGGTGATGCATCACCTCTTCGCTGGAGTCCAAGGAAGACTTGTTGTTGTTAGATGGAAGCATTTGGTTGCGATTTGTCTGCTTGACTTTCAGCTGCTGCTGCTGATGATGATGGTGGTTACTTCTCTTCTGGTGGAGCAGGGCTCTTCTCTTTGTGCTTCTGTAGTGACAATGATGATGATGGTGATGCCTGTGATGATTGCAATGGCAGTGGTGATGATGGGTGGTGATCACGCAACAGCAACTACCGCCCTCCAATCTGGTTTGGGTGGCATTGTTTCGCTTCCTTCGACAGCAGCTGCTTGCCTCCTGACCGCCAATCAGCCTCTGCTCCTTGGAAGCCGGAGAATGGACAATGACGACCTCCAGAGCAGCCGCAATACTGCTATCATCTTTACTCTTGCCACTGCCTCCTGGTCTGGGCAACATCTTGTTATTATTGTGATATTGAAACGCACGATTATCGTGGCACTGACCAAAGTCCAGCACCTTGAAGTGCTCATCGTCCGCTCGAGCCGTGAGCAGATGATCGTCCCCACTGCTGCTCACCGTGACGGGCAACGAAAGCTGATGCTCCTCGGAATGGGATATATGTAGATCGTGGTGATTGATGTGCTGTGGCTGTTCTTCGGGGGCAAACTGCTAATCGCCGCGGTGCACGTCGCGCGGCTTGGAATTCTTGCGATAGAACCACACCTGTGACAGGATCGCTATGTCCAAGCTGACCTGAAATTCAGTATACACTTTAATTAGTTGGGAATGAGATTAAGAGGAATGTTTCGGGATTCACACTTTTTAAATCAATCCCAAAACAGTCTCCCAAATGTTATACTTGCCTGCAGCGTGCCACAGATCCAGAATTGCGATGGGGCTTTCCTAACAATAAAGTAACCAGTCTTAAACATATCACCGAGCGTCCACATGATCACCATGTGTATGCTCATTCCATATGTTGATTTATTCTTAAAGTTGCGCAGAAATTGCGGCGCCCCTAAATTTGAAAATGTGTGTGTTAAAAGATTAATGGTTAGTTTAATTATTGAGACTTACCCAACATGGCCTCCGTGAAGACGGCCACAAAGCCCATGGATTCCATGAACCAATGGACGGACAGCATCAGATATGTTATAGCGGCGCCCACGGCCCACACGACGAGCATAAAGTCCAGATACGATTGGAAGTCTGTCCAGCTCCAAAAGTATTTCAGGTCCAGGTCTAAAAGAAGAAGAAATGTTGATCGTAAATATATTTAAATTTTAAACAAGTAATAATTAGACATCGGATTTTAGGTTTTTTTTTGTTTGCGGTCCAAAAAAAGTGAAATTTTGGAAATAGACTAATAAAAATAGTAGGTTTCAGAATATATCGGCATATCATAAATATGCTAATTTTTAGGTCAAAAAAGGTTAAGGAATATGCTCAGCATATTTTGACCTATTTTTTAGGTCAAAATAGGTCAAAAAGGTTTTGTTTAGGTTTTTTAGGTTTCTTGGAGGTTTGCGATCTAAAAATCGTGAAATTTTGGAAATAGATTAATAAAAATAGTAGCTTTCAGACTGTTTTGGCATATTAGCAAAAAGAGGTGGACTTAGGTCAAAAAAGGCCGAGTTTAAATATCTATTCAGAAGTTCAATGATTTACCTTGTTAGGAACAATTTTTAACTAAGACACAAGGGAATTAAATTGGCATTTGGTACTTACAGCCAAACGAAAGATTTGTATTTGTTTAAAATAAAGATTTCTCTGTGCAACAGCCCTAAAAGAACAATAATGGAACAATACTGGTCTTATAGATCTCGGTGTTCTGAAATCGACCTCATCCTTCTCCATTGGGCAAAGATTTCAAGAAATCCAATATCAAAGGGCCTAAAAACACCTTTAAACCTTTCCCGGACGTAATAATCAATATTTTTATACAATTATTTTTTATTACTGTTTTGTTATCTGTTTTATACAAATTGTGTAAAATAGTTTAAAAAGTATTTGTGTGTTTAATAATTTAGTTATAGTTATGTTTACAATATATAATTATAAGTTTTTCCATGTTTGTTGGTGTTAGTTTTTGTCTTTTTCCGAATGTATAAGCTTGTATGCTGAAAAGCTTCGCTCCACGTCGCATGAAGTAAGTGGCGAGTAAGTGTACTTAACAACACTTTCCTTGGCAATGTTAGGCACTGAGTATGTGTAATTGTTTATTGATGTGTTGATGGCTTGAATTGTAGAAAAGTCTGGATTTCGGTGTAATACATTTTTAAGTTTTTCCTGTACGTCTCTTCCGATTTTTCCTGGTACGCTCTTTATTAAAGTGTCGGCCTTTTCAAATGTTTGCATCGTATCCTTCAACGTCATCCCTGATTTTTCCAAAGAAGTGATGTAGTGTGGCAGTGTTTCAAAATATTTTTTGATAATTATAAGATTTGATTGAAGGCTTGATTTTTTCAAACACTCCCGCGCTAATTTTATTGAGTCAGCATCTTCTGGATTAAAGGACTCCAGAACCTGCAGTTATTTAAAAATAGGCTTTTATGCAGTGTTTTCCAATGGCTTCCTTGATTTCATTAATTTTATGCAAGAAGCAGTTATCCAAATAGTTTTTTCGTATTGTGCTTTCGCCATTTTAAAAATCACTTGAGAAAACACAGCGCACGACTGAGAAATGTTTTTAGACATAAACAGTTTGGATCGAACACGCCTACTAAGGAGCATATTTTCCAGTAGAAATAGGTAAAAAGGTAGAAAAGGTTGACATATTCCGAAATATGCTTTTTAGGTTCAAAATATGTAAAAAGGTCGAATATGCAAAAAAACTAGGTGCCAAAAATTCTTTTTATCTGAAACGCATTTGTCTGCAAACGAAAATTTTTTGGACAACGCAATCGTAATATGCAAAAACCTAAAATCCGATGTCTAGTAATAATAAATAAACGCGCCTTTACTTGAAATACTAGAAGCAGGAAAAGTCAATATACAAAACTTATTTCTGTGCTTTGAATACTCTTCTGTTGAAATATTTTTTAGGTTATACAGTTTAAACATTTTAAAATAACTGCAAATTTTAAGTGAATGTCAAAAAATCAGCTGTGTGGCTTTATCTTTTAATTCTAAGAACTTTGGTTCAAGATCTTTTGTGCAGCTGGAAGAATACACCATGCCAAGACCCTAGCCTTTTATTTATTACTAATGGAACAACACCTTAGCAATAATAAACTTTTATTTAGGTAGAAAGTAAAAGGTCATGACTCATGACCCAACAATTTACAACTATAAATCGCTCACAGCCAAAAGCAGGCGAAACACCACAGCAAAACAACTGCAGATGGCAAAACCAGTTGGAAATCAATTTTCATTATCTCTGCCTGCTTTTAGGCGCTGCACAATTTACGACAAGCAATGTACAAAGAAGCCCAAGGCGTGCCAATATAATTAGCTCGTGTCGGTGTGGGTGTATATTGGTTCTGGTCGCTGGTTCACTGATCAATTTACCACCGCCCCAGAAACCTCCTCCCTCTAACCCACTTTCTTGTTTTTATTTCACTGATAAGACGTAATGAGGGCGAAGAAATACATGCGAACAGGGAACGAGCGCTTCGCTTCATAAAGATAAAGTATGATAAAAAGAGCAGAAGGTGGAGCTCCCTGTATTTCGCTGCTAATGGTAATGGAATTGCAATGCTCCTAACTTCCCTTCCCCACTCTTTATTTTACTTCAATCTATTCTGAAGACTGACACAGGAAATTGCCGTCAATAGAGTAAAAAGTCTTTGTACCTCATACTTTGAGGGTGTATGGTGTTATTGGATTTGGATCAGAGCGGAGATTGTGTAAGTATAGAAGAAGACTCTTGTACAGCCCAAGTTCCTTCCTTTAGCACTTCTTTTGATAGTTAAAAAATGTTATGTGCTCATTATTATTCAATACAGGGCAACTCACAGTCGAGACATTTGTCTGCATTGTCCCTATCCCCCAAAATCGCTGCAATTGACTCACCATTAAGATAATGCCGGGAGCGAACTCGCTTCAGGACGCTTCCACCCGCCTCTGTGGAAACCGAGGCGCCCGTATCCGTGTCCGTCATCACTTTGGGCAAATGCAGTTCGTCACCTTGAAAGGGGGAGCGATAGTTGACATGTTTATCCTTCGGTTGACTGTTTTAATTTGGCGGATGGGACTTACCTCGCAGGGCGTGCTCGCGGTTGTTGGCATTAACCCGTTTCACCTTCACGCACAGATGGATCATCAGGAACATGGTCACGTTCATCACGACACTCTGCACCAGCAGTGGAAGCTCATAGCGGCTGGAGAACCTGCAAATCACAGCACAAATGGATAAAGGTTAATCAGAAAGGTCAACACAAAATGACATTATAATTGACTTGCACTTTAGGGATGTGGTTGTGTACTGGATAGGATTTAATTGAAGGGGGGGTTTAATAAGCACTCACAGATAAATGTGGTTTACAAATTAACTTTAGAATGGGTATTGCAAATAGGTAGTAAAGAGGAATATATAAACATTTGTATCATATTCGACTAACTTCAAGTATACAAAATTAGTAATATTAAACCAATAAACTATCAAATGTACCTGAGGGAAAAAAATCAAAAACACATTAAGACGTTATCTCTTCCCCTTATCAATTCATAACTCTTAATAGCCATACCCTGTCCAATAGGATTTCTTCGGTCATAAAAGGTATGATTATTTATCACCCCCAAGTTGACGACTGCCTGGCCCAAAAATGCTGCACATTGTGTAGCATTAAGTACTGCTAATTGACAGGTGCTCACATGGCGCCCGAGCAGGCCCAACAAGTGATTGATGGGCGCCCAACAGCATAATTCACTCACGAACCAAATCGATTATGAGCGCTGCAGCAGAGCATAATGTATGTATATATTTTTAGCCCGGGCAAGGGAAGGAAGAAATCCCAGCAGTGTGTCAAGCGACACTGTCATAAATCTGACAGATGCCAAGTGGGTGAAAAAGGGTCCCCGAACACAAACAACCAGCAGTGAGTGAAACGTGTTGAGCATTTGGCAAGGCCCCAAAGAAAAGCCCAACAAAGCTGGGGGGAAGTTCACAGATTTGCTGGGGATTTGTTTAGATGAAAGTTCTCCTGACCGACAGAAAGTTATTCCCAAGTGTTATTAAAAAATAAATGCGACAATTTGTTGGAATTTTGCTGGTTTGCCCAACTGTTATACTGAAAGCCACAGCTGTCGTTCCCAATCACAACAGCAGATAGCATACATTTCCGCGTTGTTTCCGATTACCAGATACTAAAATGCGGGAAATGGGGAAAATGGGGGCACTGGGTTTATGTACATGCACCCACCTTCTGCGGCCGACGACGCCTTTGGCATGTCGCTCTGGCATGGAATGGAAATTGAATTACAAGTTGTGCCAAGTCAATGTCATTCCATGGCTACAACCGAATCACCACATAAATCGCCTTTAAATGACATGCAAAATACATTTATATTTCGATTTCGTTAGCGAAACTGACAAAGTATTACACTTTGAGGTTTTTGGTTTGTAGTAAGATTTGTTCGGCTTGAGGTAATAATATGTTTTTGTAAAAAAAGTTTGGGTATTGAAAAGTGTTTGGTGGTAATTATGATAACAATTTGCATCTGGGCTATCGAGTCTTATTTAAATTAGTTTAGCTTAAAAGGTGACAAAATTTGTGTTTAAGAATCTCTTCAAATAAACAAACCATGAAGTATGAATCCCTTAATTCAATTACCAACCCCAGGTTTGAAGCAGACTTTCACAAAACCAAGCATAATGCTTTTTGTGTTGGTTTAACAACTGCAATTTTCTGCACTGTTAACATTTTCAATGCAAACATACCAATTTGTAGTCATCACTTGACTTCGGGCACACAAAGAAAAACTAGCCCCTCAATCACCGCCGTCCCTTTCGTCACCAGTGCGGAATGGTTTTGGCTTTACCTTTTAAATTGGCAAAAAAACACACCAAAGGCCCCTTCCACCCACTCACATAACATTTTGCACGCTTCAACGTGTAAAATATGTCGTAAAAAATCGATAAAATTGTATACGTGCATTACAAACCTACACTCAGGCATATTTGATGTGCTGTGAGCCTGCAATGTAAACAATTTTCCAACTACCAGGTAGCTGTGCCCCCAACCCATCCCACTTCCCATTTTGCACCTGCATTTTCAGGCTCACTTTCAACGGCAATTTGCTCAAATAGCCGGAACAATTTAACTAAAATAGGTGAGCCCCAAAAATGACACTTAGGGTTGATGAAAGTTTTATTGATAGAATTTGTCGTCGGGGATGGCAAATTAAGTCACCAACGTGGAGCCAAGCAATTTGTAAAATATTATACACGTGTGAGGGCTTTGTTTAGCTCTAACCTTTTGTGTCTGTTCTAGACATAATTAAAATTCTGTGTTGCCTTCAGCGCAAAGTTTACTCAAGTGTGAGTGGGTTTTTGTCTGCCAAGTGTACAGTTGATGTCACAAAAGTAGAACTTTTATGTTGTCAAAAATCATGGGCCTACAATATTGGTTGCTTGTTCTAAAAATATTAGCCTGATTCTACAAAACACAAAGCCAGACTACCTGAGGTAAATTCCTATCTCAACGGTTTTTTTTATTATTTTTTTTTACCGATTTGCAGTTTTTGAATATTTTAATGGCATATTATTTCATTTCCATCGAAACAGCTTAAGATGTATCGTTTTATGAAGTTAGTTAACATTCATTAATTTTTTTTAACCTTAGGTATTATAAAATTAAATTGAAATATTTAAATGTTTCCTCAATCCACTTGGTCCACTTAAATATTTTCTGTAGAGGGTTGCTACCCAAGGGAAATTATTTAAAAACGTACCCCATAATTAGGTTGGATTTTATTGTTTCGTCCGTGGCTGTACCTAATTGTGTATTAAGCCAAGGTTAGCACATTGCGCTTAACACAAATTTCATTTGGCTTAACTGGCGTGGAGGCCAGTAAGTAGGCTACACTGGGTGTGGACAAAAGTCCTCATCGTTGTCTCACTGCTGAAGGGCTCCTAACTAACGGAACCGAAAGCACTTAAGAGTCCGTATATTCCGGTTATTTCGGAACCACATTGTGTGAGTGTGTTAGCCACGTTTGTAGATTGCCTGCTTCGAGACTTGTGTAAACACAAGTTGGCGCCTGATGAGCAGGGGCAAAAAAAAAGAAACCACAACCAAAGCATAATTTTTCCCACCACCCATTGAGTGAATGAATGAATGGATTGCTCGCCGCTGATGATGATGAATGCCCATAACTGGGTCGATCCAAAACCTAGATGGATTTGGTTGAGCTCTAAGCTAAGCTGCTCGGAATGCCCTTGTCGGGGATAAAGTGACGATGAACTATAGCACAGATGATTAGCGATTGTCAATGAACTGACCAAAGAGTGTATTAAGCCTAGTAATAACCCCACCACACTTGACAGCTCTTTCAAATATAATTTTCATTTATTTTAAACAGTTACTTATTATACTTAAATTAAAAATTATTTTAGAAAATGTAGGTGCAACACGTAATATTGATAATCAATACAAAAGCAACATTTTATGAAGGCTTTTAGCCAGTAAATAGCCTCATGGTGGTCTCCAAATGACAAACCATTAACTTTTATGAGCCTTAATTGTAAATAAATGTTTCATAAACTGTTATACTACTAAACATTTTCCAAAGACAAGAAAATAATATATTTGCGAACAACAAAACGTAATATAAAACTGTTATACTCCGAGAAAATACCCAGAAAATGGAACAATAAATATTTTATGATACCATTTGATTTCCTCAATGGAAATTAATGCAAGCTGAGCGCTCCCACATGGCGCTAAGCCCATAAAATCCCCAACCGAAACACAAACAAATGATGCTAGCCACCCAGAAACGCTGTGTGTGACTTTTAGCAGGAGGAAATACTTCAACTTGCGCCCCCAGAAAAGTCACAGTCAGGAGCGATGGCGGAAACGGAGTCAAGAGCACTCTTGGCTAACAAAGTCATAGAAGAAAAAAAAAAAAAAAAAGGCACAAGCAACTCCACAATTGAAAATGAAAAGAAGGAAAATAAAAGAGAAAAACAATTCGCTGATTTGCATATGAGCGTGGAATTTGTAGCCAATTCGTTGGCAGATATGTAATATCACAATATTTATGCCTTTGCAGATAGGGAGTTAAACTTTTGAGCTGACTAAGTTACTTACCGATTTGCATTTAAGGTTTGCTCTTCGCAGACCTATCACAATTTCATTGTCAGTGGGTGCATTCGCTTATCAAAACCAATTTAAAGTCATGCGTCTTAAAGGCTTGCCGAAAAATGTGTCAAGACCATTTGGCGGCCACAGCTGCTTTTCTTAGGCAAACCAAGCGTGATAATGCTGTTTTCAACTTTTTATATCGCGTTTTTTAACTGGGCTTGGGGGATAAATGGTGGATTGGTGGGGAATCGAAAAGCGAATTGCAAAGTCAACTTATGCGTGAGAAATAATCGATATGAGGTTGGAAACTTTTGCTTGGAGGTTGGGTGAGAGATTATTTGGATAGCTTCAGGCTTTAATGTTTGTACTGCCATTTATTAAAGACGTGGTAAACAAAAAATATAAAATAATATTATAAAAACATACAAAAATAATAACATTGCAAAAACAAATAAAATTTCAAGAAAAACAGACAAGTGTTATACAACACAACCAACATTAAAATTAAACAGTCATTCAAATGTTGAATAAAAATACCTCAAAAGCTGATTATTTTAAGATTAAAATGAACTGATATAAACTGAAAAAAAAAAAAAAAGCCGTTAAGCCATCAACAAAAACAACACAATATTTTAAAATTAAGCTGTCCGCAAATTACATAATCCTCTTATTAAGCCGCAAGCCCAATAAAATCAATGAACACAGTCCTCAAGTCCATAAAGCATTTTAGCAGTTTCACGATGAAATTCAATATTCTTAAAGTTTTGCCCCACGCAGATTATATCTTCTGCTACCGCCCAACTTTGTGCGGCAAAAAATCTATTCTAATTGAGAAATTGAAATCTCTGTCTGTTGGCTTCGTGCAAACATTTGCGTCAGTCAACGTCAACGTCGCACATTTTTCGCATGCAAAGAAGCCACATGGAGGCGGCTACAGTGGCTACAGTGCGAGTGATTGTGATTGTTCATTCCGTAGACCCAAAGCCGTAAACATTGGCCGGACACCGATTAACGGGCACTGTTTAGACTTTTCGATTAAATGTGCTTCCCTTCTGAATTTTTTGCCATCGCCAGCGAATTTAATATCTTGTAAGAGCTTAGATTCGTTGCAAAAGGCCAAGTAACAACCTTAAACACAGAGAAAAAGTGCATAGGAAAAATAAAAACGTTCATATTAAAATTTTACAAACTTTTTTTTACCATAAACACATTAAAAATACATCAAATACAGGCAAATTTAAAGCATAAATGCTATAAAGAATACGATTACAGCATTAATACAATTTTTTGTATTAAAATTAGGTACATATCTAATTTAAATAATTTTAAAATGAAAATTAAATTAAAATTGAACTGAAATGCAAAACAGCTTGGGTCTAAATCATTTCCAAAAATATTTAATTCAAAGTGTCAATATTAAAATTAAAAATGTTTTTTTTTTTTGGGGTGTAGGAACGGAACCTGACTTTGGCTTGGCATTAAAATTCAATTAGGGCAACGTCTCGGCCATAAAGCACAACAAGGCAAAAGATTAAGGTCGTAGAGTGGGTTTTAAGTATCTGTCCTGTGACGAAAACGTTTTAAGGGATTGTCCCACAGCACGAAATATGGCGTGAACGCACCGCTCTCTTTTTAATTACGAAAAATCTTGAAGCACAAATACATTTAATTTTAAGGGGAGCGGGTGGCAGATAAGACTGCGTTGGTTGACCTTTTGGCATTAACCGCACCCAGGTTATCAGCCTGGCTCGCATTAAAAGCAAAACTTTGGCTTGAAACTTGAATGAATGTGATTGAGATAATGCCAATCGGCTTAAGATGTAGGCGCACAAACGAGCTTCAAAAATGGCTACTCGAAAACTATGTAATGCGGGAGGGGAGATAACCCCTGGGGTCACTTATTTATATTTGAGGGGCCAACGGAAACTGATAATTGGCACAATTAGTTAAGAGTTTCGGGTGCTTCGATGAGCTCACAATTACGTCTATTCATTGTGACAGTGTGTGCACGAAATTGTACCCAAACACTTGAGAATTTTTATAAAACAAAATACGTAGTACAGAAATTATCTCTGCTTAGTTACTGCTCAAACTTAAACTTATTTTCAAGACGATAAACAGCTTTGCAGGATGCTAATTCAAAAGCAAACTGTTTTTCTGTTAATTTGAATAACAAGAAGGTTTAAGATCAGATAACTTATAAAAGTTGTCGTAAAAAAAGGTTATATTTTCTCTTTTTTAAAAGCAAGTTAAATAATGAAGTGTGACACAATAATAAAAAGCCTGTAGGAAATCAATATTAATATAAATCAGTAACTCAAGCCTCTTTAGAACCTGATTACATAAACTTTACCGCTTTTCAAGAACTTCACAACCAATTCTACTTGAATTTCAAGTGCTCTCAAAAGTTGACAAACAAACTTGTGGCAAGACAACTTCCACATCATAATTATAAATTTTGCAACGTCGCTCCAGCCACAATTAAGTTCCAAACCACCCAGGCAACATTTCAACATTAACGAGTCAAGTGCAATGTCGTTTATAAGCAAAACAAAATGAGCAACTACATTAACCAGAACCCCACAAACAACATCATCATCATCAGCCACATCGACTTTAGCGGTCGGAACCGGTTCACAAATTTATAAAAAAAAAAATAGTAATAATTTGCATGCGATGCGAAAATAAGCAACAGCGACCCACCAAAAACCGTAAACATTTATGGGCCATACGCAAGGTTTGTTGGTCAGCAAATATAAAAATCCACCCCTCTGAAAATACCCCAAAAATTAATTAGAATGTGCCTCCCACCAAGCCTCCCACTGTCAGCCCAAAAACCTTGACCTTCGGCGAGAAAATGTCCAACAAAGTTGCTTGCTTTTAGGAATCATTTCTTTTTTTTTTGGGAAGTGAGTGGTAAGTATTAATAATAAATAAACAAGGAAAGTGGGTCAAAAGTTGTTTTAATAAATGTGAATGAAAGTTGGGAATGCTTAATAAATTATTAAAAATGTTAGATTAGATTGGAAAGTGTCTATATTATTTGTTTTTCGGCCATTGATAAGCAAATTATGAATTACGAAATAATTGGGGGAAATCGTGTCACATTTTTAGATAAAAACAATCATATCTGCTAAATTGTATTATCTTTTAGGCATGTCATAAGATTACGTATTAAGTAGCGACTTACTTTGATGACTTTTACGTAAATAAAATAATTGGCTGGCGAGACTTGTGTTATCTTCACACATACTATACACGCTTCTTTGTACGATAGAGATAAGAAAAGCTCTTTCAAGAACCCCAAGTAAGCGTCGATTTGTGTTTGCCTTACACAAACATCATAAACTTAAACAAGGAATGGTACGGTTTTCTAGCAACTAAATTGCATGGTAAGAATCATTACAGATAGGAACAACAAACGGCCCCTATATAGTATGCATGGTGATCAAATCGTTTATCACTAGAGGAAGTGGTTGTGTAAAGCAATCAGACTCAAAATAATTGACGAGATCGATCGCAAATATATTCGATAAAAAATCATCGCCTAAATTGACTTATTTTTTACCTAAGAGATAAGAGATTGTTCCTAATTATTTTGATATTTAAGCTCATATATCTCACATTTTTATTAGGGAATCGTAAAATAAAAAGTTTTTCATTGTGATCCGTTTGAGTAGCTTTAAAACAGAAGTCCAATTAGTCAGCAACTTTTCACGTTATTACTTTTCCTTCTTGACTGCTTAACTTTTAAGGCACCCTGAAACTTGATTCCCATTTAAGTGCTGAAATAAGTTCAACGAACCCCCAAGTTCTCAAGTTTAACCCTTCAATTTCTCTCCAGATTGAGTTGTGCATTACGATTAGTTAGCAACAATGTTAGAAGCCATTTAGCCTTCACAAGTTTTGCAACAAATTAAGTGAGTTTATAGCTAAAATGTAGGAGTAATTTTCAAATATGAATATTCAGATTTATGGCTATACTATAGAATTTTAATTACTGTCGAACGTTGCCTGAATTTTATTAATTTGTTAAGTGTGAACGGCTCGTTTATTTAGGCAGGCTGACAAATTGTGCAAATATTTGAGCAAATGTTAGCGTGAAAATTACAAATACAGAAATGACTGTGCCTGAGCCGAACTAACAGCTTGTACATATATACACATACCCATTGTTATGTGCGAGAAATAAAAGTGTAAATTATATTGCAGACTTGTTAAGTCACGCCCCACTGACCTGGCCAACTTATTGAGTCATAATTTTAGCTTTTAAATGCGAGGAAACCTTTTTGCGAAATCCAACTCCGCTTTGTTGACTCTGGGAAATTAAATAAACCTCAGTTTGGTATATAAACTATATTTAGGGTTTATACATAAAGTTTTTTTTATTCCACATTCACTGTGTTTTGGTCAGGTAGTAAATAATTTGCCAGAAACTAGATAGAACGCCCACATTGAGCTACTTTTTGTTGTGACCTTAAATTTATCATGACCACAATCCATATAGTCGTTTAGTTTGATATAGTTTATTTTAAAAAATGTGTTGTATCAAATTTCTAGTTTTAACTTAAAAGTCCATTGATTTTTAAGGACAACAAAAACCAATACTCATGAATAGAATTATTTTAAAGGAATTTTTTACACCAAAATCAAATATTCATAAAATCGACTACCATTGATGACTCAAATTGCAGATAAGATAATAAAAAAAATATGAATGACTTTTCAGAAAATACACCAACTTCCTACCTCAAAAGTTCAAAAGCACTTGAAAAATTTCAAACATTTAATCTCAAAAGTAAACTCTACTCGTATCATAACAGCGATCTCGGGGTTCACAATGATTAATAAGCGCTGATTTAAAGCAATGAGCTCATAGGGTCAGTTTTGAGTTCTCTCAGTTGTCCGACGGGTTCAACTTTCGGTTTTCACTTATATTTATGCATATATCACTGTGAGTTGCATGTAACGCATCGTGATTATTCTTTGTTAAATATGCATATATTTACAATGAACAACAAAGGCAGATACGATGTCAATTATTTATAATGAAGCCTTCGGATGTGTCATTTACTTTGTTCCTATCCCTATTCCGGTGACTTTTACTGAATTTTTACTACTAAACCTCGTACATATCTATTTTTTTATATATTTTTAAAATATTAAATAATTAATTATAATTGCTGGCAATTTATTGAGTGCACAAAAAAAGTGCCTCGTGCATTTTGTTTTTCACAAATTGCCATTGCAGTTAACTACAGGAAGGCAAAAACGAGTGGGTGGGTATCCATATCGCAGCAATTAGTCGGAATAATAATATTTATCTTGGCTGGGAAAAATACGAATAGAAAATTCTAATTACCAGATGCACTTCTAAAACTCACGCATAAATTAAATTGTACTTCCTTTCATTGTTCTAGTCTCAAAAAAGGTTTCCTAATGCATTACTCAACCCCCTAGGTTGTTTTTACCCACAATACCCATTGAAACTCATCGCGTGTCAAGAAAAACGCCTCCCCGCAAAGAATTTCCTATAAACTCGTAAACGTCTATATATAAAAATATAATGTATCCGGATTATTGGGCGCAATGCCTCTTTGCACAGCTGATTCACTTTACTTACGGGCAACAGTTTCTAGCTAAATAATTAATTTATTGATTGCCACCCAGGGCAGACAAATTGACGGCGTCGCTATAGACGAGGGCCACCAGTTGATCCTAGGTTTTGTTTTTTCACGTTTCAATGGCTTGTTAATAATTTATTTATAGGAAGCGTTGGCTCTTAAAAAACTCATAACAGAAGCAGCTTTCAAAGGGGTAAACACAAACAAACTGAAAACATACAGAAACCAGCTGGGCAAAAGTAGTTGACCCTCGATTTAGCTGCTAGCCTTAAATTTTGTCGAGCTCCATTGGAACAAAGTAACAGCAGGTAATTATTTAAGAAAAAATTTCAAAATATGTTTAAAAAAACAATAATAAATAGGAACAATCAATAAAATTATTGTTTATTGTGCTGTTGAAGCAGTTTCAACTGGTTTGGATGGCATTGTGACATTTTGAAAGCTATTTTGCACACTCATTCAAATTGAATTAAAACTTTTATTTGTAATTTAATTTGATTTATGTATATATTTCCCTCTTTAAAATGATGAGTCAACTTTTAATGGGGAGGGTAATACATTCATTGTTAAATCATATTACAGAACTCCACAAATTGTGAATCACTTCATACATTTTTTTAAAGACAAATAAATTATCAGTTTTCAAAAGATCTTAAATCTCTCGAAATCTTTTATAAAGCAGCTGCTTCAGTTATAAAAAGACTGCGATTGTTTTATGAGCTCAATTCTTATCAATCATCCCACAAAACATCAGTTCACCGGGAATCATTTTCCCTAATCAGCATGAGAGTTGATAAATCTTCCAAAATTTGTCATAAACCCCAGTGAAAATACCGATTATCGATGACATTGTGCCAAATTTCATATCGCAGCCAACACAATAAAGATAAAAGAAGTCCAACAGTCCTTGGACAATTTATGGAATTCTATGGTCTGCGAATTTGACTAGAAATCATGACAAAGCTATACGTAGATAGGGGGTCTGAAGAGGCGGTTACCTTACCGTAAAATGTCGCGACGGACCACGCGAGAATTCCGAGCGATAAGCGGTTTGAATTACCCCCAGATAAGCCAAGATACGAGGTGTTTGAAGAGTGGGTTTAGTCATCCCGTTGTGGCCAAGATAAAAATCGGTACGTGGCTACCTAAAGAGAGTTTACGGGTACCTAAAACTCAGTAAGTCTGCCGAGGGTGTACTCCTAAATTTTTGTTAAAAGCCAATTGTTTGTTTTACCGTTTAACTTGAAAGCTATTGCAAATTTTACTAAAATATATTTATGCTTTATAAAAATTATACCGATATATATTTTCTTTATTTTTGTCTTTTGCGATCAAAGAAAAGTAAACACCTGCAATATAAAATTTCTAAATTCGCATAAGATGGATTTATTGCTTTAGGCATCATAAACTTTATTGTTTTTGGCAGAAATTCTTGTTTACAATTACCAAATCATCAAGGTAATTCAGTTTTGGTCCCTCAATATAAAAATTACACTTATAAAATACATTGTTACTACTCGTTACCAAATAAATGTATATTCTTTATTACTTTTTTAAGGGCTAGTCTACCCAAGTATTTTGGTGATGTGTATTAGATTGAACCTTAGCAACCAGGTTTACTAATTTCTAAGATAATTTACATTGTGCAAGTATTCCTTTTTTGTAATTTGTAGACTTACCAGAAAAGTATTCTCAGCGAGTTTGCGACCAGCAGGGCGAGGCAAACATATAGTGAGAATCCGTCCGCGTCCTGCGTCTTCTTGATCTCAATGTATTGCGGAACATAGGGGATAACACCCCCGATCACCATCGCAGAGGCGGCGGCCCATCCGACCACATGACCCACCGTAAGGCCCATCTCATCGTTGATGATCCAATCCATTGCGATGTATTTTTATTTTCGTCTATTAGATTACTTTAAATTTAGTGTTGTGTTTTCGGTTACTAGATTACTTTGTTGTTGTTAATTATAATTTTTGTCGGTTTTTGGATATGTGTTATTGTATTATTCTGTTAATTTTGTATGTTTATGTTGACTAGTGCTGGTTGGTTTATTGGTTTAAAAGCCGGCGTTTGGAAGAAGTCGTTGTTGTTGTGGATGTTGATATTTGCATTATTTGTTATTACTATTATTTTTTGACGAGTGTATGCAGGAAGGAAAGAGAGGAAGTCAGCTGTGTGTTGTTGTTGTTTTTGTCTTCTCGATTTGATCTTCTTCTTTTGCACAGTCACACATGGACACACACCCACACAAGCACAAACACAGGTACGCGAACGTAAGATATTTATTATTATTTCTCCGCCGCTCTCTCTCTCTTTCTCTCGCTTTTATTTTTTTCGTGTGTTTTGTTTTTCTTTTGTCTTTCCGCGTTTTTGTATTGAATTTTCCCCGAATTTTCTCTTCCCTTTACGAATTGTCAGCGATTTTCCTGCGCACACTTTTCTGGCAGCGGAAAACACTAGACAAGAAAAACGCAATCACAAATCGCTCCATTTCCACGTAAACACATCGGCACACTTCATATTTGTTCTTGGCATTTCAATTGCATTTCCCCCGTTGCCTTTTAATTGAGTTAAATTTTGTGTTGTGGTTACAGTTGCGCTGCTACTCTTGCTGTTGCTGTTGTTATTGTTCCGGAAAATCTACGATTTTTATCTCGCTAATTGTTGTCGTTTGCCTGCTTTTGGCCCTCCTTTCGCTTCGCTTCGTTTACACTTTCGGGGCTTGTTGGTAGTGAGCTGTTTTCCCTTCTATCTCGCCTCTTGCGTTTCACGGAAAACCATCCGCGAAAATCTTAATCGTGCTAGTATTGGTGGAAAACCATCCGCGGATCAACCGCACGCAAGAAACAAAAACGCAACAACAACAAAAACGTATGTGTCAAATGTGACCGATGCCGGGTCGTAGCCCAAATCCAAACAGTAATTTAGAGGGACCATTTCCTTTGCCCAGGTTCGATGCTCGACTAAAATAGTTTTTTTCAGGGGGGGCTTAGGTACTTAATTTTTTTTTTCACTATTTTTTTTTATTTTTTAAATTGAATGTATGATATCTAAATTTTAAAATGTCAAGTCAATTAAAGCAAAATTTACGAAGTTATGAGCATTTTTATACCTTTAAATATACCATTTTATACCATTTTTAAAACTTTAAAGCGTTTTTCCCACAACTCACGTTTTCAAAGTCGGTGCCCCTCATAACTTCAAAACTACTGCACCAATCCTTTTTAACACTATTTCTGTACATATTTTACGAGGTAACGCTGTCGATTTTTTTTTCACAATTTTGATTTTACAATGACAAGTTAGCCGATTTTTTCTCAAAAAATTGTGTTTTTCACAGGGTTCGGAAAATAACACAAAATGTAAAAAACATTTGTTTTTTACTTGTCAAACGACAAAAAAAAGTGTGAAAAACGAATTATTTACTTGTGTGTCAAAAATGGTAGTGTACATGTGTTTAAAAGGTTTTTGACGTGAATAGCTTACACGTTTTTTAACACAAGTGTTAAAAACGATTTTTCGTTTTTTACACACACCCAGGAATTGTTTTAAACACAATTTATTTTTGACACTCATGTGTCAATAACTATTGTGGAAGTGTGAAATATAACTGTTTCCTATTATATTTTGTATTAGACAAATAAACGTTAAACGGCTAGAAATTTAATTTATATTATATTTTAGTTTGTCTGTAGCGTAGAGGGTGACTCTTTAAGTCCATTATGAGTACAACTAAAAACCGCGAAAAAGTTATCCTCGGTGCGGAAATTTTTGGTAATTGGCTGGTACAGCGTTCAATAACCCAACAAACCGTTAAAAATTAATTTTCCTCGATGGACCGCGCGTTTTTAAGAACAACCCTCAAGTAGATTTGTATGCCAAGCATGAACTCTTAGCTAATGCAGAAAAAATGATCAAAATCAATCCGCGAAATCTTCAGACCACAATGGTTTAAGACAACCCCTAACCATCACATGGCACTCTGATTGTCTTAGAAATAATGCACTTGTATTTGGGGTTACAAGTATTAAAATATTTCACTTTTCCACAATTGTTTTTGACACCTGAGTGTCAAAAATGTTTTGTGTTAAAAATTTCCTGGGTGTGTAAAAAAAACTAAAAATCGTTTTAAACACTTGTGTTAAAAACACATGTAAGCTATTCACGTCAAAAACGTTTTGATCACATGCACACTTCTATTTTTTTACACACATGTAAATTACTTTTTTTCACACTGTAAATAAAAATTTGACATGTTTTTAACAGTGTGTGTTATTTACGAAGCCTGGTTTTTCACTTCTAAGTCTTCGAAAAAATTGAAAAATCTAAATTAAAAAAAAAAAACTCGACAGCGTTACCTGGGGCAAACTATTATCTAACGAATGAACTTTGGTTTTTTGATTTCTGATGAGACGAAATATGAGGGGCACCGCAATTCAACTTTTTGCGAGACTGATCCGAACAATTGCTACCATTGCCACAGTTTTCAATATTTCTTTATAAAAATTTGTTGAGACATTCCTCAAATGTCATACTTTAATGTACTTTTCGTAAAATAAATATATTTAAGCTTTGTCGTCAGAAAAAAAATTTAAAAAACATGCCTTTTTTCGTGCTGTTTGACCCAAGCCCCCGTTAAATGAACCAGAATTTTAATGTTGTTTTATATTTGGAATACAAAATTAAAAATGTTGAATGGACACATTATGAAAAATTATTAAAATGACCTTACATTTTTATAATTTACTAAAGTGTAAAAAGTAGTATACGTTACTTTTAAATAATGAATGCATTTAAATAATTATTATGGAGTTTTACGAGAATTTTTAGAGCAAAACAATACTACATTCAGGGTCATTAAGAAAACAAACGTTTGCGTTTTTTTATATATTCACTTAGTTCTCTTTTGACTATTTGAATTGTATTTGGGTTTTGGTTTTATGTGAATTAAATTCTTAATAACTTGAGCAACGATTATTTAAGATGTTTTTTTTTTAAGTAAAACAATCATAGAAATATTGATAGTTAAAATGCTATTCCACTTTAACCAGAGAATTAATAAATTATATTATTTTAAAATTGTATTTCGTCTTCTTTTATTATACAAAAAGCTGTACAAGTAGCATTTATCACAGTGAAAACTGAAGATTGTTGTATGAAATAAAATTTAACTAAGAAAAAAGGATAGGTGACACAATAACATTTCGATTTTGTAAGAGATGATAGTTAGAGCTATGTACAAAACATGATTTAGTTTTTCTTTTTCTTCTTGTCGGGCTGAGCCAATCCCTGTGACTCTTGGTACTGGCGCACGATCTGGTCTTGGACGTCTGGAAGGCAGGGGGAGTATCTAGAGTACTCCATGGTAAACTCACCCTTGCCCTGAGTGCTAGATCTAAAAAAAAGGACAACATTATAACAAAGACAAGAAGACATTGGTTTTGAGGACTCCGCTCACCTCAGCTCTCCCGCATAGCCAAACATGTCGTTTAGGGGAACCTCCGCGTAGACAGTGAACCAACCCTCGGTTCCCTCAGTTCCGGTGATAATACCATGACGTTTACTCAGGTGACCCATTACAGCGCCCTGGAATTCCTCGGGAGCAGTAACCTCAACCAGCATAATCGGCTCTAGAATTTGCCAGCCGCCATTTTGAAAGACCTCTTTGATGGCACCATGGGCAGCCAACATGAAAGCCAGCTCACTAGAGTCCACGATGTGATGACCACCGTCCTGCAGACGGAATCGAATGCCGGATAGCTTGTGACCGGAGAGCATTCCCTTCTCAGCCATTTCCCTGAAACCTGCATAAAACAAATTACGTTTAGGTATAAGATTAAAATAAAATAGAGTTTACCTACCTTTTTCGACTCCAGGAACAAATTGTTTTGGCACATTTGTGCCCACTGTTTCGTCCACGAACTCCAGCAGCGTGTTTTGATTGGGTGGCAGGGGCTCCATGATTCCGATAATCCTGGCATATTGACCCGATCCGCCTGATTGTTTCTTGTGCAGGTAATCGAATTCACAGGGTCCGACCATGGTTTCTCTAAATGCTACTTTGGGCTTTCCCAGCGTCACTGGGCAGCCATATTCCCTCTCCATCCTCTGAGCGTAGATTTCCAAGTGCAATTCACCCATTCCCGAAACGAGAGTTTCCTTCACATCATTATCGAAAAAGAAGTGGAAAGTGGGATCTTCTTTGGTGAATCTGGCAATGGCCTTAGAGAAATTATCCCTATCCTTAGTGTTAGTCGGTTTAATGGCCATTGAGACGACGGGTTCTGGTACGAAGATGGATTCCATGGCCATGTTGTCCTTGGGATTGGTGGTGAACGTATCTCCAGACGCGCAATCCACTCCGAATAACGCGAATATGTCGCCGGCATAAACCTCGTTGACATCCTCCATTTGACTCGAGTGAAGGCGAACCAAGCGAGCAATTCTCACTTTCTTGTTGGTGCGGGCATTGAAGATGTTGTCACCTTTCCGAAGAACTCCCTGATAGCATCTGAGATAGGTTAGTTGGCCAAAACGTCCAGCTTCCAGCTTAAAAGCCAGGCCCACAAAGGGGTCCTTGCCATCGCGTGCCGGATTTAAAACAATTTTCTCTGGTTCTTGTCCTTCTTTCTCAATGAAACCCAGATTCTCCACTTCTCCGGGATTGGGCAAGTAATCAATTACAGCATCCAGCAGGGGCTGGACGCCCTTGTTTTTCAGTGCAGTTCCCACCAGAACAGGTGTGAAGGTCCTATTGATGCAAGTTCTTCTCAAAGCAGCCTTGATGTCGTCCTCCGTAAAGGGTTTTTCTTCCAGGAAGAGCTCCCCAAACTTGTCGTCTGCATTGGAAAGGTGTTCAATGAGCTCCTGCCTTCTCTCCTGGCTCTCCACTCGCATATCTTGGGGGATTTCATCTAGCCTCAGGTCCATTCCATGCTCGCCTTCAAAGTAAATGGCTCTTTCCCGAACCAAATCCACAATGCCTTTGCAATTGCTTTCGACACCAATTGGAAGCTGAATAAAGGCAGCATTATGGTTCATTTTGGACCTCATTTGGGATAGAACTCTGTAGGGATTCGAGCCCAATCGATCCAGTTTGTTGATGAAGGCCAGGCAAGGGACGTTATATCGCTTCATCTGACGGTTGACCGTCAAGGTCTGACTCTGGACTCCACCCACGGCACACAAAACCAGGACGGCACCATCCAAAACTCGAAGAGCGCGCTCAACTTCCACGGTGAAATCCACATGACCCGGTGTGTCTATAATGTTGATATTGGTCTCCTTCCACAGGGTGTAGGTAGCAGCCGACTGGATGGTTATTCCGCGCTGCCTCTCCAGCTCCATGCTGTCCATGGTGGCTCCCACATTGTCCTTTCCCCGAACTTCGTGCATTTCGGCGATTCTTCCCGTGTAGAAGAGAATTCTCTCCGTCAAAGTCGTCTTTCCACTGTCAATGTGCGCCGAGATGCCAATGTTTCGGATCTTCTCAATGGGTCTGTGCTCCGAGAACTTGGCATGCGAACTGTAGCCGGCCTGGAAATTTATATTATATCAGTTTAATTGCATTTCTTACAACAATTACATAACGAGCCGATTGATTCGCGGGTATTTCTCCGTGTTACACTCACCCTGCCCAAAGTTTCCAAAGCCCTCAGGCGCAGGGGGTTGTTCCCCGTCAGCAGACGTGTAATTAGCGACATCCTGGCCAGGTTTTAATTAATAAGTACGGATTTAAATAAAAAACACGCGCTCGCTCTCGTGGAAAACCCAAGCCAGTGTGACCGCCGCGGGTCCACAAAGTATGTAAGTATGTTAGTTCAGAGTATTAAAAAAGACTTTATAAAGTAAAATGTCTCTAAATTCGACTAAACAATGAAATGTATACAATTTATAATTTATTTTATTATTTGCCCGAGTCCTTGATGATTTTAGCTAAGTTCTAAGCCAAATATAACTTCTGCAATTCTAGTAAATACTAAAATTAAGTGATGCATTTTCGCAAGCCAAGTGGTATTTTTTTAAGAGTTTAGCCGCAGCCACACTATTGTGCGTCATTTTAGAAACGCCGCGAATTGTACTTGAAATCGCATCTGCTGGAATTTCGCAATTAACAAACAATAACGATGTCAGGCACTTCACAAAAATATAGGAACTTCGTGGCGGAGCCCATGGGCAACAAGTCGGTGACGGAGCTGGCGGGCATCGGGGAGACACTCGGCGGCCGCTTGGCGGATGCTGGCTTCGACAAGGTGCGTTTGTAAATGCAAGATGACATGACGCCATGTGCGCAAATAAACAATGCAGAGTGTGTTTACAACTGATAATCTTATAATCTGTGCTCTAATCTGCAGGCCTACACCGTTCTGGGTCAATACCTGGTGCTGAAGAAGGACGAGGAACTCTTCAAGGACTGGATGAAGGATGTGTGCCACGCGAGCTCCAAGCAGGCATCAGATTGCTACAACTGCCTTAACGACTGGTGCGAGGAGTTCTTGTAAGCTCGGCGACCGCCCAACGCGAGTCTTCCCTTCCGAACAAAACGAATCTTCTGGACGTGACTAGCCGAGGCACAAAGGCAAACCAATTAATTCACATTCAAATGGCGCAATCGTAGCTAAGCATTTGCCATGTTCATGTCCATAACGATGTTAGTATGTAATGTAAAATGTAATCCAAATAAATGTACAGTCATGGAACAGAGTCCTGCGCGGTACAGTATGTGTTGGTGATAAATGGGTCTAAATTGTGTTTAGCAAAAGTGATAGAGGGCACCTAATATAACTACTACTGTATTTTATCGAACTGCAAGATTAATTTGTTCATATTTTATGCGGAATTCCCCGAAATATTAAAAACAAGGATCCATTCCCAGTTAACAGAGATAGGTTTATTACGCCATGTTAACTTGTTAACAGAGTATCGACTGTTACATGGTTTGAGTCAACGCTAATCAAAGTTCTCACCCTGTTTTTATTCGGAATATTTACAACGAAATCAGTATATTCCGAAAGGCGCTTTGGTATATTTCATCGGTTCACCTTTGGTCACCTTACTCTGCAGACAAGAATTACGCGTGAAATACCAATGAAAATCAAGAGAAAAATTGCAAAATACAGCCAAGCGGTGCAATAAAGCGCAAAGTAAGCGAAGCAAATCGGGTCCCCCAGCTCCCAAACGCGGCCTCAAAACGCAATAGAAACCACACGCCAAATTCAACAAAGTGAAATTACTTCGGCTTTGGCGTATGCGTACGCTCGTGAGTGTGTGTGTGTGTTTTTCTTTGTATATAGACTCGCAGAGCGAGACGGTCATACGTGACGTATGGGGCGGCAGGTGCGCGAGTGCGAGCGAGACGAATATACTGTGCGGCTGCAACACTGTGTGTTATTTCAGAGTTCCAGGCCAAACATTCTGATGTGCGGCCGAATCAAATCGACTTTTGTGCATTCACCAGCCGCACAAGAGCCCAGCATTCGCCTTAATTAATTAGTAATTGCAAAACGGGCGCAATTATGGACCACCACAGCACTAATCGCCGTCTGCGCCTCTTCGTCCGTTCGGGATTTGCGCTCTCCTCCCCACCTCGATATTCGTGTGCTCACTAAAAAACGGTGAATCGTGCGAAAGGTAGCAACAACGTTTCCTTGGAAAAAGCTGTAAATAGTAAACAAAATTGTCAAGTAAAGGAGCCGTGCGGAGGCTATCAAAAGGTTCGAGTGCGTTGGTAGCGTCTGCCCAGGGAGCGAGAGCTAAGTCCCGATCCCCAAGCGCGGTGCACAAAGGGATATGTAGCTAGAAAACATTTAAAGACTACAAAAAAAAAAAAAGGGAAACGAGAACCCCACCATAATCTCTCTTCGTGTCGTGTGCGTGTGTGTGGGTGCCATTCAAATTTCCATGCGAATGGGTGAGTGTGTGTGCCTTTTTAATTTTCCGACGAATCTATCAATTTTTTCTGTGCTCCCAAGTGCATTAAAAATGGGCGGAAAATGGCAGTGACACCTGCAGCAAGCAGCGGCTCAAAAGTTTAAACTCGGTCGTTACATCAGCTGTTCCAAGGCTTTTGTGCTATAATTTAGCCTTTTTCCAACTGCTGTTGGCAACACTAAAGAGAGTGCGGGTCGTCGCGTGTGACGTTGTTGTACCGCCGCGTAAAGAGAGTTGGAGCGAGTGAGAGAGCACGCGGGGTGGGTGGGGGCGGTTCCGGTGCGAGAGAGCGTAGTAGTGTAGTAGTACATAGGGCGAGTGCGGGTGAGCGAGAGCGAGAGGGAGCTTGCCGAGGTAGCGAGAGGATGTCCTGCTGCTCCCCCTCTCCTCCTTATTCGCTCACCCCCCATTCCCACTTTCGGAAAATTCAATGACCTCATTTGTCTCATGTACGGAACTTTGCTTTTCTCCCCCAAATCCAACAAAAAAAAAATTGGAAATAAATAGGACCAACACCAGCGACAAAACAAGTGCAAGAGCCATAAACAAAGGACTTTGCACTGGGCACCCAAAGGCAGACAGCTGGCAAGCGACGAAGAAGAAGCAGCAGGTTTAGGAGCAGCAGGAGCAGGAGCAGCCGGAGCTAGAACCCGCCAGCCACCACAACCACTGAGAGCGACGTGAACCAATGGGCACCAACTCGGGAGCCACCGCTGGCATCAACAACAAGCCGGTAGGCGGTGCGGGAGCCGGCGTCCTGGGCGGCGGTGTGGGCGGTGCCAACTCCTCAATCGGCGGCGTTCTGTCCAACAGCCTGGGAGGCGGCGGCAGTGGCGGTTTGAGCATCAGCGGGCTCAACGCTGGTGGACAGAACGCCAACGTGGGCGGAATGGTCGGCGGCATGGGCAACGTGGGCGATGACAGCGGCAACGGGATGGTCGGCGGCGGTCCAAATAACCAACAGGCCACCACGCCCCAGTACACAATACCGGGCATCTTGCACTTTATCCAGCACGAGTGGTCTCGCTTTGAGCTGGAGCGCTCACAGTGGGATGTGGACAGGGCCGAATTGCAGGTGAGTCCCTTAAACCAGTTTAATCCAAGATGGACATCCAGTTTTCCTACAGTTTTAACATTTGTATAGTAAAATGTACAAATCTTTGTTCCTTTGGCTTTAGTTTACTGCTTTAAATAACTAACAGGCTTTAGTTTTATAAAATTCAATGAATCGTAATCGTAAATTAACCTTTTCTGACTAATAATTTACTAAAGTTACAAAACCAATAACAGTTTTCATAACAAATAATAATATAGAGTGTAATTCTCAAACTATACCGATATTGTGCAATACCTTGCCTTCCAAAAGCTTCATACATATTTGAACAGTTTCTGTGTGTTTTTTTTTCGGTATTCTAGGCGTTAAAAGGTCCTTGTTTATCGTCAGCGGGAGCTCACTTTCCATTTCAATGATTTTTCGAGGCGCTAATGCATGAACATGCAAGGAAAACAGCCAAGAGGAGCGGAAAAAGGTTGCCTGTCTGCATGCAAGCGAATCGAGTTGAGCAATTGGCGTAATCGAATTTTCGCTCTGTTTGTCGTCGACAGCAAGCGATTCCCCATCAGCGCCTTTAACCCCCGAAAAACGTGTAACAGTGGGGAGGCTGACTTTATCGCATCATAGGAATGGAAATGGGGATGGAAAACCTCTTTCCTCGTCCATCGTCAGTGTCAATGTCGATCCAAGCCTTATCGCTTTCACCTGTCAACCAGCCAGACGCGCATTATCGGTATCGATGACGACGCACCGCACCCCTTGAACCCCTCCTCGCAAACAATCCGTTACGGTCTAAATGCAACGTGACATTCAAATCTCTCCCTGCTTTGCATCATGTGGAAAATGGCAAAGAAACGAGTTACCAACGCACATTTGTCGTCGCGATTTGTGAACCTGTTCGCCTTGTTTGCCGTTTTGGCCAAAACGAACCAGGTTCGGGTGGGCAGAGGCGACGCCATCTTAGTTGGGCCCGGTCCCATTCCTCCGCAGCCACCAGTCGTGGAATCTTTCCCTGCCTGCGTCTATTTATATTTCGATTCCCCCCCCATCCATCCACACCGCACACATCTCTTTGTGTGTCAGTGCCGACGACTGCTGTAAATGCAACGTCCTTGTCTCACTGAATCCGAATTCCCAGTTCCCTTGCTCTGCTTATGAATGCACCCACTTCCACTTCCTACTCGTTCGGCTTTTCCTGCTGTCGCGTCTGTCAGGCAATTAACTTGAACTGTGGTTATATTTCATTTGTTATGATGTTCTTACATATATATGGATTACTATATTTATACCTCTTTTGAAGAGCGTAATTGAAGTTTAGAAGGGTATATCGAAAAGGGGAAAAAACAGAGTAAAGAGAGGGTATCTCATAGTCGGTAATATTTGGCTATAGAGTTATTTTTTCATTTGTTATCTTTATAGACCTTCTAAAGCGATTTTTACGATGTTTTCCATATTTCATGATAATAACGAACCTAATTTGTTTGTGAAGTGCCAAATATGGAAGGAAAGGTTTGGTTTTTTTTCAGTCATAGGCCAAAAACAACCTGTTAAAGGGCAAAATGTATTTGAATTATTTATAAAAATCCTAAACACTTAAAACATATATATTGCAAACATTAAAATATATGTTTTTAAACAATTATTGCGTATATTTTCATTTTGTCGCAATGTACCACTCCCATAACTCATTCCCCATTCATTTACACTTATAGCAAGAACGACGCGACAGCTGCTAATATATTTTCAATCATTTTCACAATTGCAATTGTGTGCAAATGCATTTATAGATTAGAGAAACCAACGCCACTGCCAGTTGTCATATTAATAATTCTATTTATACACCCATGTGTATAATTCATGTATTTCCCTGTTGCATTATGTAATGAATAATTCCAAGCTCACTCTTACCTTTTTTACCACGCGTTTCTTAAATTTGTAAATCAAAACCTTTGAGCTTCTCTGCGGTAATTAAGTTACAAATGCACATTTGTCATGGCATTTGTAATTTCTAATTGCAAACAATAAGTAGTTGCATGTCGGGGAACGATTTGTGTAAAGCCTGCTCAGGAGGAGGCGTTGGCGTGAGCACCTGGCCCTTGGCTTCCATTCATCGCCCATTTATTCCGAATATCCGCAACATCAGTGTGCTGCTTTTAATTAGCCAGCTCAAGGAGCCAAACGAAATGCCATTGAGCGGTAATTTAAATGCACAACATGTTTCCATTAACAGCAGCACAAAGAGTGTTGCTACTGCTCTCACTCCCTGTTTCCCTTGCTAACTATTAGCACTGGCACATTGTTATTGTTGAAAGTTCTGGTTCCGCGCTTACATATACATAAATGCGTTTTGCTTTATACAAATGCTGTCAAATTAATAGTAACTGAGTTTGAATCCGACAATAAAAAAAGCAATGGGTGCTTAAGCTGTAGATTTGTATATATTGTTCCTATAAAATGAATTTTTATTTTATAGCATTGTATTAATAAGTCAATATAACAATTTAAAGATTTGTATTAAAGGAACAATCAGAACTTAACAAAAAACCTCTATAAAACTGAGTTGTGAAATATACTGTTTATACAATTTTAAAACCACGTAATGGGTTATTGAGCGTGTATATTTTTAATTTCTCCGTCGGTTTTTTTCTGCCGCCAAAAAATCAACTAGGAATTTTTCTAAATAAATATGCAGACAAAGCAACTCTAAAAAAGTTGTATGTAATATCAATAAATGTGTTTTGTTCTTTACAGATAACCAGCTATGTACCTAACACAACACAACTATTCATTTGACCTTTAATGTAGGAAAGTGGGGATATTTTTTGTAGGGGCGTTGTCATAGCTATGGCAGGGAAAAGGGACCAAGAGGTCGTATTGGGGGAACAGCAAAAGCAAAAGTTTTATTCCTTAACGCACCTTGCCCCACCGCAAGTATGTCAGGTGCAGTGCTTGCCCTCCGGATAAGTCCTAACCATCGAGTTTTCCTCCCAAATGTTCAGCGAATTGCGCAGTCATAACTGCACTCTGTTGCTACGCTTGCTGACTGAACACGAAATGGGAGGGACGAAGAGGATTGGTGGAGGTGGAATAAGCTGGGGTACATTGCAGTTTTTACGCATTTCGTTTAATACAAGCGACGGCGAGCTTAGATACCAAGCCAGACCCCCCTCTATATCCAAGTTTCCCCATGAGTTAATTGTGCCAGTTGTAGTTTTTTTCTTTTTGTATCACAATTAATTGAATTTAATTGTTTTTCGTTGGCCTGACGCAGCGGAGCGTCAATTATGCTTCGCAGCAAACAAACAAACGCAATTGGATTGCAACGGCAGGAAAAAGGGGGACAAAGCCATATGGAAAAGCGTTAAACCAGCAGTATTAATTAATTTTCTATAGTTTTCACTTGGGATTTATTACACACATTAGTTTAATAATTTTATAGCGGTCACTAGAAAATGAAAAACATTCACTCGTAAGCCTATTATATTTATTTAACTTTAGTTATGGTTAAGTTAATCTTTGTACCCTATACCCTTGCCTAAATCTAACTTAAATGAGTGAAACGGCATTGCTTACTTAAAACTACTTTTCTATCTTTATAGGCTCGCATTGCAATGCTCCTCGGGGAGCGCAAGTGCTTGGAAAGCCTCAAATCGGACCTCACGCGCCGCATCAAGATGCTGGAGTATGCGCTGCGCCAGGAGCGGGCCAAGTTCTACCGGTTAAAGTACGGCACCGATCCGCCACAGCTGAATGAGTTCAAGCCGTCGAACGAGGACGCCGGACTGGCCGGAGAGGTGGCCACCGATTCGGAGGTGCCCTACAGCAGCGTCTCGAACACCACGTGGCGACAGGGTCGGCAGATGCTGCGCCAGTATCTGGCCGAGATCGGCTACACAGACAACATCATCGACGTGCGCTCGAACCGGGTGCGCTCGATCCTCGGCCTGAACAACAACGCAGAGCACGACGGCAGCGGCGGTGGTCTGGGCGGCGGACTTGGCGGTGGGACCGGCGGCGAAAACCTCAGCCCGAATATCAACGGAAACGAAAGCAACAAGCGCGCCTCGGAGACAGAAGGTAGGTGATTGTGTTACGACCCCCTGTTGGGAGATTTGAATAATTTGCTCACATCAGGCCGTCATACTCCCGCTAAAAAAGTGCAACAATCGATCGACGAAATAATCGTGGACACCGAAGCGGCTGTGATGGCGAACTTTGAGTTCCTGGGCGCCACCGAGATGTCCGACGACGACGAGATATCCGACGACCTGGAGATGGTGGCCACCGACAATGACGACACGGACGTGAAGCTGGCTAAGCGGGCCAAGTCCGGCAAGGATATGCTGACCGAAGGTAGGTTCTGGTCTGGATTTTCGCTTGATAACTTTCCCGCCACCTGCTACCTTCAGCCCTCTACCCGCATGGGCCCGCCTCGCATTTACGCTCTTATTTTTGCCAAATCGTAGCGACAACGCAATCAATTGGGTTTTAGCTCCCAGCTCCCATTTATCCCACGTAGAAATCCATCCTTGATTACGGCTGGCTTCTTGTCTTAAGCTTTTCGTTTCTGCTTCTGTTTCTTTGGCAACTCTTTCTTCTACGCTCGTAGATCTTGAGGCCGATGTGGGAGAGCAGCTATTGAACGATATGAACCTCATGACCGAAGGTGCTTTTCAACAGATCTAAAATGCTTTCGCCTAGAATACAATATATGAACCGCTCAACCTCAAGGGAGTTTGTCAAAGCTGCAAGATCACAGGGACTTTACCTTAGATATATATTTTTTTTTATATCTATAAATAAAAACCTTGCTGTAAAATATATAATTTCTTAAATTTTAATTTACCTAATTCATTTCATAAAACAGTTCAGCTCGGTTACTTTTTAAAGCGCCTAAAATATAAAAAACTAGAATAAGAACAATGTAAGAGCACTGAGAAATTACAAATTTTATAATTGAGTGCCGAGAAATTAAAACAGTTCCTGTGACTTTGCAGTCTGGTAAACCTTGAGGTGTTGCTTACTGCAATGCGATGTAGATAATAACCAAAGTATTCCCTATTCTTCACACAGAGGTGGATGGCTCGCTGGGACTGGGTGAACTGGCCCAACTGACGGTGAATAACGAATCTGACGGAGCGTACGATGCGAACTCCAAGGACGGAACTGGCGGCAGTGCCGGCGGTGCTGGTTACCGCAAGACCTGGAACGCCAAGTACACGCTTCGCTCGCACTTTGACGGCGTTCGCTCGCTGATTTTCCACCCCGAGGAGCCGGTGCTGATCACCGCCTCCGAGGACCACACACTGAAGCTGTGGAATCTGCAGAAGACGGTGCAGGCGAAGAAGTCGGCCAGCCTGGATGTGGAGCCACTGTATACGTTCCGAGCCCACACGGGTCCAGTTCTGTGCCTGGGCATGTCGTCCAGCGGGGAGACTTGCTACTCGGGCGGCTTGGACGGCAACATCGAGTGCTGGCAACTGCCGTCGCCGAACATCGATCCGTACGACTGCTACGATCCGAATGTGCACTCCGGCACGCTGGAGGGCCATACGGACGCCGTGTGGGGCCTTACCACCATGCAGAGCAACATTGTCTCGTGCTCGGCGGACGGAACGGTCAAGCTGTGGTCGCCCTACAACAAGGAGCCGCTGCTGCGCACCTACACCGCCTCCGAGGCGGAGGGTGCGCCCTCTTCCGTTGACTTTGTGCGCAACGAGGTGGACCACATTGTTGTGGCGTACAACAGTGCCCACTGCATCGTCTACGACACGGAGACGGGCAAGCAAGTGGTGCGGCTGGAGGCGGCACAGGAGATGTCTGGCAACACGGGGAAGTTCATCAACAAGGTGGTGTCGCACCCCACGCTTCCCATCACGATCACCGCGCACGAGGACCGTCACATCCGCTTCTGGGACAACACATCCGGCACACTGGTGCACTCGATGGTGGCGCACTTAGAGCCGGTAACCTCGCTGGCCGTGGATGCACACGGGCTGTACTTGCTATCCGGATCGCACGACTGCTCGATACGGCTGTGGAACCTGGACAATAAGACGTGCGTGCAGGAGATCACCGCGCACCGCAAGAAGTTCGACGAGAGCATATTCGATGTGGCCTTCCACGCCACAAAACCCTACATCGCCAGTGCCGGGGCCGATGGCCTCGCCAAGGTGTTTGTCTAAAAGAGACCACCACGGATCGAACGAATTCAGAATTCAGAATCCAGAGTGCAGATTGCAGATGCAGTATCCACAGCCAGCAGCTCACAGCTAAGCGATTACGAGTTCGAGTTAAATAATTATACATACATTATAAATATACTATACATTTAAATCTAATTATACTTCAACCGAGAACAACAACCAATTATGCATACAATAATAAGAAGAGAGGAAAAAAAACCACAAACAAACAAAAACCAATTGCTATAAAGTAAAACACAAACAAAACAAATAAATTCAAAATGAGAAATGGCATTTTGAGAAGAGCAACAGAGTCAAGTAACAGACGAGAGTCGCGTAATCTAGGAACATAATTCTAAAGCAATGCATGTACGGCATATAACCACATATAAGTGCAACACATAAACATTATGTATTTGTTAACAACAATAACACCGTAGCAATGAAAGAGTTTGATCTTGCAGTGGATCCACTGTGGATTAGCCCAAGATCGACCCTCTTTTTGGTTCTAGTTTTAAAAGCACTTGCGCAGCGATTGTTCGAAAACGAGTTGCCTATAAATCAGCCCGACTTCCTGTACATTTTATATACATACACACAACCCCACATATATATATATACTTATTCTGTGCCCATGGCAAAACTTGACAATGGATTGTTTGGCACGACGTCTTCATAGGCACACTCGCTGTGCAAGTGCCTGGACACGTTTCCTTCCCTGCAGGGCAACCAAAAGCGTCTTGCAGCTGAAGGAAAGTGGGATCAAACATTTACGTAACGATGTAGACGATCAAATTCTGTAGACTAAGCAAGGCATATGCATATAACCAATCATATAACCCGACCCCATATTAGCGAAAGAGCGAAAAAAAAAATTGTAAATTAACATTGATTAGAGGATGGTCGAGGTGAGACTAGGATGAAGGCGCGTTTATTTATGTCAAGTAGCGAGTCGAAAGCGCAACCATACAAAACGCAAAACTACCAATTAGAACGTGCAGAAAGCTTCTATAATATCATTTGTCTCTAAAAGAGGGAGTACGCAATGCTTGATGAACCACACGACCATGTGCAGATGAGATATAAATAATAATTGCAGGCAAGCTATAAACCGTATGCTAAGCTATTTATTTAATTTATGCCTAGTATGTATTAAACGAAGGAAACAAACAAATTATTGGCGCCTATCGCTGATCCAATGGATTTCGTAGTTGAATATAACTTAGATTCGCTTTCCGATGGATGCGCGTACTCGTAATTTTAATCAAGAAAATCTACGTTGAGAATGATCAGATTTAGATATGCGACTTGAAACGTGAAAGCCGAGCAACTCAATATTAGTTTTAGTATTACCAATTATTATTATTATTACGTGAAGCCTTTCACCGACACTCCGCAAACACACATCCTTTTACACCCAATACTTGATATTCAAAGCGATGAATCAGAAAAAAACGATTGCGATCTGTGTACACCAAGCAAATCCTCTATTATTTTAATTACGTATTTTAATTTACGCCTTAGTTGTTACAATCAAGAGCCCGGAATCACCTTCTGGATGACGACGAGCCGATGCCGATGATCACGATGGTAATAATAGTTCAAGTGGTTGACCAGCAAGCACCCACTCACACACACACACACACACACAGTTATATAGCAGATTTATACATTTACTTATACATAAATCTATTGATTTCTAATTTTAACTGTAAATTTTTGATTTTTTATTACCATGTATTTTATTTTAAATAAAGTTTTACAAAATGAAGCCCTGTGACTAGCCTAGCGCTTGCCTTTTGATTTCCATGGTCCTTCAGCAGAACCACTTAATTGATGAGAACGTTGTAGACCAGCTGGCTCTCGTTTGCAACGGTGGCAATAATCAATAACTCTTATCAAAAAGTACAGAACAGCAACTGTTTCCATTTCAATTCGGAAAAGTTTTCGCTGCTGGCAGCATTTCGATTTCTCGAATTTGCGATTTAAGCCGCACAAACATTGAACATTGAACATTTTCGTTTCAAACCGTTACAAATCCACTGCCGTAAAATGCCGTAAAACACCAAAAAGCACGCATGCGTTTCGTTCCACGGAGAATTCTCCCATATTATGCAAACAACAAAATATTGTTATTCTCCTGCATGTCAGCCGCTAACTAGAAAGTTGTAATGTAACAAATAACAAATTGAGATTCGACTAATACTTAAGCCGAAGATGTGTTGTTGCCGAGGAGGACACGATGAGCATTACTTAACTAAGTCGAAATAAAAGTTCATTGTAGATTTGAGCATATAGGAAAGGCCCCAGCCCAGGTCCTAAAGGAACACCCAGCACATAAGTTTATATATACATAAAGTGACAAAACAAAAATGCATAATAACTGAAACGATACTTTTATAATAAGTCGAAGGAAGAAGTACATAATATTCGAAGAAATACCATTCACACATTTCATGTTAAGATATAATAAAGTGAATAAATATAATAAAATATTTAAAACCAAAGAACGTTGTATTTTCTCACTCCACTCTGAATTTAAAATATAAAGGATATATTTAATAGTTCAAATTAAAATCTGTATATTCGGGGCCACAGAAACCGTTCCGCCCAAATTCCAACCGAATGTCCAACCCCTTCTCTATGTAAATTCCAACCCTCTTTGGGCGGAACGGTTTCTGTGGCACCCGATTGACTTTTTTTTGATTTCGTAAGTGTAGCTCGATGGAGAAGTTTCAAAGGTGCTTATCCTGTTCAGCTCACCGAGATCTATAAGATTTCGATTTGTTGCACCGTGTAATTAATAATTAGGAATTTTATAGATTTTTGCCTATCTTCAGATTTTAAATTGATAAAAATTTTAAGTTAAAAAAAACATTTTTACTTTACATTTAACTATTATAACGTTGAATTTTTGTATCTCAAATTGTTTTAGTTTTTCAACTACATGAACTCAAATTTAAAATTGAGCGCGCACTTGTCTGTACTAAGTTTTTTAGGAAATACCTGATTTTTAGCTCAGCTTAGCGTTAGGCCAATAATAATAACACATTTATCATTACGACTTGGCAACTCTGGAAAGCTCTAAAAGACGGCTGGCAAAAACAATAAAAATAATGGATGCAACTTCAGCAATTTCAGGCGATGTGGACAAAACGCAGGTAGACTACTTACAACTAAAGGTAGCCGACACTTTCACCAATCTGTTCTTACAGATACCGCCGCTGAACCAGAAGCGCATATTGGCCTTTGTCAACCACTTCCTCCTGAGCACTTGCACCTTTCTGAATGAGTTTGCCCTGGGCTGCGAGACGAAGTTTGTGGAGATGGAGCGGCAGCTACAAAAGACGGAGGCGGCCCTCATCATCCTCGAGGCAAAGCTCGCTTCCATACCCACCGAGCATCCCGTACCAGACTCGGAAAGCATCCCAGCGGGTCCTAAGCAACCACCACCCATCGAAGCTGCATCGGAGGAAGCTGAACTCCCACCCAAAGAGGTGCAACCTGAGGAACTTGTAGCCCCGCCTGAACCAATGGGTGTGAGGGCCTGCGAGGACCTGCGCTACAGGAAGTTCTTTAAAATGCTTCACGTGGGAGTGCCTGCGCCGGCGGTCAAGCAGAAAATGCAATCTGAAGGCCTGGAACCGCGGCTGTTGGAGTAAGTTTCAGAGTGTCTAGTATTTCTGTCCAATTTAAACATCCTGTTGTATTCCAGCACACCGGACCTGATTCTGCCAGATGGACAGCGTGAATGAACGACTTGGAGGACAAACAGCCCACCTCTTGTGATATAGCAGCTCATGCTACAGTTTTCAATTAAACATTTTGTAAAGCTTATGTCTACATTTTAATTTGTTTTATTTCCCGCCATGCAGCGGGCGAAAACAACTTAAAACCACTTCGTTAGAAAAGAGTTATGGGTGGAAGGCTTAGAACTGGATCATCTGTCCCTTGCGCTTCTTGTCGCCGCCCAGCTCGAAGTGCTTGCAACGCTTGAGGGGTGTCTGCTTGCGGTACTTGCACTCGGTGCACTCCATACGCAGCACAATTTTCTTGGTGGTCTTGGCCTGTAAATGGAAAATGTATTTCATTAGCAATGTAAACAACACAAAAAGGGATTGATTGAGATGTCTGAAGCTGCAGGTGGGGCGCTATGGGCGAGTATGCCATAACGCTGCCTTCGAGGCCGCACCGGTGCAACAACAATTTTGATCTGGCACAGTTTTATCCCACCAAAAAGCCGAATGCTCAATGAGCGCAGCGATTTAGTTCTACGAAGCGCCATTTATAGAGATCCCGAACTTGCCACAAGACAGTCGACTGTTTTGAACACAGTTATCATGACTTAACAAGGAATTAAGCCATGTATTCTTTGAACTACGAAAGTCTGGTGGCAAGTGTACCGGGGAATTCTTGGGAACTAGGACTCTCGACTCACCTTCTTCCTGAAGATGGGCTTGGTCTGACCGCCGAATCCCTGCTGCTTCCTGTCGTAACGCCTCCTGCCCTGAGCACCCTTGCGCTCCTTGGACTTCTTGTACTGCGTCACCTTGTGCAGCTTGTGGACCTTGCACTTCTTGCAGAAAGTGCGACGTTGTTTTGGTACGTTTACCTGCCGGGCGGAACACAGAAAAAACGAACAGTTAAAAATCAGAACACAGAAACACACTCCGAGCACGGCGTCGGCGCGTCCCTCAATGTTCCGCGCGCAGAGTAATCCATTTTGCGATTTACAGGTATGTCGAGGCACGCACATCACCCCTGATTCAGGAAAAGCGCACAAAACGAAATCTTACCATCTTTTAAACCGAAATTTCAACGTTTTACGATCGAAATTTCACCTGAAAACATGTGCGCCTCACTATTCAGGGAAACGAAAAGAAAGAAGCAGAGAGGCTAGAGGTGGGAGTTGGCATCGATAGCGACACGTATATATCGTACATATCGTGCATATCGCCCTGATCGGCGCGATCATCTGAAGTTTGAATTACAGTCAATCCCCGCTGTGACTGCTCCTCAAAAAGTAATGTTTGATAAGGCGATAGGTACTACAAATGTTTTTTAAGGCTTGGAGTGCTGACACTCCGCGCTCGACTGGTTGGACGTACAACCAAAATGTGGAGTGGTCGGGCTGAAGTGGAAAGCAAAGAAGTTGGCAGAAATACTAAATTAGGCATTCAACTAGGTAACACTTGCGACAAAGTTTTACCACACTGGTTTTGGTTTGCGTCATGGACGGATTTTTTGAAATCGAACTATCGCCTCCAAAAAATTAAATTAAAATTACCCAAAAACTGACGATTTGGGGACCTTGTAATTTAATAAAATATAATATAATATATATTAAATAATAATACTTAAAGCTCCCGTGAATGCACTATAAAACAAAAGTAAGCGTTGCGTTGAGCAAGTATGAGTTCTTAAGTAGGCATCCGATTTTGTACACTTCATCTGCAACATCGCTTGCAGCTTTTGTATGTGTAAACTTTTATAAAATTTTTTTTTTCTAGGATATTTCGAATTATTTTAGGTGTGATAGCATTTTATGATTATGGGTATATCGATTAATCGATGTTTCATCGCTAGAAGTTCCATCGCTAACCTCGCACTGTAAATAAAATAAAAATCTAATCATTTCAACCATTTTCTAGCGAAAGTAATTGGAAACAACGCGAGTATTCCGCAGCTAAAACCGGTCCCGCTGGTGGCCCGGGCCCAGCGCCTAGTCGTCTGCAATGGCAGCAGCCAGCAAACGCTGGCTGGAGCGCATCTAATTGCCAAAACGGCCCGTTGATTGATGCCAGAAATTTGCATAAAGAGAACGATTAAAATGCAAAAAATGTACGCGTTGCTGGCAACCTTGACATTCTGGACGCTTACGCTGACGCTGCCGTCGGAGCAGGCGCACGTACCGCCTACGGTGCCGTGCGATCGCAGCCGAAAGGTCTTCACGGAGCCCTACGGCGAGATTTCGGATGGGCCCTCCGGCTTCAACTACACCCAGGACTCGCATTGCGAGTGGCTGGTTAAGGCACGCAACGACAGCCAGTTCATCACGCTGACGTTCCACAGCATGGGCACGGAGTGTTCCTACGACTACATATATGTCTATGATGGGGACTCGTTTAACTCCACACTATTGGGCAGCTTCAGCGGGCGGACACAGCCGCAGAGGCTGGTAGCCCGCAGTGGGAGCGTAAGTAGTATTCTCTTTCATCTCCTATCATAGTTGACTGTCTCTTGTCTTCCTTCAGATGCTCATCCTGATGTACAGCGACACGAACTACGTGCTGGATGGCTTCCGCGCCTCCTACTACATATCAAACTGCTTGAATAACTGCCACAATCACGGCAAATGCGTGGGCCACCAGTGCGTCTGCCACGGCGAGTGGGTGGGCCCCGATTGCGAGGACGAGGCCTGTCCGCAAAGATGTGGCGAGGGCCAGGGACGGGGTCGCTGCCAGAAGAGCATCTGCCATTGCGCGCGGGGCTTCAGCGGTAGGCTCTGCGATCTCAGCGACCATCCAGCGGGTAGCAGCTGGCGCTGGCTGGCCACCGACGCCGAGGGCATGACGCCCCGCGCGGCCCACACCGCCGTCTACATGGAGAACGAGGACGCACTTTACGTGTTTGGCGGATACGACCTCAACAACGTAATAAGCACTTTGCAGGTAAAGTATTTTACTAATAAGATGGATTTATTTGAAAATATTGCTAGTATAATTGTGTATCTTCGGTAATTTGCAATCGTATTTTCCATAAGAAAATCTTATTGAAGCTTCAACTGTTTGTATAAACATTTGAAACGAGAATTTTTTTCCACTGTACCTACTAAATTAGAATTTCCTATTTCAGATTTATCGCTTCAGCTCCAGTCAGTGGGAGGATGAGTGGGGAATTGCGCTGCAGAGTCGCCGTCACTTCTATCACCCTCAGAAAATAGATCATACATTGCTTAAAGCCGTGCTTCAGCACAAGAATGAGGACGAGGCGAAGCTTTGGGGCCTCAACAGCGACGTAAGCTTTTTCCGGAACATACTGTACACTCTAGCGGAGTCCAATCTGCACCAGCGTCGCACGCGCTCTTCCCTGCCACTGACCATCGTGAACGCCAACTCGACGGACGAAGAACTGAACGAGTATCTCGAGGACATACTGGAGGAGGTTACGGATCACAAGCCTCACGGACGCTATGGCCATGCAGCAGATCGTGTGCCAGGCGGATTTGTTATTTATGGTGGAAAACACGCCAACGGCAGTTTCTATAGCGATCTCTGGCAGTACAACAACACGGAGAGCGGCGGAAAGTGGAAACAGATGGCCGTCAGGTCAAAACTCAAGCCGCCCGCTTTGGCCAGGCATACGCTAAATACCGCTGGGGACTACCTTTATGTATTCGGTGGTAGTCTGGAGTCGGGCGAGTTCTCTTCCAATGTATACCGCATCTCCCTTCCCCTCTCCGAGGACTCGCAATGGGAACTGGTGCAACCAAGGGGTGGAAAGACGCTCGACGTCCGCCTGGCAGCACATTCAACGGTCTATTACAAAGCCACCAATTCACTTGTTGTGTTTGGTGGCATTATGACGAGTTTGGCCCGCTTTTCAAAGCTTTCCGATCGGATTTACGCCTTTCAACTGGACCAGATGCATTGGACGGAGATCTTGTACCCGCGAACGGCGCTACGGGATACCAACATACCCAGGGAACGAGCCTTTCACACGGCCACCATATCGGGCAACTACATGGTTGTCTTCGGGGGCTACACACACCGTCACAACAAGGATGAAATTTGTTACGACAACCAGATGTACTGGTACCATCTCAGCTGCCACATTTGGATCAATCAAGTGGTTTCCGCCGAGGACAGTTTGTACCCGAAGCCTCAGGGCGTTTTTGCTCAAGCAGCAGCCCTGCGTCGAAATCACACGCTCCTGATTGTGGGCGGCTACCACGGAAACGTGAATGCGGATCTCTTTGCATACGAGCTGCCCCAGGTTCTCAGGGTGGAGAACACTCTTTACAACCCGGAAATCTCCTGCAGACTTCATGCCTCGCACACCGCATGTCTTTCAAATCCGGAATGTGGGTGGTGCTCGGCAGATAGCAGCTGTTACGGTCGCACCATCGGAGCCAATTGTACCACCAACCTGCAGACTACAAGATGTCCGGGAATATGTCCCTCACTTGGAGATTGCCATTCTTGTTTGGTGCATGGTTCGCAATGGGGAAAGTCCTCGGGAAACAAGGCAGCCTTTTCGGTGGCCAGTAAACTGGGATTGAACGAGTGCACGTGGTGTGTCCAGAATGCAAAATGCCACCACCGAGATGACAACTACGGGATATGCGGAGATAGTTCTGGCTGGTGGGGTGACAAGGGCACCGAGATTCGTCGCCCTTCACTTTGCACCAGTACCGACCGACGACCAGGACTCACCTACATCAAGTATCACTATCCAATCAACTACACCATGCCAGACTACGTGGGTATTGTCAATGCTACCATGGTGGACTTTGCCTCGCCGCCGTTTACCACCTACTTTGAGCACAAACTGGAGGGAGAGATGCTGGCCCGGCTGGTTGGCTTTGTCCGGCCGCAACATCAGTGGAACAACTCAGCCATCCAGGTCTGCACCAGCTACTCCTCAGCGGTCTTGCGCGCTGGCCTCGGTCTTTACCTTGATGAACTGGTCAACGTCACTACGCAGAGCTCCAACCAGAGCTACTGCAGCAACGTCCAGCTGCCCACAACGGAACAGCCCTTCACCATCGATTTCCAGGTATGTCACGTACATTAAAAACATTTTATTCTTCCTGTAGTTTTGGCAGAGGGCTAATATTTTCCCTTAAATCGTCTTCAGGCTCGCCGGCGGATTGGAGGCAACGGAATTTATAACGCCTATCAGAAGACCAAGATGGAGCTGCAGCACCTGCACAACGGCCAGCTCAACGCCTTCACCTTCGAATACTTGGAGCCGTACTACTCCGGCAAGTGCACACAGTACGCAAACTGCCTTCACTGTCTTACGGACGCTTCCTGTGCCTGGTGTCCCCTGACGAGCATTTGCCACCTGCGGTCCGTGAACGAGACGGAGGTGTGCAAGAAAGAGTCTACGGAAGTCTTTCATTGGTCCTACCTGATCAGCCAGCCGAGTCAGTGCTCAAACTGCACTAATTATGTGAGCTGCGAAGCCTGCGCCAGCAGTGGGGAGTGCGAGTGGTGGACGGAGGACGCGCGTTGTGGCCGAATCGGCAAGTCAAACAGCAGCGTACGGGCTGTGGCGCAGTGTCCCAGGTCCTGCAGGGAACGACATGGTTGCCAGGAGTGTCTCGGGGAGCGGGGACGCTGCGTTTGGTGCGAGGCGAGCGCCCAGTGCTTCAGTTTCTCCGTGTACACCAGTGAGTATCAATTCGGAATGTGCCGCGAATGGATGGACCAGGTGGTTAGTCGCCAGCCGCAAGAGTTGGTGGATCAGAAGATTCAACAACCGCTGCAGCAGCAGTGCAAGTCCTGCGAGCAGCATCGCAACTGCACCTCCTGTCTGCGCACCCTGAGCTGTGGCTGGTGCTTCGATCGTGACAATCCCATCGAGGGCATTTGCATGCAGGGCGATTTCAGCTATAGTGCCGGAAACTGCTCTCTGGCCTTGAATAGTTCGTCCCACCACGATGCGGAGTGGGCATACGCCCAGTGTCCGGATGTCGATGAGTGCGGCCTGGGCCTGCACGATTGCCACAAGGAGGCGAAGTGCACAAACACCCAGGGCAGCTACAACTGCCACTGTCGCCGGGGCTATGTGGGTGACGGAAAATTCAGCTGCGTGAGGACCTGCTACGAGCTGTGCCAGAATGGAAACTGCTCGGGACCACCGGACTACACCTGTCGTTGTGCGCTGGGCTGGACTGGAGCCGATTGTGGACTGAGTTGTGGCTGCAACAATCACTCGACCTGTACCGAAAGATTGGGGAAATGTGATCAGTGCCAGGCGTGGACGGAAGGTGAGAAATGCGAATATTGCCGACCCGGGAGCTACGGAAATGCCACCGCTCCGCATGGCTGTTTACCGTGCGAGTGCAACGGTCACGGCCACCAGGATCTGGGCATCTGCAATGTGAGCAACGGCGAGTGCTACTGCAAGGACAACACCCAAGGTCTGAAGTGCGAACAGTGTGCTGGCGGCTACTACGGAGACCCCCTAGACGGCGGACAGTGCTACTACCAATGCGAATCCAGAGGCATACTCACCAATATTGGCCGAAGTGCCATTGGTTCGTATCAGTCGTATCGGTCACCGTGGGGTGCCAGCCTGGAGGTAAAGGAGTGCTTGTGGATCCTCCAACCGAAGACGTTACAAGCGGAGAAGTCGCTGCTTCAGCTGGAGTTCCAGTGGCAGAGTCTGGCCATGGATTGCGATGAGAACGCGGTGTACATATACGACAGTCTGCCAGATCTCACGGGTGCTACCCAGCAAAATCAACTGCTGGCCGTGGTGTGTGCTCCCTACAGTTCAGCCAGAATTATCGAAGCCCGCTCCAGTCACGTTACAGTTCACTACAAGCAGGGCAGTGAAAGGCGACACTTTGGATTCAACGCTCTCTACTCCGTGAAGAATTGCGTGGCCGGCAGTTGTCTGCCTCCCCATATTTGCGATGCCCAGATGCGCTGCGTTTGTCCTGCGGGCTATGTGGGCGCTCGCTGCGAGATAGAGATCTGTCCGAGTAACTGCAACGCTAAGCGGATGCAGGGCTTCTGCGACACAGAGTATGGAAGGTGCATCTGCAGTAATGCTAACTACGCGGGTGCGGATTGCGGTACCCTAGTGCAGCGGAATCACCTGGTGATGACGGAGCTGTTTAACACCCAACTGTTGAGTGAGAGTCTGGAGCACCTGAGAAAGACCATACCGCGATTTGGACATTCAGTAAATGCGGATCGTCGGGGATCGCTGTGGATGTTTGGAGGCTATTCACCCAACCACGGACCACTCAATGACTTTCGGCAGTTTGACACGAAAAACAGCACCTGGTTGCAGGTTACAGTTGAATCGTCCACCCCTGAAGATCGCATGCCACTCGGCAGGTATTTCCACGCTTCTGAGATTTACGTGAAAAAACAGATAATCTACATCTATGGAGGAATCGGTGCAAACTCGCAGCTGCTAAATGATTTTTGGATGTTCTCCATACAGAACCAGCGATGGAGCCAGATCAAGGTGGAGGTGGAACTTAGCGGAGCTGAATATCAGGTGAGTGCACGTTAATATTTGTTAAAAACTGTTCTTCTAATCTTATAACCAAACAAGGGCTTATAATATGAAAGCAAAACTAAGAACAAATACATAGTTAGTCCTAAGGAACTCGCGGTTTTATTATAAGAAGTCATCCTACAAGTTTGGCCATCTTGATCTAAAGAAATCCTGAATTTTATTGTAGAAAACTTGTTTCTAATTTTTGTCTAAATTTCAATTTTAGGATGATCTTCCTCCGCCTTTAGCCGGTCATACGCTCACGCACCTACGTTACCAGGAGCACGAGTCGCTAATTCTGCTTGGCGGGTTGACTCTGAACAAGTCGAGACCCCTCGAATTGTGGGAGTTTAACCTGGACACGGGTCGCTGGCAGCAGTTGGCGGCTGTGGGCGCCAGAATGCCAGTGCTTTATGGCCACACTGCTGTCTATCATCCGGAGACGAACAGTGTCTACCTATTTGGAGGATACTCCACAGAGCCGCAAAGCAATCTTTATGCGCTGGACTTGCAAAAATTGAGCTGGACGGAGCTTCCCAGTTTTAAGGAACTAAACTCACCCGCCTCCATGCTGCCAAGGGCTCGCTACTTCCACTCGGCCGTGAGCACAGAGCACTACATGATCCTTTACGGCGGACGGACGCAGCCCTTCAATGGAACAGATGTTCTTATTGCCTATGTGTACGCCTGTAATCAATGGGTGCGACTCACGGAGGATGTGGAGCTTATAGGACGTCTTCCGGCCTCGAGTTATGCGGAGGACATGGCCATCGATCCCGATACGGGTGTGATCTTTGTCATCGGCGGCTGGGATGGTAGCTCTACGCATAGTCATGTGACGAGAATTGCTCTCCCGGATGATATATGCCAGCTGTGGAGTAGCGGGAAGTATCAGTGTCGTCACTACATGGGCTGCAGCTATTGTACAATCCAAAACACCTATAGCTACAGCAGTCACTGCTTTAGCCACGGTCGAACTCCCTGTGCAAATCACAATGGAACGCTGGTGGTCAACAATGGAGCTGCCTGCGATGTCGAGTGGATGTCGAGCAGGAACTGTTCTAGTTTCGCCACCTGTGGAGCTTGCCTGGCCGCGTGGCCAACGCATCAGGAAGTTGCTCCCGTCTGCCAGTGGTGTGATGAGTGCGGAATCCGTGGAAGGTGCGTTCCAGCTGGAGTGGATTGTGGTTGGAGGAGCGCGTGGTGCAACAAAGAGCTAAGCGTGGGCGTCCTGGGACTGTGTCCACTGCCCCAATGTTACCAACTGAGCTGTGAAAGCTGCATGCTTCAGCAGCAGTGCAACTGGGCCAGGAATGAGCTGGGTACAGTAGAGTGCATAGCCAAGGAGCTGGTGGAAAAAAACCAATACAGGTTGGTTGAGAGCTGTCCACCGGCCTGTCACACACATGAGAACTGCAGCTTGTGCCTGAGAGAAACGCCTAGCCAGGATCGCCAGGAATGCAAGTGGTCTACCATGCTGAATCTGTGTCTGACGCCCAGCTCCCAGCCGCTGCTGTGCGCGGGTGGTGTTTGTGGATTGGTGCTGGAAGCCAGCGAGCTGGAACGCTGCCCGGAGCCATGTCACGTGTACACCCAGTGCTCAAGCTGCCTTGAGCACGCTCATTGCGGGTGGTGTGCTCGCGAGGGACACAATGGCGATGGCATCTGCACGGAAGGAGCATTGGAGCACAAGCAGGAGCATCCATCAGGATCAACTTGCGATCTAATATATGCCAGCTGGCGTAATGATTCACAGCTAACGCATGCGGACGTCGTTTCCTGGCACTATGTGCAGTGTCCTGCGGAGAATGAGTGCGTCAACGGTCATCACAACTGTGACGCTGTGTCGGAGCAGTGCATCGACTTGGACACAGCAGTGGGTTACAAGTGCGTCTGCGCACAAGGATATCGCGAGGATCAGGGTGCCTGTTTGCCCGTCTGCAGCCAGGGATGCGTCCGCGGCAATTGCGTGAGTCCGGACCAGTGTCAGTGCGATTTCGGCTACGTTGGTGCCAACTGTAGCATTCAGTGTTTGTGCAATGGTCATTCCAACTGCGAGTCGAGTAGCCGGCTGGATATTTGCCTAAAGTGCCATAACAACACAATGGGAGAGCAGTGCGAGAAGTGTCAGCCGTTGTTTGTGGGCAATCCCCGAGAGGGTCATGCTTGCCAACCATGCCTGGACTACTGTCATGGACATAGCGATGTTTGTGTGGCCTACGACGCAGATCCGGCAGTGTTTAACATGACCCGTTCGGAGCTGGAAAGGATTCTGCCAGAGGGACCTGCACACAATGCCACCTGCTTGAGATGCGGCAACCATACGGCCGGAGACCGCTGCGATAGCTGTTTGACGGGCTATTTCAGGGGCAGCGAAGATCTACACAAGGAGTGCCGGCCCTGTCAGTGTCATGGCCACGGTAACGTCTGCGATCCCGTCACCGGTGAGAAGTGCAACTGCGCCAATAATACGGAGAGCGACGCCACCTGCACTGCGGGTGGCGGCAAGAACTCGGCGCAGCTGTGCTGGATGGTACAGTGCTCCAAGTGTCGCGACTCCTATGCCGGCAACCCAACGGACGGCCACCAGTGCTACAAGCAGATCACTGTCGAGTCGCGCATGTGCTTCGATGCAAAGCCCATTGGTGAGTTGTTTTTAATTATCTATTTAATTCAGCTTTACTTTCTACTTGAATTCAAGATCACCCTATTATTTATTTTATTTTTTATAATAATTTCACCTTCCCTGACTTTGGTTTTTTAAGTTTCAATGTCAGTTGACGTGGTATATTTATTTTCCTATCTTATTACTACAGAGGAGTGCAAATCGAAGCCAGCTGCCCTTAAGCCCGGCCAGACGGTCTTCTTTGTGATCCAGCCTCGATTCATGAACGTGGATATTCGAATTATTATCGACGTGACACAAGGCGAGTTGGATGTCTTTATGTCGCCGCAGGACGACTCCTTTATAGTTGAGACGAATGAGACGACCGGATACCACGAGATCTTCCTTGATAATCGTTACAATTGGGGGCCGAAGATGAAGCGAGAGCATCCATTAAACGTGGCCTTGCCCAGGCACGATAACGCAACGATACAGAAACTTTTTGCCCCTGAGCGTCGCATTGGAGGCGCGGGCCTAGGAGGAGGTGGAGGAGAAAGGATCGGAGCCAATACCTACTATGTCCCCCAGTTGCAGGACTGCAAGAGTCACGGGGGTCACAACTTTATAGTGAAGGATCAGCATGCAAAGGATTTAAGCACTCATGTGACCCTCAATCACTGCAATACGTTGTTGCGTCTGTTTGGGCTTAAGAATCGTTTGGTGCTCACCCTTCCCCAACATGCCCACAATCTGAGTGCCACCCGCTTCTTTATTGCATTGCGGGCGAGCTCAGGACCTGAACCCAGCTACGGATCCGTAGTGTTCCGTCAGGATCAACTGCATATTGATCTGTTTGTGTTCTTCTCAGTGTTCTTCTCCTGCTTTTTCCTCTTCCTCGCTGTCTGCGTGATTGTGTGGAAGGTGAAGCAGGCTGCGGACCTGAGACGAGCTAGAAGGCAGCATGTGGTGGAGATGTTGCACCTGGCCAAGCGTCCGTTCGCCCAGATTTTCCTGGCCTCGGGCAGCTTGGACATGGACAGTCCGCAGCCAACCTCCTCCTCCTCCTCGGCCCGTGCCATGCGTCAGCGGGCCCGGCAAGCGCTTCTGCTTCAAGAGCAGCCTACGGGCGACTCCCATCCAATAATGCATCATTCCAGTCGGCGCCAGAGCTCGCGCATCATGATGGTGGCCATCGAACCCACTAACGACAACCTAGCTGCTGTGGGAACGGTGTTCATAAGCCTGCCAGGTCGCTCGCGAGCGCCATTAAGCATTGCCCTGGGATCCACCCTCATTTCCTATTCGCGGCAGTATCCGCTGAATGCCCGCCATTTTATGCGCGCCCAAAGGGTTCAAAACGTGGCGCATCACCCGGCTTAATCTGGAATCCCTGTCAGCACGAACAAATTAGTTGTTAGTCAATGTCTAGAAGCCGATCCTAGTGAACTATATGTGCATATATGTATCAATTACATAAAGACATTTGTTTAGATATCGGTGTATATGAATAGTGTAGGTAATTTTTGTACAAAACGTTTAGATAACGCTAATAACGAATACTATGTGTACATAAATATGCAAGAGAATGTGTGTTAAATGATATTGTGTGCACGCACAAATCGTCTCTATATAAAGTTTATACCTATCAAAAGATAAACATACAGGAAATGGATAAATATTAGAAAACTAAGCATATTATACCGGAATATTGGGTCTCGAATCTGAAACAGAATACAGAAAAAGCATTAACATAATTTATACACAGAACAAATTTTCGGACTGAGTTATACGAAATGTCATTTGGATATAATGTAATTTAAAGTTAATTTAATCTAACTAAAAACATAACCGTCAGAAAGAAACAACCAAGTGAAAGTTAAGGACGCTTTGACTAACAAGCAAGATGAATTTGATATACAGTAAAATACTTTTAAGAGCGTCAATTTTTTCGTAAAACAGAAAGTCGCACAAGAACATTTAAAAGCCATACGAAAAACAAAGAAATCAAGATATACGTATTAAAATAGAATACTAAATGTGTCATAACAACTAGACGTTGCTTATGTCAAAACTTAAGTGAATGTAATTTCTCTGTCGCTCGAATAGGTTTCTTTTTAAATTTATATTTTTGCATTGTATAAAGTATTATGATATTCCTTCCCTGTTGGTGGTTAGCATTTGCTCAATTAGTTCGTTAGCTCTCTACTGCGCACACTTACGCACCTGTGTACCTACTATTTTAAGAACAACTAACTATTTTATGTACTATCCAGTTTTTCACACACTTGTTATGTTTACACAAAAGCTCACGAACACAAATGCGGCTGGATAAATGGAATGACGTTCAATTTTGAAATGCTTAAATACTTTCCGGCTGCAGAACTCAACAAACGAACAAAATCCTACAGAATCTTTCCTAACACTCAACACTAATCTCAGTAACCAGAAGGTTGTAAGAAATTCTCACTATATCGATTTAGTTTAGAACTCCCTCCTTATATGTGGTACTATTTTTGTATATTTTGAGTTTACGAAATTAGCAAAATTTTTAGAACTGATGTACATTTAGTAAATAATCAAATCGTCCCATTATGCAATATATTTATATTTTTTATGTTTATTATTTTTAATTGTTTTCGCAATAAAGATGAAACTATGGTAAATAAAATAATGGCCCTGGTCTTTAATTTTTAACCCAATAAAAACAACGACAAGCACATCTTTGCATGTTTATATTAAACTATACATATGAACAAGACATTTAGTATATCTAATTGTTCTTATAAAAATTGTTTGAAACCTTTCGCGGACACATCCGATGGAGTTTTCACTCAAACGTTCTGATATCCTTTAAAGCAACTGCACAGGCTCTAAGTGAAGATGACTGAAATGGAGAGCCCCGAAAATAACGACCTCAATCCCATTAGCCTCTTCCGAAAATTCCGCAGTCCCGCCATAAATTGCATTTTGCGGTGCTCGGGTTCCAGCCCCTTATTGTTAGCTGTTTGCTATCTGTCTCTGCTAGTTGCACTTTGGCCTTCGCACAATGGCAAGATTCTAATAAGCCAGTGCGTGTGCGTATGCGTGGAATGGCACACAAATCAAAAGCGTTTTTGTCAGCATTTCAGTGGCTTCTGAAGGGGGCGGGGGCGTGGTTTTTGGCGCCCATTGCTTCTGCACGGAAAGTGAACACATCCTGTATGAGGCATTTGAAAATAATACGCACCGCTGGCTCCGCACTTGATAGTTTGCCTGCTCCCGCTCCTACCCGGAAAAAAAACATGGCCGAAACCTTACTTTAATATCCTGTTTGTCCTATTTTATAAGAATGCGCACTGTTTTGAAATAAATATCTTTGTATTAGTAATTCCACAAAAAATTTTCTAGCGGTTTGATATCTCTAGCGAAATCTCCTTTATATGTGCCTATAAGTGGAGTCGGTCATTTTACTGTTCACAGTATACTTAAATACACCTAGCTAGGACTTTAGCCGTACAATAAAAAACGTTTCATTTATTTGATTAACGAGTTTAAAATCCTCTTTGTCAGGGGTGCCACAGAAACCGTTCCAACCAAATTCCAACCGAATCTCCGCGCCTCCTCTGTGTAAATTCCAACCAACTTTGATTGGAGCGGTTTCTGTGGCACCCCTGAACATAATAAAAATTAAAATCCCTAACAAGATTTCAATTTGTTTAAAATTGTGTATAACATTCCCATAATGCTTAATAATTTTTGCGATTACATCACTTTACACTGCGGCCTCATTGACAATCGCATAATTCGAGGATTTCGCTAATTAAGTTGGCTGGTTAAAAGTTTTAATTGGACTGTTGCTCGTGCTCGCTTAAAGCCGCAAAGTGGAAACGCGATAGGGGAGATGGCGGTTGCTGTCAAAGGGCATATCGAATCGATGGAAACACCAATATCACGCGGAAAATGGATATATCCCAGCTATCCATCCATCCAGCCAGTCAGTTTATCCCTTTATCCACACATCCATCTATCCATCCCGGAGGAGATATTTCAGCAGCAACGACACCGAAACTCAATTTGCGCCGGCCAAACGATGCGTTAAGCATATCAAATGCAAAACGGAAGCGACGTTCATGGATAGATTACACAACTGCTTACAAATGTGCGTTGCATCGCCTACCAGCCAGCCAACCACCCACCCACCCACTTTTCCATCGCTTTTCCTGCGTGTCTGCAACTGTTGCATATTGCAGTGCGTGCGCGTTGCCTTTATTGTCCCAATGTTAATGGAAACACCTGCTCACGGCGGAGAAGTCAGCACCGGAGTGCCAGACTGCGTCGGGGGATTCTGGCCGGGATTGGGGGTAAAGGGGACTTCAGCCGTTGAGCTGCGTCACTCTTCCTCCGTCTGTCTGACGGAGAAAGCTATCTTTTGGGAGCGTTTTCAGGTAATGCTGGCGAGAGGTCCATTTTATAAAGTGCTGCTAGTAAAAGTGTTTCTGTTTCTGGGCTGTTGACGGTGCTCAGATGCCCTGCAAATATTGGTATGATTAACTAGCCACAAGGAATCGACATTTTATGGTTTATTTTGCTTAAAAAGTTATACATATATTTGGAGCTATATGGATAGGCATGGCTTATAAGCTAGCTTATTAATTAACTTAAAAATTATTTTAACAAACTTTACATCGTTTTTCAGTTGGTATGGCTACCTTTATTTGTTGTATAACTAATAAATATCATAAGTTTAGGAAATATAGTTAAAAGTTATAGGAGTAATAAATATGCCTTAGCTATTGAACTATGATTTAACTTTTTAAAGTTCTAAAGTTAAATCAAAAAACTAGATCGCTTATTTAATTACTTTAAGTATAATTGTTCTGAATAGAAAAAGTAATAATTCAGGTGGTTGAAGACTTAACCAGTTGTTGAGTTCAGAAATAAAAATGCACATGCCATTAGCCATGGTTCGTTGCAACTACCCCAGAAGTGAAGTAAGGCAATCATTAGGACTTTATGGCCTTTCGATATAATTTCCAACCCTCCAGCTTAATGAGTTCAATTGAATTGTGTGCTGCAAGTTGGGCCAAACCCAATTAAAATTTCGACTGCCCGTTTTGGTGGCGATAAAGAAAGAATAGGGCTTTCAACCACCCACCCACCCACTTTGCACAGGTGTCGCTTGACTTTCACTCGTTTCCAGATTCCACTCAAAAGTGCAGATTGCACTCACTCGAATGTCGTCGTTCCAATTCCACACGTTCCTCCGGGGAACTCCCGGTGCGCCTCGGCGTATGCAGCACATTTCAGTCGCTTGTGGGAGGCAGTTGCATTCGATTGCCAGCATTTTCGAGCAGCGGAAAAGCTAGAGAGCCGCAGCGGAAAAGCCAGAGAGTCCAGCAAAGAGTGGAGAGGGAGAGGTGGAGGAGAGCACAACACTTGCTTGCTGGTTCGTCGCACACTCATTCGACACATTTTCCTTCAGTTTTCCTTCGGCAGCGACAACACACCAGCCGTCGCTTATTTTTCCGTTCCGTTCTGTTATTGTTGTTGTTGGCCTTTGTTTATTAGTGCGTGTCTTCTTCGCTGCGAGCGGTTTTCGTAATTGAAACGAGAGCGACATAATTAAATTAAAATTTACTCGCACACAGTAGCACACTAGCATCGATAGACGGGGGCCAACTAATCACATTACCAGCCATCAGTCCATCAGCCATCGTCAGTCGGAAACAGAATCGCAGAGCCGCAACACAGACTTACAGTTCGCATTGCATACTTTTTGGCGCGCTTCGAAATAAACACACCCATACTTACACAGTAGGTGCTCGGTGGCGGAGTGAGTGTGTGAGTGCGGCGGTGGTCTCTCGTCCTGCGAAGCGACAAAATTCATCAACTCTTGTGTCTGGTGAGTTGACAGAAAAGACAATAGAATAGCTGGCAATAAAAGGCAGCAAGAAAATTCAAGAAAAAGTGCCTAGGGTAGCTAATATTTAGTGTAAACGTTGTTTTGTCTGATCATGAAGTTCAAGCTGCTGATCATGTAAAGCCTTGAAACACAAAAGCAGTGAAACCTAAAAAAGTACACAGGCTATGAAGTGTTTGGGATGGTCTTTTATTTGTATTTGTATTTATTTATATTTATTAAAGCAATGAGCTGCTTGTAAACATTATAACCATTATATTTAGTAAAAGGTCCTTGTTTTAGATAAAAGAAAAAAATAGTTATCAAATTTCCAATTTCTAATCTTTTGGAATATTATACTTAATTTTATTTTAACCAAATATTACAGCTATTGAATGCTGTGTGAAGGAATATATTAAATCGTCTGTTTTTCCAAAATTTCAATAAGATTCTTGTACCAAGTTTTATTTAGGTCACAGGTTTTATCTAAGATTACATAGAACGAACAAAATATGACCTTAAAATTTTAATTATCCTTTTATAAAAACAAGCTACTACAGGTTTATTTCCTATCTAGTTCTGTGTAATTCACACACAATTTTAAGAATATTATTGTCGCAACACTTCCGGGGAACTAAAATACTCCAGTTGTTTTTACTAAGCTCTAAAAGAAATGCTTATAAATATAACTTGTGTTTCCATTTTGTTCTTAGTCATCCTGCTCATCGCGCCATAAAGTATAAATTTTTTGTGGCTGTTTTCCACTTGAGTAGTTTGAGTATTGAACATTAAATTTCCTTCCTTCACTTTTATGACAGCCGTGAATTCCTCAGAATATCTTTGACCATTAATGGTCCATTTTATTAATAACATCTCTGTTGGTCATGTAAAGCACCATTTAATAGAATTTTTAATTTTAATTTCCTGCGTTTCCTGAAGTCCATAAAGTACAGACATGAAAAGCGGAGGAAGTATTAAATTGTAGACGTCCTTTGTCTCGCTTAATACCCTGAAGTGAAACAATTGAACCCAAGTTGTCATTCACCCGGGGATCGATAAACCCATGAAAAATCCCGGCACCCATCTCATCCTCTGACTATATCTTGACCACCCGAGCGCATCTGCGGTTAATGTGCGACAAATGTTCGGTTTACCTACTTCTATCAGCATTTGCAACTTACTGCCCTATAATTATTTTATTTGCATGTATTCGTGTTTTACGCACGGCACAATTTTTTTTTTATTCAATTCAAAACCATTTTGTAAAATGCGTTGAATTTATTTCCCTGACCGCTTTCGTGTCCGGTTAAACGGAAGAAATCATTTTTGTTTGCATGTAAAATTGGATAACTGAATTGCATGTGCATTAAATACGTGTTTTTTAACCTCTTTTGCAAGAAATCCCCGTCAGCAGGCCCCCCGAAAATCGCCTGAACCAACGCAATCACATTCGCTCACCATTCGCATTTGTCGCGCTTCAATTAAAGTGGAAAATATTTGCATTTCAACGCATTGAACACGAAGGGGGCCGGGAAGGGAAAAGTATCGGGTTGGATGTTTGCCTACGTGCCACTCGAAGGATATCCCAACGAGGTCCTTTAGGTAGGGGACTTAAAGTGGGGCTCTGCATTTCGCATTTCGCATTTGCCATTGTCCACATTTAAGCACGAGATCGGAATTATGTACGCTTCATTTAATATTTAATTAAATGGCGAAAAAATTAATATGACAGAACGCACTTATAATATGTTCAATTAGTTTTCGGTTCTGAATAATAAACAATGGTTAATTGCTGTTGATCTGGGCTTACCATTCCTTAGAGAAATTAATTTATGACGTGTTTCTAGTAAACTTAGTTAAATTAAAAAAAGGGAGTTTATTGAGCACGAGATCGAAATTAAATGGTTGTTAAATTAGGAAAAAATAAGTGTGTCTCAACGTATTTATTTAATGTTTAAAAATAATATCTATCAAAATGCATTAAACTAATACTTAAAATAATGTTTAGGCTTCAGTTTGTATTTAGTTTTAGGTATTTTTGGTTTTATTCGATAAATTTTGAACACTTCGTTGTCCTTCTAAATGATAATAAATAACAATAAAGTAACTTTATTAATCTTTTAATGTTTAAGCTTTGTAACCACTTCCATACCCATTAAAGCTCTAATTCCTTTTATTAACCATCTGCATATTGCATCTCTTGGTCCCTGCAAGTGGAATATTCACTTTACAAAATCCTCCGACAAAACGTATACATAATTTAATAGAATATTATTTTCTGCTGAGGCGGCAGGCGGCAGATGGCCAATGTCCGAGCCACAATAATGCATAGATAATGCGGCAGGCTGCAGATTCTGTCTCCACCTGACCCCTCCCACCCACTGCCATTGCCCAGAGTGAACAGGATAAAAAAATGCAATGCATTTCCTGGGGTTCCGCCAGCATCAACAAATTATAATTGTAAAGGCTCCTCCTTGGCTGGAATTGGGGCAGAAAAAGGGGGCGGGGGGCGGTTGGTCAGTTTTAGCGTGCGTTTGCAAAAGTCGTAAAGAGTCCTCCACTTCCCTTGCAGGGAATCGCCGACAAGTGCCGGACAAGTTGACGTTTTTGGTCCGCGACTCCTGTTCTTGCTCCCTGTTATTTCCTCCCACTATTCTCTTTCTCGCCGGAGAAAGTATGTTAATAAAAATTTTAATTTATCGCCAGGCATAAAATACGGAAAACTGCTGGACTGGCAGCCTTTCGTTTTTCCCGCCGCCAAGTTGCAGGGATATTTTCATATTTTTTTCCTTTTTACATGCCCTGTGTGCTTTAACACGCACAAAACGCGTTCGTTGGCATCGCCGTCGTTTGAGCCCTCAATGGCCTTCACGCTAAGAAAAAGGACATGTTAGAATTTATTTTTTAGGTAGTTCTCATTTTCAATATCAACAACTTTAAACATAAGCAAATATTTTAAGTCAATAAAATAAATTCCACCAGAGTAGATGTGCTTAGTTTAATAAAATAAGTTCCTACTTCATATTAAAAAAAAAGGATTTGTTTTTAAAACATACAGCAATGTTTTAAAGAAATGTTATAGTAATTTTAAATTAGTTTAAAACTAAATGAAATGAAAAATGCGTTTTTACGAACTTTTGAACACAGCTTTTTTTTCCTAAACTTTCGAAAAAAACAAGCTTTATTTTTATCACATTTTTTTGTAAGTAAAGTTTTAAAATTGATATTCAATTCGAGAAACTACTTTTATTAAAAAAAGCTGGTTATAATTTTTTCCATCTTAAAAAATATGTAAAACTGAACAAGTTTTTCAAGTGGATTTCCTCTTCGTCAGTTCTGTTGACGGTGTCAGTGACGCCCTCGTCCACTTGGGAATAACCTCCTTGCCGAGCGGGTGCCTCATCGATAATAGTTTCAAGAGTATTTCGGCCAAGCAAAATAGAAAGGCGCGCCAAGTGCCGTCTGCAAATCCCCCATACCCTCTAGCGCCCATTGAATAACGCCCCTCGGCGAAACTAACGCAACGTGCACCATGCAACATGAGGCGTGGCAGAGGGGCGTCCACTTCAAAGTTCGATTTTCTGTATTGAAAACCGGCGTGCATTAGTTTCAGACTTTCCAACGAGGTCCTGCGGGGAGGAGCTGATGAAAGAGTGGCTGCGAGGATAGAAAGGAGGAAAATGGTGTAGATGTTTCGGTTTAGAAGAGCATACCTTATGGCTTGGCTTTAATTAGTGAAGGATCTTAAAGCTTAAGCTTTCCTAGTTGCTTTTGCTTTGGTTTTAGTTAGGAAGAGATGTTTAAGCTTAAGTTTTTCCTTCTCTCTTTTTTTAATGCAGAATAAAGGTACTAACTGCTAAATATTTAACATTTAAGATTTAAAACTTTTTTTTAACTAGTGCCTTATTGATATTAATTTTGCTGATCAAAATTACAGTGTTTTCTTATATGTAAACTTTATGAACACAGAAAAATATGACAAATATGAAAAAAATTTAAGCATTTTGCTTACTCAACAAAATTATTTCAAAGAACATAAAACCCGGGATCAATTAGAACTAAATTTTCATTTGCCTAGATAAGCATTACCGCTCATGTCCAAATGAAATCCCATAAACAGGCTCTTCCATCTGGTTGCACACATTTTTCCCAGCAGCTCCGCTAAAACTTCACGCGGTAAGGGGCCTAAAAATGTGACAGCTCGTAAATTGCGCTGGCTAATAAACTCGTGCTGTTCAGTTGGGCCCGTCGCATTATAAATAACACACACGACACTCGGAGAACAGATCCCGCTGCTACCAACTTCCATTAGCAGCCAGCTCCACACCCATTGACCCACCGCACAATCCACAAATGCAACTCTAAGCGGAAGTGCAGGCACAAAATTTGCTCCCTCCTTCCGTTTTCTGGTTTCCGTGCGGTGTCTCTTTCTTTATGTCGTCCTTAGTCCCTTTCTATTCTGTGTTGGCAGTGCAACGTAGCAGAAGTTTGATAAATTTAATTTTACAACCCTCCCACCACGAACTCGAATTGCGACATTTCGTGGTTTATTTTCCTTTCTTTCCGAACCAACTATTAGAAAATGTAATAATAAAATATTTAATGACCACCTCTTTGGGCAAAGCAAACAGTAGTGAGCGGCTTCTTGATAAATGTTGAATGACCAAGGAGGGGATTTTATTATTCTTTGCTTTTCAGGTTGAAATAGCAGCAAAGTTAAAGTAATTGAAAGGAATTTAGCAGATAGCGTGTCAATTGGTAGATTTATATAAAAAAACTTTCATAAATACTTTAATTTAAATGTGCTTAGCTTTTTAAAAGATTAAAAAGTCTAGTAATGTAGAAAATCTTAAAGGATTTAAAAAAATATTTAAAAGAAAACTTATTTTATATTGTTACTTTCAACTATTTTAGCTTTGAACGATTGGTTATCTCACATTTAAAAGAGAGTTTAACTGATTTGTTTTCAATTAATACCATTTAAATGTTATCTGTCGTTATCCCATTAAAATTTACTTAGCAAACCGGGATAAAATGTTATCGCGTCTGTTTTGATTTCTGTCCAATTAATTTTAACTTTTAAATTTATTGGTTTTATTAAACATTTAATTTTATTTTAAAATAACTGCTGAAGCTTAAAGCGGATTTGTTTTCAATTAATACCTTTTAAATGTTATCTGTTGTTATCCCATTAAAGTCAACTAAGTAAACACTTTAATGGCGAAAAAATACAATCGCTTCTATTTTAGTTTCGGTCCAATTAAAACCATTAATTGCGTCTGGCTGAAATGCTTTCCATTTGCCTGTTTTTTTCCCCTTAACTGCATTTTTAATTGCTATTTGTGTAACATATTAAAAGGCTCCACGAACACTGAACTCACACCAGCGAACTGATTACCACCACACCGACAGGAGGTGCAAACTGGCAATGGGAAAATGTAACGGCATAATTTAGCATCAACGCCTTTCCAAGTAGGCCAAAATACATAATCAGGGGGCGTGGCCTGAACATGGCAAGCGGAAAAGCCCAGAAATTGCACCGAATAAAAATTGCAAAAATGGCGGAGAAGAAATGATTGTAACTGAAAATCGGAAGGAAGAGAAGAAAAAAAAATCGTCTGCAAAAATAATACGAGCCGACGCTCGCACACAGCTGCAATTTTATTTTTCTTTGCATGTGTGGGTGCAGGTGTGCGTGTGTGTGTGTGTGTGTGTGTGTGTGTGTGGAAGGCAGGTCCTGGTCTACAGATAATTTCTTTGCCTTCCACACTGCAACGACGAACATTTTTCCAATGTATTTTTCGCAAAGTTTCCGGTACGCTCGGCAGCAAATTTATTGAACCATGAAATGTTTGTGTACGTGTCCTGAACCAGGGATAGAAGCTGACAAGCGATGTTCTGCGGATGGGGAGGGGAGTGTTTCGGACCGGATCGGAGGCTGCCTCTATAGAGTCACCTCTGGGTTGCGGAGAATGACGTGGGTGGGTGGCCGGGCAACTGTTACTTTGCCCTGGCTTACCCTGCAAAATGGTGACTTGAGGGAGAGACCTTCAAAAATATAGCGTTTAGGTGAGATGTTTTTAAATTAAAAAACTCGTGGTTTTCAAATGGTTTTGAAAATGACTTTTTAGAACTTATCAAAATTTTTTTACGCACCTTTTAAAAACCTAAAATATAATTGGGCGAAAATAGAATTTTTATAGAAACCACTGTTAAAAAATGTATAGAACTAAACAAAATTTGTTTTTTTTTTTTTTTTAACTTTTTCTGTTAATTTTTAATACTGATTTTTATACATAAGCTCTTTATATATTTTTATTTGGTTCTTTATGACACAAATTTATTTTCATCATTGTGTCATTTTGAAGAATAAAAGAATAAAAATGGTTAATTGATTTTTTTAATGACACATATTCTCAGATCGAGACATTTTAAAATCAATGTTGCTTTTGTCATTACAAAATTAAAGAAAACTAAATGTTGAGTAAGTAAATTAAAATATTTTATGAGCCCTTAAATACGCTAATAAGTTTCTTGATTTGATAAAATTTTAATTTGTTTGTCTATAGTTATTTCAAGTCGGCTTAAATCAAAACTTTTGTGTTGGTTAAGCTTTAGCGAGTTAGCGTCTGCAAAGTATTTACTGGTTTACCTAGGGTGTCCCCAGGGCTAAGTCTCTGGCTTCGCTAAGAGTTTTCACTTGCTAGTTGTTGTGTTATTGCTTATTTGCTCAAGTTATTTGTTTTGTCCCCAGCTCCCTGGGTTTCTCCGTTTCTTGTGTGCAAACTTTGCATTACTTTTACCGTTGCCGCTTTGCCCCGCTGTAACCACATACCCGATATCATCCAGTCCACCTATATACTCGAACTCCCAAAAACCGACCCTCCATCTCCGTCACGTAGCTGCTTTGTTTTTGCTCTGCAAAATATTTAGTTGAACTTTTTATTTAACGCATCAATGGGCACTTGGCTATTGGCTTCAGCTGCGGGATCGACTCTGAATGGGTTCAGCTCCCTGTGTCGATTGTTCGAGCGGGGAAAAGCCAGAAGGGTTTTCCGTCATTTTGCTGTAGCTGCTGGCTTTTCCCCGCTTAAAGCTACTGCCGCATGGCTCATAATTTTTCATTGCTGTCTGAGTTGCTGCCGGTTTCCCTTCCATGAAAAATTGATGCCAGTTTCGATTTGATTGGATTTGAAATGCTATCGAAGTATATTGAATTGCTTTTGCCCGGGGGGAATGGGTTTTGGGTTTGGCTTTGGGTGGGTGTTGCAATCAAGGGTTAATAGTTGCTGGCTGACATTGAAGTTGCTTGGATTTGCTCTGGCTTGCCAGTAATTGCTCTATGGATTTATTTCAACATCATCAAGGAGTCCCAGGTCGTTAATTCACCTGTATCCTCTGTATATAGAGCACATTTTTTGAGTGGCTTTTTGTGTTGCGCTGAATACAAAATTAATTGCTGTGCAAATGTGCATGCAAATTGCTTCTCAATCAGGAATTTATATCTGAAATGAGTGCATGAGTGTTGATTATTTTGTGACAAGGTGTCAAGCAGGTGACAAGGTGAAATGGATTAAGTGTTACTCAATGACAAGAGTCTTAAACTGTGTAATTTAATGTGAGCTTTTATGTTTGATTTGCGCTTCACTAACTCCCGTTTAAAACAACCTCAAAAAAAAGAGGAGTTCGACAAAGGCACCGCAGCGAACTCCATTCATTAGGAAATCTCTGTTGGGAGTCCACTTTGAGCAACTATTTTGCAGGCCAGTGCAGCTCGACTAATTCAATTAGGCGCGCGGGGGGCCCCGGAATTTTTCCACCTCTGTTGAGACGCGTTTTGAACTCGGCTTGGCTGGGGCTCGGGACTTGTTCACCTATTGATCGCCCCATTCAATTATTTGCGTCGTCATTCAGCCGTGGTCATGGGTGGTGGGCGGTGGTGGGCGGTGCATAAGGGGGCTGAAGGCCGCTCTTCTGTTAACAAAAATGCCAGACAAAGGCGCCAATCCCGCCGGCCCCACCAAACCAAACCATCCGGATAATGCAACTTGGCATTTCTATGGATGCCTCGACATCGTTGCTTGGCACTATATCAAATCCACATCATTCCACCCACCCACTAACATCCCCAGTGCGTTGCGCTTTTCGGTTGTTCCAATTTTCCAGCTTGGCATTTTTGGGGGAGAAAAGCGGGAAAAGCGGATGCTCTACGGATAGGGATGCTTGGCCAAGGGCCGAAAAGCTGCCGTAAACTAAATTCAATTAGATTTTTTCACTCTCCAATCCAATCCCCCCTCTTCATTCAATGTCACAATGGATTTGCATAGTCGAATGGTCGAGAGAGAATTTGGAAGATTGGCTGGGAGCATTTGTAACATGTGTAAAAGGGAAAAATTGATTTGATTAAATGTTGCTGGGGCAACAAGTGTGTTCTACAAAAACAAAAACCCTAAGTGATTGGGGGCGTGGCTACGATTTTTTTTTGTATTTTGGTGCAGTCGTTCAATTGCATTGTGCGTGATTGACTGACTGAATGAGATTGATGAGCAAACTGAAAAGCCAATTTGCAAAGGGCTGTCGATTGGAAAGCGACTGTTAATCAATGCCAACATTAAAGTGTGGCTTAAGCCACAGAAATATTTATTTATTATTTGACATTATTAAAAGAGAATGAAAATACAAACTGCCTTTTTGATTTGTCAGTTAGTAAAATGTAAACTATTATATTTATTTAATGTATTTATTATATTTATCATTGTTTCAGTATTCAATGGAAACATACAAGCTTTAAAACTGAATTAAATTTTTTATTTATATTAGTTGTAAGAACTATACGTGTCTAAAAACTTTCTTCAGGCCATCAGAATACCAAATTAGGCCTAAAAATAATAACACATTTAAAGGTTTTTAACAGATAAACTAAAAGATTTAAAGATTTCGCTGAGAAAATTAAACATTTGGATGCAAACACAAATACATTTTAATATCTATACTCAAGACTTTACTGCAAGTAAACAAGCAATGAAATTGCAACGCACTAATTTGTTAAATTTCTGAATGAGCTTAAATGTTGTTACCTGTTTATTTAATATACGCCTGTTAGAAAAGGTAAATAACATTGAATTACTTGCAACACGAAGCTTAAACTTACAACAATTTTACTGGTATAATTTCTAGTTTTCAATCAAGTTTTTAGCAATGTGTTCTTTGTTTAGGCTTTCCTTTGCTGTTTTCAACAAAGCATTATTAATTAAGTTTAGAAATAAATGGATTTGAACAAGCAAGAATGTAAATACATGTATAAACTTATACGTAGGCTTTTTGCAGACTGTGCTTTTTATATGCATATGCATACAACTTGACTGCACTCAATTAAAAATCCACACAATGTTTTTTCCAAGCATCCTTTAGCCCAGAGCCGAAATCAAAAGTCTGTTCACTTCCCTCTTCTCTATTTTTCTTTCCTTTCAATCTTTTTCAAGCTTACATAAAGTATGCGTGTGTGTGGGGGAGATTTGCTGAATTTATGGCTAAGGCTTTAAGTAAATTGTATCGGATTTAAAACTAAGCACTCGACAGAAGCCGACAGGCCACTAACTAAATGGCTCTCGGCCTGTGTGTGGGAGTATTTGGGTGCATACACCGAAAAAAACAAAATATTTTGCAAGGTAAACTCGAAAATGTTGGCTTTTTTTAATGAACAGGATTTATAATGTTTCCTGTTGAAAACAGCTTGTTTCTTCATAAGAAAAATTAACAACAACTTTAAAATATCAGGTTCAAATTAAATTACATTTGTTGCAGTGTAGGCTTTTGAGCGTGTGTTGGTTAGAGAAACACATTCAAATCCGAATAAGAGTAACCAGCGCACCTATGGCGCAGTTGTCCTTGTTGTACTGTTGTTTAGTACTTTGTGGCAAACTAAATATGCATACTTAGTTCTTACAGCGCACAGTCTGACACGCACACAAATACTGAAAGCAAGCTGCAGTCCGGAAAGTAATTCATTTTTGACATACGCAACGCACAGAAGGCAAACGGAGGCTAAAAGAACGGAATGGGAAAGCGATTTACTCTTAATATTGGGTCTGTAACTGCGATGTTTACTGTACTCCCTCTGATCTCATTTTTAAACTCTTATATCTTTTTATTTGGTTCTCAAAAGTCAGAGTAGTTTTTGGATGCTATATTTTAAGAGAACATTAAAATGTGAGAAATTTAAAATTTGTTTAATTTACTTAGCTACAAGATTATTTTACTTTTAAATAAGAACTTTAAAGTAGGAAAAGATTTTGTTTATAATTAAGCAGAGTTCTCGCTGTAGCCACGTTTGAAGGAAATACTTTCCGATTTTATACAGTAATATTTTCCAATTGAAAAACTTAATAATAGAGAACTTTAACGAAAAGAAATATGAACTATGATATGAATATATCTGATTTATTAATAACAGATTTTCCAACGAATATAGAACACACTTTAATTTAAATAGTAACTGGTATAAATATACCCAAGGTCTCCCTCAAACACTGGGTATCAAAAAGAAGAGTGCAGAATGAATGAATGAGGAACTCTCGGCAGCTGCGAACACTTTTACATATTTACAACTTAATACCTTGCCCAATGTTTGCCAGTGTGTGCGGGTTTGCTGGTCTACTTGTGTGTGTGTATTTGTGAGGGCTTAACTTTGCATGCTGCAAATAATTAAAGCATAAAAGAAGGCTCTGCAGACAGGAGAAAAGGCGAGGAGGCGAGGAGACCAGCAGCCAGCTGAGCAGCATGTGTCATCCCATGAAAGTTGCCTTCGTGTCATTCGCTGGGCGCCATCTTTGAAGCTCTCAAGGATCAAACAGGAGAAAGGAGGAGGGGGAAAGGAGCGGCAGCCACAGAAGCAACTCCTTGTTGAGTGTGCAAATGAGCTTGTCCTGGTTCTGCGTTTGCTTCTTCTGCCACCGGTGGTGGTGGTCCCATCCCTATTCTTCATTCCAAATTGAATATTTTAATGCAAATTTAATGGAGGTTTTTGTTTTCTGCCCGGCATCGCATTTAATTTTGTCTCAAGTTATATTTTTAGTTGCTTTGTTGCCGCTCTACGATGGCCCCCCAGGGGCTCCTTCCGGCTAACATTCCGGCCGGAGTGTTTGGGGGATATGCATGTAGTTCTTGCGTCACGGTAGGTTGCTTGCATCTGGTTCAGGAAATTTGCAAGACATAGTAATTGCTTCCGGGCCGAGTATGTTTATATGCACTCTGGGAATTGTACGTATCTTAAAAATTATTTGAGGCTTTGCGGGGAATTTTCAACTTTTTAAACTCACCAGACTCTCCAGTCAAGAGGTCCTACAAATTCACAACTAAAATTAAAAACACAAAAGAATTTAGGAAACTTGAACAAACGCACTATGGGTCGTTTGACCACTTTTCTGGCCAAAACCCATTTTTCAAAAGTCGTTAAAATAATGAGAAATAACAGAGCGCGTCGCTGTTAAGTTATGAGCTGTTAAAGTCAGCTGTTACACAAACGAGAAATGCGAGCTGCTAAATTGCTTGTTTTTAGTGAAAGTTTAAAGTCCTAAAAACAGTACAAATAGACGATTTGAGTGAAGTTTTTAGAATGCATTCTTATTATTGTGGCTTGTAATAAGTGTTTGTGAGTGTCAACTGTAAAAATTTAATTGTGGTTTCCCTATAATCTTGTGTAAGTTCTTACCTTAAAAAAAATAAAAGCTTGTTGTGAAAACTAATATTTAAGTAGAGTTATAAAGTGATTCCAGTCGTTTCCACTTTTGAAACTTAGTTCATGTTGTAGAGTAATCAATCCTTGTTATGTGCTTTTAATATAAAAGTGCAGTTTTGCGCAGTTACTCTAAAATTTAACTTTTAAGACTGAGCCTTTGGTAAGGAAAACTTGCACTTTTTATGGACTGTGAACGTCAGTTACGATAGAATGTAAAAAAATAGTATGAAACAGTCATTTTAGTTTAATGTTTTTTTTTTATAATAATGAAACACCTTTTTTAGCTAAGATAAAACTTTTTTACAGTATTTGGTATGAAATGTATTGAAAGAAATATTAAAAATGCGATTACACTTAAAAAAAAAATGCTGGTAACACAGTTTTTTTCAAAATTAATTCATTTTCTCCTTTAAAACATAAAAACAAAAAAAATATATAATTTTAAAAATATTTTCAACTAAAAAAAAAAAAAAAAAATTATAAAAAATTAATTTTTACACAAATTTTATTTTTAAATACTTTTATTTTGTTAATATTGACATAATACAAAAAACAAAACCCAAAGATTATGCTTCATTTTTAAACTATTTATTAAACCCACAAAAAGTGGTCAAATGACCCTTAGACCAACGCTTAACGCTTTACTTTTCATAATCTTGATTAAGTTTTAAATAAAATAACAATCGTCTAGCACGCTAAAAAGTCCGTTTTTAAACTTTTTTTGTTTGCTAAAATTAGTTTATGAATTATTTATTTTCGTTATATTTTACCTTGTTATAACTATTTGAATATTTTACTCTATTCAAGTATTAATGGATTTGGTTCAAATGTTTGAATGTTGTTGTTGAATGTTGAAACTTCAAAGTTTGAATGTTCTATTAATTTTTTTTAAAGCAAAATTTTTGACTTTGTTAAGTTTATTAAAAGCCCAGTTTAGACTTAGACCAGTTTTATCATGAAATTGGTGTACTTTCCTACTTTGAACATCAGTTCATTTTGGTCAGTTTGCACTTTTTCCTCTGAAAAAGTCTCATTAGTGCTGCACTTTCCTCTTTCCTTGAAATCGGACCTCTTGTTTTGTCCTTCTCTGCACTCAGTGAAGCAGTTAACAGTTATCGCTTGTCCATCGTGCATCTCCATCTTCCGCTTAACTATTCATCATTGTCTATGGGCCATGGGATATTGGGTTCAGTTCACCTGCAAGGGCCACTGCAAAAAAGGAAAGCCATCCAACCATTACGGGCCAGGCCAAAGCCAAACAAACAGAGAAGCAGAGCGAAAGAGTCAAGCGACAAGGAGAGGGCCAGAGATAGTAACTGAATTGTCACATGAAACGATTTTAATTGCATTTTTGTAGCCTCTTCTATGTATATACTTTTTTGTGTTGTTTTTTTCCTTTCTGCACTTGGCTACGACGGCACAGGCAGCAAACAACAACAAACAAACAAACAAACAGACAAACGAGAGATAAACAAACAAAGCGCCAATGATACGGCTAAAAAATGATACCACTCCCCCAACGATGTTTGCCTAGGTCGGGTAGTAAATTTAATAGCCTCTGGGCCTGACATTCGGATCGTTTGATTTGTAGGATTTCAAGAGTGAAGTACTGGCCAGAGTTTCCGAGGTGCCTTGGTCGCTTTAAGGTGGAATTTTCATCTACCTGATGCAATAAAATCCTCATTAGAACAGTGGCACGTGGTCATTGGGTATTGCATAAATCACGCATACGCCGCGTTGTGCGTGCCAGAGCAAATATGGCTTAGTAGTGCTGCGTTGTCTAAATTCTAGCCGAATTTAGCTGGTTTTTAAAAATAACGGCAAAAGATATATGTTTTTATTTAGGCAACTAAAAAAACTTAAAAGTATTCAATAAAAATATGTTAAATTTTAATCTTAAAAACAAAAAGAGCAATCATTTACGAATTTAAAGAAATGACTTGCTTTCATTAAAGAATAAAACTAATTTGACACCAATAAATTCATTGTTTTAAAAATTAAAAAATCAGGGCAACAATATTTATTTTATGTAAAAACCAAAAAGTTTTTTTTTAATTGCATAAAAATATAATTATTCAATAAAAAGAAATACTTTAAAGAAAACATAGTGTTTTTTGTAATGCCTAGTTTCTCTTCACTTTATAGTATCTGTGAAAATTTGTACACATCTGTGTAAATTTGAAATTGTCAACCATAATTTAACGCATTTTAAGCTTGCTAATAAGCCAGGTTAACACACACATCGCCGGACACACTCACACAAACGGCAACAGATGGCAACTAGACCCCAAAACCGAACGTCATTATACCGTATTTTAATTATTTAGCTCTGCAAATTGATTTAGCAAAATGTGCGGGCTGGTTTGCTCAGCTTTTTGGTCATGGTGGTGGTGATGGTGGGTCCTCCTCGCACTTCATCGCGGCTTAAACAACTCATAGTTGGGCTGCTTGTTTGCGGTTCTTGTTAGTTGATGTCGACACTCGCCCTCCCACCAACACTTCTCCCTAAATTATACCCGCCAAAAAGTTTGCTAGTTGAAAGTTCTTTGGGACAAATTGTTTTTCCCAAATGCTATCGCCAACACCATAAACAGTGAAAAAAACAAGCAGTGGTTTCTATTTTTTTATTCAAAGTCTTAAGTGAGAAACGGCTTTTTAGCTCTCCCGCGAATCCTTGAAACTTTCCTCTACATTTCATGTTCTACAAATAAATTTATTGCATGACACTAGGACAGTTTTTCTTAGTGCAGTTTTAGTTTTTGTTTCAGTTTTGTTTGTTAGTTTGTTGGAGTGTCTACAGCCACAAAAAGGTAACCGAATGAAACGTCGCTAATGAGTGGATAAATATTTGCCCTGCCATGTTTGGATTACAGCTTCAAAACGTGACATTCGCGTTTTGGCCAACATAACGAAAAGTTTTAGCAACTTTCAAGTTATAATAAAATTAAAATGGTTTGAGATGATTGTGATTTGATTACTGTTGCAAAATTAAGTGTCAAGTAGTTAGAGAAAGTTTTGTGATTGTGATAACTATATTAGCTAACTAAGTTATATTATTTTCAAAAAGTAAGAACAGCTTAAATAGTTGCATAGTCTTTTTATCCAATTAGAGCAGCCTGCTTTGCTTTTTATACATAAGTCGGTTAATTCCTCTTTGAACATTTTTCTTTTGTTAAATTCTTTGGAAATTTGCACACCTCACAATTTCTTGGACGAACAATGAAAATGTGCCCCAAAGTATTTTGTGTGTCGAGCGGAAAGTTTCCGCATTTAAAATTAAGCTAACAAGCTCAAATCGTTTCTCGCACCCCCAAAGGCAGCAGCCTCCCTCCGTCCGTCCGAAGGACACTCAGGCTAATGCCAATTATTGTTACAATATCGGAGGGACGAAAGCTCTAAAAGGGGCCCCCAAATTGCTGGAAAAATGTCGTTCAACCATTTCGGGTGTATCTATGTTATTAACGAGCAAAATGGTTGCACCCAGATTGAGTAAGTTCTCGTTCAGGCTTGACAATTTGTTTTCCTTGCTGGGTAATCCTGAGCAAAAAAAAAAAAAGGAATCACTTGACTTGTCGCAGTTGTCCTTGTCGCTTCCAGAGCCCCTGGTTTAGGAGAGGGCTGGGTGGTCTGGGGTGGCCATTTGGGTTGTGTGGGGGGAGTGTCAAAAAACTTGAACGCCTGTTGACACACACGCGAAACACTTGAGCGGCAAAGGGGGAGAATGGGGGAGTGGAAGTGGGACAAAATTCTTTGGTTTGTGGCTGCCGCTTGTAGCCGCCAAAAACATTTTGCTAACGATTTATGTCCGTTGCATGCTGACTTTCACCCACTCACTTTTAACCTTACCGCCCCTCCCCCCACATTTTCCCCCCTTCGCCGGCAGACAAATTTCTGCTACTTTTTCAGTCGAGTTGGGTGCATCGGTGCTTAATGGCGCATTGCCATCATATTGGGTTTCAGGACAGCCGCAAAACTGGGGGCTTCGGTGGCGGATAAAGTCGATGGCGGCAATAGCTCCAAGCAATTAGTTTAGTTTTACGTTCAAGATTTGCCATCGAGGTTAAATGGGGCTCTTCGGTGGCAGCATCTTCTTCCCCCAGCGAGCTGTCCCCTTGTACTCCTTGTGGATAGTGTTGCACTTAAAGTGGAAACGATGATGTCAGGGATTAGTTGGTGAGTTAAGCAGCATGGGAATGCAATGGAATTTGTGGGGGGAAATTCCATCCACTCACAGTAAATTTGTATTAAAGGGAAGATTGCTCTTAATTTCCTTCATTAAGGAAGCCACTGACAATTTGTTCACTAATTTAATATATACTTTGGTGCCCGCACTGAAGGTTCTCAAACTTGTACTTGTAACTTGAGAATAATAATTAAATATTTAATTTAATTAGTTTTGAGAGCTCTTTATAGTTTTACAACTTTTTGTTCACTTGAACACTTTAAAATAACTCAGGTATATAAACCTTTTCTCTTTAATTAATGCCAAAGCCCTTTGAACCTTTTGTGAATCCAAAAAAGCAATATTTTTCATAGGACAAAACACACAACAAAAATTATAAGTAAAGGGTGGACTTTAAATGGCTATACAGTTTATTTCATTATCAGAGATCTCTGATCTGTGAAAAGTAGCTCATCAATTAACCCAAAACTTTAAACCGCACTCAACCCTACAATTCCCAAAAAGGGCAATTCGCACTCTCCATCCTGTGCTCATTTCATCGGGTCCCTTTGGTGGGACAACTTTGAAAAGTTTTAATTAAACCAACTTTAAAGCTTTTAGTGTTCCTGATGGTCAGTGCTGTCAACATGTGCCAGGACATGCTGGACAGGATAGCAGGGGACAGGGACATATGTATGTTCCACATAAACTTTCCATTCCGCCGAGCTGCTCCCATAATACCCATGACCTGCCTGCACTGAGGCTATATTAAATCTGAGCTGTTTTACAACAATTTTACCATTAACACATTTGCCCAGAAGTGTCACATGAGTGCGTTCTGGGCTTTAAGCTGGCCCGGAAAAACAAAAAGTGCAAACAACCCGCAGGTTGCTCCGAGAGGAGCAACTTTTCGTCGGGGCATCGGGAGCAGATTGGGTTAAAGCCTAAAATCCTTTAGCAGCCTGACAGCTGTGAAGGCAGGGAGATCGCTTTTGGGGGTGGGAGTAAGAAGAGTAAGAAGAATGGGTGGCTGAGCAGGAGATGCAAACAGGCCGTGGACAGAGGTCCAGAGACAATGGACCGAGGACACAGGATTCAGGACCTGTGTCAAAGTTAGCCAGCGAAGCGACAAAAAATGATGTATCAAACTGGACAGGAAAAAGGCAGTTGGTGGGTGGGGGAGGGGAATTGCTGGCCTGTTCGTCCTTTTTGTATTTAAAGTTACACCTACAAAAGCGGCAGCTGTGCTTCGGTGTCATCCTCATCCTTGGCCTGTCGTGTTGCGTCCTCAATCGCTTCACTGGGTTCAGAGCAGGTCCTTTCCTTTTTTTTTTTGTTATTCCCAGCTATTTGTGGTGGCCCAAATCTAGGGGTTCCCCCTGTTTTCTGCGGCTTTTTATGTGAGTTTTGTATTAGTTTTTGATGGTCTACCGATGAGTATCGTAACCGTTGCCTTTTCCTTTTTATAAGAAGGCCTTAATCGACAATAAGTTATTTTGACTGAACTTCGGATACTATTGAGCTTAACATTCTGTTATTTCTAGCATGCGACACAGTTAACGACTGTTAAAGTTAACATTGCCTTCAAGGGGTTGTGTCCTGGCTAAGAATGTTATGCTAATGTTAGATAACAGTGTTATTTTTACTTTGCGGAAGAAAAGTTATTTAACATTTAATTTATTATTATTTAAATTTTAAAATGAATTTCCTCAATTATATATAAAACAATTTCTGTTCACACATCCCATGATTAATTTAAAAAAAAACTTTCTGATGTTGTTCCTCTAAAAAGAGGCCTAAAAATGTCTGTTTATCTTAAAATTACTTGGCAACCTTTGTTGTTATCTACATTAACTTGATTAAACCAGTATCTTTAATACCTTATTCCTTGGATGAGTTTCCTTGGCTTACCTTTTCCTCACCCATTCAATTTATCATCTTAACTTTTGCCATTTATCTCACCCATTATCTCAACCACTGCCCGTCCAAGTCCATCCCCCAAAGGCTCTCTTTAATGCCGGCCCAAAGTGTAAACAGCAAAAACTAATTGTCTAAGGACACGCAGAATGCCTATTCGTTTTTCCACCCCCTTTGTGCAGGATATTTATGGGAGCCCAAACAACTTTAACTGGGTAAACATGGTGGAAAGAAAGTTTCATAAATTACAACACATACGCCGGCTCAAGCTGGTCGAAATTCGGGGAAGACAGGGGTGTACAAGGGGAGTGCAGCAGTCTCAGCTGTGCGGTTTTCCTGTGCATTTTGGAGTTTTGGCCAAGGGACGCGCCCTTTTTTTTTTAGGCCGTTCATGATTTTCCTTATTCTCCCACTGCCAGTTCGATTGTAAACAAATGTGTTTTCCACCCCGCCGCAGAATAGTCAACAGAGTTTATGGCAGCCTTTCAGGCGGCACTGTTAATGTCAAACTTTCTCTCCACCAAAATTTCACTCTCTATTGATTTGTTATGCATGCAATGCGCAATCGCCGCTGAAAATTGTCTGCAAACTGGGGACCGGGAAATGTGATTTTTTGGGGATACAGGGTGCTGTGTTCCGGTTAAAACAGTCCTAAAATCACCCTGTCACCTCGCTCATCTCATCAAATTAGCACACAACTAACAGAGTCGCTCTCTCGAGAGAGAGTGTGTGTGCAGCTTTTATGGCACACACTCTCGCCACACCAACACCCACAACCAAAATGCTCTCTCACGCTCTCACGTACGCTTTTCGTCTTTGCAGGGGTGGTATGTGGATAAATTTTAGCCGCCATGGATCCCAGTGCTCTACAAAACATGGATCGGGACGCATTAAAGAAGCAAATCGAGAATATGAAATATCAGGCCTCCATGGAGCGCTGGCCGTTATCTAAATCCATAGCAGAGTGAGTAAAAATTATTAAAATAATATATAAACATATATAACAAGTGAAAAGTGTTTGGAAAATTTGAACTTTTACAAAACATAAATGAAACAAGCTTAGAAATTGTTCAAGTTTTTGTGTGTGTGTGTGTGTGTTTGACCTGCGACCCCATTCCCACTCTGGTCTAAAACCAAGAAGAGTGAGTTGTGCCCACAAAATATTCGCACACGTGTGCTAAAAGCCAGCACCTCCCAAGTTGGCCAAGAATTTTTTGCCGCTTGTTTGCTAAATATTTACACAAATATAAACTTGTCGTGGTTGTTGTTTCAAATGACAACAACTGCGTCGTCTCAGGACTCCCTTGTGCAAGTGTGTGTGTGCGGTCTATCCACGTGTGTGTGTGTATGTGTAGACATCGGCTAGACATGAGCGGAGCCACTTCCCCCTTTTACCCATCACCAACCCCCTTTTAGCCGACCTGAAAAAGGGGGCAAAACGTCAAGTGAAATTCCAACTTTGCTGCAAGAAATTACTCAGGGCTCAGAAATTGTGAATGGTTTGGCCAAAAGGTGCGAATGAGACGGATTGGTGCCGTCGGTAAATTGGTTTTACTGAATGACAAATTCCAGTCCTGGCAATTAATTCTGAAGGTTGTCCTTTCACTGCCTCTATTTACTTGGCATAGCCATGCACAACTTTCGTTAGGAATTGAATTAAACGAACACAGGTCATAATGGAGAGCCCAAAGGTGAATTCAAGGTGTTTTTGTTTGATTTCTTTCAGAATATTTGATTTCCTGAAAAGGAGTCTTCTTATTTTTTTAACCTATTAATAATTAATATTACCTTACAGAGTATTTTTTACGGGCTTAAAAATATAAAACTTAACTTCTCCTTTAATTGGAAAACTTCAATAAAAATTTCCTGCAACTTTGAATGTTTATATTTCCCAGAAATATACAATACAGGTAGTGCTTCTTGCATTTCTTTTCGTGGACAACTTTTGCAAGTTTGTAAGCTGATATTAAGTTGCACAACAAATTTTGTAGTTTACAAACTTTACAAAGTGGCTTCAACTAAATATTAGTAGTAAAGCCTGCCACTTAATACTCTTTATCAAATTCATTTACCAGAAATTGGTTGAATTTATTTTTTTAGAAACATTCTGTTGGTCACGCCTCAGCCATTCGAAATGTGGCAAATAACACGAAAATTGAATGTTATCAAACCTTTTTTTAACAAGCTAAGATTAGTAACTTGTTGATAAAATTAGCACTTAGTTTTCTTTGTCGCTTGATAATGCCTTTTGCTTACTACCACTCGATTTATAAATTAATTGAGAGGCTTTAAATGTGTTTGAACTAAGCCCCTAATCTCTGCAATTTATTTCATGGTTTTTTTTTTGTTTGAATACATTTTCCAGCTATCTGGCCATGGTGTCCCATATTTTATTTAAAACTTTTCCAAGCCAAGCCAAAACCTGCCTCATAAATCACAATTAACACTGTCGCTCTCTAATGACCAGCTTTTAATTTAGCTTTTAATTTAGATGTGAACCCAAAGGCAAACATCCAGCTTGAAAAATACACCACCTCATTCCAACGTTTAGCCCCACGGATTGCGTTTCTAATGTCATTTTTTAAATAAACAGGCAACTCTGTGGACGGAGCAGACGTCCTCTGATTTAGTTAAACATTTAGTCAGCAGCTAATTATGAATAATTAATTGGTACACAGTTCTCTATCTCTCTCACTCATCCAGCTTGGTGGCTCATCTGTGACTTAATGTGACTCAAACTGGCTTCAAATGTGTGCGTTGTTGGTAGTCGCCAGCGGCTTTCATAAATAATTTAACACCCGACTTTAGAGGCGGTTACCGCGCCCCCCTCTCCGCCCATCTCCGCCCACTTTCGCCCAGGGCCATCCCCCCCTCAGATCTGCCAATGTGCAGTTGAGATTCTGTTTACTAATTTGCAACACGTCGACGATGAGGCTCATTTCAATTAGGTGAATCTGCTCGTGCCCCATTTTTCTCTCTGCTTACCATATTTCTCTGAGTATTTCCTTATTTTTTTTGGCTCAGTTCTCAGTCCGTTACTGAGTCACGTTGGCTCTTAATGCAGAGGTGTTAATTACAAAAAACGTATATGCTAATGAACCCAGTAGATGCCAGGGTTAAATTTAAAAAGCATAATACTATTTCAATTACTCATAAGTATATGTTCTAAATGCTTACTTTGTGAGTTACTCTGACGATACTGTGCAATTTAAAACCATCACAAAATATTAAAAAACTTTCTTATCAAGCTAATTCTATAAGAAATTGTTTTCAGTTATGATGTTGTTAATTTAATATGAAAATATCTATTAAATAGAAAGTGCAGTTGAGGAAAAATTCGATTTAAAAAATGTTTGTTTATAATATCAAAGGCCGACGAAATAAATTCCCAAACCATATTTATCTTATTCAAATTGGAATTTCCAGCCGCAATTTAATGGAATAATCACAAAGACAAACTACCAATTAAAATATATTTTCAACTACAAAATGTCTAACCACAAAATCTCTTTATTATTCGAAATGAAGTTTCGGGGAAAATTGCATAATAAAATTGTGCAAACTCGTCGCATGCATCTGGGAAATGCCAATAAAAGCATACAAAGATTAAAGGCTGTTGAATTTGCCAAATCTCGAATAGTTTTCAGCTAGTTTTCCTATTTTTTTGATTGACATCGAGTCATCAAACATTTGTCACCTAATCAGCACACAAAGCGAAGCAAATTAGACGGTCATCACTCAGTGATGTGTGTCCAACTTTTCGAAATCAAAGTCAATTAAAATTTGAGAGCGGTATCGAAGCGTCCTTGATTGATGGGCGCAATTGCAGAGCACTGACCACAAAGTGGGTGCCACAGGATAGTGGGTGGTGGCTGATTGGATGGGTGGTGCTGGGCGAAGACTGTACTCGTTAAGTGCAGCAAACACCACACATTACGCCGATTTGTTGCAGGCAACGTCCCAACAACGAAATGGAACCCGAAACCCGAACTTCCCCATCGTCGTATCCTGCAACCCATGATTGATGGACGTCCGTGGGCTTGTGTTGTTGGGCACCACAGCACCGCACCACAGAAACCATCGTGCGTGACAAGCTCCTGCCCACAATTTCCTCTCGTTTCGTCCTGGTGTCGTAGACAAAATGTTGCATACCTGCGGGCGCATACATTTCACCTTAATGTTTGGCCAGGACGCAGGACTACGTTGGTTGACCTGAGGCACGAGCCTGGGGTTTTCGTGCAACAAAACTTTGGCACCTCCAGAGGAACAACTTTTACTTAACATCGCACAAAATGAATTTCAGTTGGCTACACTCGGAAAACTCCTTTCGCTGCTGCTGCTGCTGCACATAAATCTTAACGCTTCTCAATTTATTTGTTGCCGCTTTTTCTTCATGGGATGTGTATGTGTGTGGTGTGGGTATAAATAATGCAGAATGAGACACTGGGCTACAAAATATGGGAAACGCTTTGAAGCACATTTCATGCGGAAAATTATGTTACTTTTGTGGCTGTTTGGGTTTAGCGTTCCTCCTTGTTCTGTCGTATATATACATGTATCTTTATGGCATTTAATATTTTACTGCCTTTACTCACTTGCAGTTTACAACCACCCGCCACGCCCTCATTTTTGCTTGCGGTTTATTATACGCTGTAAATTTTCCCTGGGGCAGAGGATGCATTCAGCTTTTCCTAATCTTTGTTGCATTCGGGTTTCAGTACCGCGTGTACATCAACCAACCGAAAGAACAACATTCTTTATTCTCAATTAAATCAGCAGCTTTATGTCAGTTTACTTACTTGCTGTACATATATGGGCAATCAATTTTTGGTATAGCCCATAAATCAACCAAAATATACATATTTTCTTTGTGCCCTTTTTGTGGCCTTCTGATTTGTCCCTTTTGATACCCAAGTATCATAAATTGTTTGCTGTCAGTGATTGAGTCTGTTGATGTCCCAATAAAGAGTACACATTCTTTCTCTTATATACTCAAGTGCAATTATAATTTTCTTTTTAAATTTTGGAAGCCTTTATAATAACCATACTCCCAAAGATTCGTAATTTATTTATCCTTCTTTTGTTTATAAATGAAGCCATGAATATAGGTGCCTTATTATTTTCCCTTTCAGATTTACTATTTGTGTGGTTAATGTTTACAATGGTTTTAAGTAAAAAGAGTAATATATTCTGAGTAGGTTATTTTAAATCAAAAAATTCTTCTTCCTATAAAAGTTTCCCTATAAAATGCACCTGATTTTTATCAAAATTGATGCCTCTAAAAAAGCTGACTCATTGCTAATAAAATGCCGTAAACTTTGCAAAGTCATTGTTTGCCCAAAGTGATCTGTTTTCTTCCACTTGTCGTTAATTTTCCTCCATTGATGGCACACAACTTTTTAGCTTTTTGGCTGGCTGCCCTGCAAACTGACTTTCTTGTCCAATGTTGGACAAAAGATGCACAAACTTTGGTCAACTCACCGAAATTAAATTCAGCTGGTAGAAGCGTTGCAGGAATAAGTAGAAAAATATCTCTGCTATTTTTCCCCAACGCCCTATTTCACACAAACTCACGCATTGTATGCGTTTTCCAAAATCCCAGCTCGGGTTTAAAAAAAAAAAAGTCAAAGGAAAATTGGCCAGGGAAATGCTTTGTCTACGTGTAAACTCTAAAATGGCTTCGCATGCAAATTAATTGCCAAACACACAATGAAAACAGCAGGAAGTGAAAGTGGCAACTGCTGCTTTCGGTTTGGTTTTGGCCACGTCTGGCTTTGGCCTCAACTTAACCTTTGTTTGCCTGTGTTAACAGCAGAGCCACGCCCACACTGCCGTCACCGCCCCACCGGCGGACCACTGAATTGGATTAGCGGTTTATTCAATTTCATTTAAATGCTAAACATTTCGAACAAAAGGTTTTCGGTCAGCGGGGGCGAACTTTGAACGAAAAAGTTTAATAATTTTGTGGTGATTTTGTAGTCTTGAAGAAAAATGGATCAAATAAATGTCATCTAAATAAAATGGGATAAAGTCAAAACTTAAATTGAATAAAAAGTTGCTTAAAAAAACGCTTTACAGTAGTAGAAAGTCAAAATTACACTTACATAATTTAATGGTGCTAATGTATATATTATATATCATCAATTTTAGTTTTATCAAATTTTGCAAAAGGTATTTTATCAATGAAAAATTTCACAGTAACGGACACTAAAAATATAAGAAAGTAACTGTAACATTAATAAAAGCTGTTTATGTCAGACAAATATTTAATTTAATAAAGTTAAGGCTCAATTTTCTGTTTGACGAAATGTTGAAAGTAAATTTCCGCAAGGAAAGCTTTCCAAATGGGGTATTTGAACAGATTTTCCAAGGTTACATACCCTCTACCCCGAAAAACAATTGCCCTTTCCCCAAAAAAAAAAACAACGGGGTGAGGAAAAGCAGTGAAGGAAAGTCTTATCAACTTGCCATGGAGAATAAATTACACAGGCTAGCGGAATATGACAAACACCTGCTGATTGCTTTATGACTACGCTATTTTCCACTCACCTTTCTTCAGACATCGTCTTGGCAGCTATTTATGAGAGCTTTTCGCTCCTTTTGCTTTGCATACAGACAGCTAAGGAGTTGTTGTTGTTTCTGCCACAGCTACCGCTCCTGTTGCTGGTTGTTGTTTCTGCTCGTTGGTGACACTTTTAATGCTGATTAATGGCTGCGAACGCTGCAAGAGAATGCCATAAAGCATGCCACATATAAATGAATTGTAATGTGGCAATTCCAGGAAATTGGGAGGAGAAAAACACAGTAGCGAACCGGAGGAGTCAAGAGTGAGCTGTAGTTGTGCGAGTGCACGCATTAATCAACCAGGAGTTATGATGATAGGACCTAAATTTATGATTGGAATTGTTACTACACTTTATCTACATTTAAAAAATAAATAAAAGCATATACTTTCTATATAAGAGTCTCTTATTATTCATATATATTCAAAATTGTTAAATAAGTCAGCTTATCTACTGCCTTAAAGGTTTTGACATCAATATTGACTACTTATTGGTTAAAAAATGTAAAAGTAAATACAAATATTTCAAAGTTGTCCTAAATTTTTCATGAAGTTCAACAAAAACATGACAAAATACAATGCTCTTACCTTTAACAAATTTTCTGCAAGTCTGTTGATTTTGTAAAACAAAAGACTTGCAAGACCAAATTCCTTTCAAACTTACCTCAAAACTGATTGTATCAGCTGCACAATTCCCCGCTTAGTTAGCTTATATTGTGTGAGCTTCAAAGGAAATCCAAGCATATTTTCTATTGGCCTCCCACAATGCAGTGCTGCCAATTTAGCCTTTTTCCGGACAGATCTGTCCCTTTTAAACGGCCTTAGCCGGAAAAATTTCAAACAGCCCCTGTCCGGAAATCTGGCCTTTTTTTGACAATAAATTTTAAAGGAAAAGTTGAATGATTTGTACTTGATTCATCCTGATTTCAAAAATTAAATGACCTTTTTTTAGGAGCTTAGGTGCTTTTACCACTAACCACTAAAATCATGAAGAATCAAGAATCCATCTCAAAAAGATACTTCTCATTTTGCTTCAAATGTTGTTTAAAGCGATTAAATCGATCAGATAAAATAATTACCAAACGCTATGAATAATGTACAAAGGGTTTTAAGCAAATTAATTCATGATGTTTTTTTGAAAACTTTTCTAAAAGTACTCGAAAAAATTTTGTGTTTTTGTGCCAAGACCCTTAAAAACATGTATAAGATTAGGTTACTTTTACCTTGTAATTTTCATGATATCACCTCAAAATGTATTTTTATTGCAAGTTTTGACTCCGCTAACAAATAATCATGACATATGTTAATGTGAAGTAAAAAAATTTTACCTAATAACATAAATTTGTTAAAACAATAAGTTGGCCTTTTTTTGTCCTTTTTTAATTTCTGTCCCTTTTTTCGCCTTTTTTTTGTCTGACCTGGCCTTTTTTTTGAACTGACTGCTGGCAGCACTGCCACAATGACAGCTGCATTAGCTGCAAAAAGTAAATTTCGGAGGGAATTTCAAAGCACCCAGAACGATCAGCTAGAAACATTCAATTATCGCCCCAAAGGAATTCCAGAACATCTAGTTTTTTTTTTTTTCACTCCCCCTCTTCATTTAAGCTGTAGAAGCGAAAGCCAATTAAGCAGTTGTCTAATGCGAAAACCCAGGGAACGCTGAAGGCCACGCCTTCAAACTACAAGCTGCAATTACCACAGACCCCGCTATTTGCACCCCCCCTTCAGTCCTTTCACATTCCCCAGACATTTAGCTACCGTTGATTAGCCCAATGATTGAACAATTGGCCCGAGGGACGACGTCGACGACGACGATGTGACTGTAACGATGGTCATGAAGCAAGAACCATTACTAAATTATGACCATAGAACTCCCGATGCATTGTCATCTGTATATTTAGCCATTAACATTAATAATCTGTGTGGTTACCACCTATTTTTATCGCCATTTTATCAAAAAGGACCTTTCAAGTGATCCAATTAGCAGTCCAATTAGAGAGTACTCGACTGAAAATGTGCAATGAACATGATAGTTAATTAATTAATGGCTATGACAAACAAGTAGGGTAGCTGAAAAAAAATCTATAAAAAATAAAGGGCCTCTAAATTTGTAAAAGCTTTTTGAAATACCCATGACATCTCATACTTTTCATTTTATAATTTTTTTGTAATAGAACTTCTAATTTAGAAGACCTTAGGGTCATGAATTATTGAACAACGTTATTACTTCACTTCGGAAAAAAACTGAGGACTCTTTTCAAAATTACTATAGCTATTTACCTTATCAATCACAGCATTCTCCTGTGTAATACTAAATCTCGAACATCTGTAACCACCCTCGCTCACTTTTTTTCCTGGTATTTCAAATATTTATGGCATTATTTGTACAGTATTATTGCCTTCTTTGTTGTTTCTGCTCCTGTTGCCATTGTTCTTGCTGCGTCTGTCAGTTTTTTGCTGTTGTTAATAAAAGCTGAAATTATGAGCACATGTAAGGGGAGGAAGCGCTCCTGAATTGCCCCTGGAAAATGGCAGTGCTTTGGCGTTTCCATTTTTTTTACATTGCGCGCATTTTTCCCATTGACACATGGCAGGCAGAGTGGAGTGGAGTAAAATAAAAAAATGTCGACGACTGCCGTGTGTTTCAGCATCAGCATCCCATATCCGCATCCGCATCAGCGATGGCAGCGCACATTATTGACATAACTACAAACAATTTATGGGCAAACAACGGTTACGTCTCGTTACCCTCAACTGTTGGCTGTTTGTTGGCTTCTGTCATCAGGGCCGTAATTGAATTTCACTGCAAGCTGCTCCCATTTCTCCCTCCTCTATGGCGATTGCATTTTTGACAGCCCACAGTTCGTGGCTTAAATAATAAATGGATTGACTTAATACCGTATTAAAGCATTGGGCTCCCCGTGTCCCCGATGAATCCGATGAGTCATGCACACGTCCCTGCAAATCCCTCTGCCATCTATGCCAACATTCTATATATAGTATAGCGAAAAGGTCGAAATGTTTCCGTTTTCCCGGACTGTCTTGGGAATACCCTTGGCCCGGATCTGACAGTACTTTGGCGTAAATATGCAAGAATACATGAGGAGCGGTCGGGATCCTATTGTGAGACCGAGAGCTACGGACAGGATGTGAAGTTTTTTGGCAGAATTAAATTAAGGCTAGGGTTGGATGAGAAATTATGACAATCTATCTTTTTTAAATATTTTTTTTGTATAAAATATCAAGGCTCGCTCTTGACTCCACAGGAGAAAGATCATTTTGGGTGCTATTTCATAAATGTAAATTGTACCATCATCAAAAAATTCAGGAGATAGATAACTTTGGTTTTTGTTTTTATTTGCGATACTCGAAGAGTAAGCAAATACTGTAAACGATCAAATGTCTGTCTGTCCGTCCGTCCGTCCGTCCGTCCGTCTGTCCGTCTGTCCGTACAAACATCGAGATCTCGGGAACTATAAGAGCTAGAACCACCAAATTTTGAATACAGATTTCTATAAGCAAAGCGCAGATCAAGTTTGTTTCAAACCCTGACCACGCCCCTTTTACGCCCACAAACCGGAAAAAACTCTGTGGTGTCCACATTTTTAGTGCTAGAGAAAAGTGGCCCTTACAAATGTTGTTCGTATTGAAAATATCTACCCAAATATCTAAAAAATTTTAAAATCTGACCATTTTTAAGAAATTGTGTATACAAATGCGTTGAAAATTTTTATTACGCTCAAAAGTATGCAAAACTTTTTTTTAAGAGAGGGCGCGTGAAAGTAGGCTACACATTATTGAAGAGGGCTAGCTAGCTGTTTTTAAAGAGGGCAATGAGTATCGCAAATTTTATAGTCGGGAAACCCGACTATAGCGTTCTTTCTTGTTTTTGCCTCAATATGATGTTTTAGGGTCGAAAGGATATGAGCTTAGGTATAATAAGGTATAATAATAAATATATTATTTTACCATTTAATAAAATTTAAATAATATTTGCAAATGATATTGATTACTTCTAAATCTATTTTTATCTTGTAAAATCTTCTAATAAATCATTATTTATTTTCCAGGTAAGTGTTTCTTGGCATTATGGATTAAATTACCCTTTATTACCGCTGAGTAAGTGATGTAAAATGAAAAAACTAATTTCTAAAGCAACAAAGTTGCAAACCTATAATTACCACTCACTGTGTATGTTTATGACTACTATGAGCTCAAGTGAAAGTTATAATACTTCAACTGCTGAAAGTTTGTTGTTAATCAAACTTTAAACTTTAAATCACTATCATAGGATATCCTTCCGGTATCCTCCTGCACTTCACTCACAGCTGAAAACTTAGATGAGCTTTTTATGGGCAATTCCCTAAAGCCTTTTGCATATTTCTCGCCTCGGCTGGCAAATCTCTTGGTCACGGTCGTTTCACTGGGCTGTGGGCTGTCCCTTCCTGTTTGCCGGGTCTTCCTTCCTTCAATCCTTTAGGTCTTTAATTTTTTAATTTGTTAAATTGTGTCTGACTGGGGAGAGAGACAGAGGGGATAGTTGCAGGCGGACAGACAATGCCAAAGAAAACAACTTGGGGTGGTGATTGTGATTTTAATTTTAAGTGCAAGGCATGACTTTTGCCAGTCACTGTGTCTGCGAATGTGACTGGGCCTGTCGGGTTTTCCTGCCCCAACATGCCATTTTCCACGCCTTTACTTACCCTTCCGTCCCCGTTTTCATTTGCGAAATTAAATTTTGCATACGTAATGGGTGGACGGTCGAGAGAACCTTTTGTCGGTGACTGTACCGGACGTGGACCCCACATTCACATTCACTGAGATGAGGAGTCCTGCACATTCGTGCACGGGAGAGTGTCAGTCGGTTATTAGGAGCAGCTGAACCGAGTGTCATGTGCCTGTAATTAAAACAACTTTTCTCCGGCGCCTCGACCAAACTCATTTTCTTTGGCTACTTTTTTCTTTGCTCGTGAAATGTGCGCCATTAAATCTCTGGCTGTCTTTCTGCATTATTGTCCATAACAATGACACAGCATCGCCTCCCAAACCACCAAAAACCGTACTCTGTCTTTACGACCACACTGAGAAAAACTAAGTCAAGTCAGCTACATATTGTGAAACTGCGTAAAAAAAAATTAATCCCAATTATTTCTTAAGAATACGATTTTGCATCGTTCAAAAATATTTCTTAATGACTTAAAACAATTTGTTGTTAGGCCGAAGAAAAGAATTTACAATTACCAATTTAATGGCGAATTCCTTAGTTTTTTCCCCGGTGTTGTCCCACACAGATACACAAAAGATACGTGCACATGTGTTTCATTCATGGAGGATATTTCGGCCTCATGACCCGTGGATGAAATCGCTTTGTTTGGGCCACCAGGTGCTGCAGCGCCAATGGGGGCTTAAAATTAAATTATTGGTTTATTTATGCAGCGAAATGGTCATCAAATCGAGATTGCGATTGCAGATAAAGCGGGTGAATGGTTTTCTATGGAGGAGGAATAAAAATGCCGACACATGCGTTGTTGGGAATTCTTAAATTGGGGCAGCTTAAAGAGGACAAACAGCAGGGCTTTGGTCCGAATTTGTTTTTTTTTTTTTAGTCAAAAATACTTATATAAATAAGCATTGTGGATATTTGTTTGATTATTTAATTGAAGTAAATAGACCGTGGGTTAGAGGAATTGAGTTGGTGTAAACCAGGATTTATTTACATTTATAAGTAAACATTTTGATAGTGCAACCGAATCACTACAATGTTTTCAATTTGAAAATACAACATATTTACATTTCATAGGAAACAAAATTTATTTGTTTAATTTTTGACTCGCTTTTAAGCAATAAGAAACTTAGTTTTCATTGTTTAATATGCCATTCAACCAAAGTTACTCAGCCAAAGGCCAAAAACTAATTCCCATTTCGCAGCACTTTAGCTAGAGTTTGACAATTGAGAAAGCAATTTTCGAGTGGTCTTTTGTTCTTCATTTTTTTGTCCTCGACATGACGGCACTTTAAACAATTTCCTGCCCATGTGTCTTCCAAAGTTATCCTTTTTTTTCTTTTCTGGCTTTTTGTACCTGCCACTCATTTAGCTACCGCAGCAGGACTTTGCTGCGGGAAAAAACCGCACCTAAAAGTATCGACATCGGAATAACAGAAGATGATGGGGGAAAAGCGGAGAAAAGTTTTGCAACAAATGTCCAAAAGCCACTTAACTGCGAATTAGAGCGCAACAACAACAACACAAGTGCAGGCGAGTTGAGAGCAGCGACAACTAACTAACAAAAAAGTACAGTTAACGCTAAAAGGATACGGAAAAGTTTGTGGAGCGTGCAGGGCAACAACTTTGTATCCTTGTTTGCAATTGACCAGCGAGTGAAAACCGCAGGATGCCAGCCAGGACTTCGCTGCCAGTACAGTTACAGTGTGTGTACGCAGTTAATTGATGATGTCCCATCAAATTGTAACAACTTTTGGCTTTGGCCAAAAACAAATTGTAGCCTAGTTTTTGGTGGACTTTTCGGGAGGAAAAAGCCACACATTTACACTTAACTCACCCTGCCATTTACAGAATTAATTGTCGCTGGGAGAATTTGCTTTTCAAACACGAGCAGAGCTGCTGGACTGCTAAAAATTGCATAACAAAGTGCGGAAGACCATCATCATTTAGCTTGCAAATTGCTTTTTGGCTCTGGACATCCCTTCGACTACCGAATCCACATTCCCTCAACTACCCATCATCCTCGCAGGCAATTTGTCAGCGAAGTCATGCAATGCTCTGCCTTTTTTTTCCTTTTTTTTTTTGAGGGGATATTCGAGAAGGACGTGCGGAAAAAGCAATGTGGCAAAGTTTAATTAAGTTTTGCGGGCGCGATTAAATATGTATAAATATTAATAAACAAAGTGCGTGACTCACAAAGCGTAATTACAAGAGACAAACTTCCACATAAGTTTTGGGGGTATAACCATCGAAAATGAAACTTACTTGTGTGGGTGGTGGCCTGCAGGCCTCATTAAACTCAAGTCTTAAACTATCAATCATGGCTGTTTGGCTGACTTGGCCACCGTTTTTTTTTCGCCTCAATTAATCAGTCAGCGACAGGCTTTGGGCCAAGTCTCAAACTGTGTAAAGCCACAAATCAAGTTGAGGTCTCTTCACAACGTAATAGTGCCTTTGGCCATTGCCGTAATTTGATTATTGACGAACTGTCCAATTAGAGCTTAATCTTAATATTTCGGAATCATGTGTATTTATGTAGTACACATTTGTGTAACCCAGTTTCCATGCAAAAACACATATCAAGGATTAAGCTTCGGGCGACTTTGGTAAATGCAGAAATTTAAATTCGTTTAAAGCAAGAAATTTGCAAAGAGTAGAAAACGTTCATTGTAACTTTAACAGCCGGATTAAGTAGGTATAGAAAGTAATATATTATTCAAAACAAAAAATTAATGGAATAAGCCCTCTTAATAATTTCAGTTCCTTAACACTTTCTGCCCTCTGTAGTTTTTTTTTAAATCAAAATTCAAAACTGCTTTTTCAGCTTGGTATTATTAGTATTTTGAATGAATTTTTGTTTGCTCAGTATTAACACTTCTCTGTGAAGAAAGATTGCTTATTTATAATGTAGAAGTTCCACTCTGTGAAGAAAGTTTGCTTAAACCATAAAAATTTTTCCTGCAATAAGTTTGTGCTAATAGATTGAAATCCCGGTTTTGTTGAAAGTTTTTTTTAAAGGAGACACTTTTCGGACTGTACACAACTGTACCCAAAAGCTATGTTACACGAGAAGAAAAGATGAACAAAATTCGGCTGCAGCAGCATAACTTGCATTGCCGTAAATCAAATATGCAAATACACATAATAACCAGAACGGGGACAAGAAGAGCACTTTGGTAACCGTTCCTGCCACATACATATATGGGGGATTTTGGGGGTGGTAAGAGGTGGATGAAGGCAGAAGGCTTCCCGCTTGACAAGTTTTTGATAGCAGGAAATTTGCAATTTCTGGCATTAAATTTCCGCCTCAACATTCATTTCATCTGCTGGGTGGTTGGGGTGAAAATGGATAGGCCAGAGGTTCATAAGGCAGTAGCATTGTGCATTTGCATTAACCGGCTTCTCCCCGGGCCTTGTGTGCGTATCTAAAAGCCATTCGATCTGTAATTATCGAAGTGAGCTCAGGTATTATGTGCTTAAATTCCCTTGAAATCCCCCCAGAATGTGCGTGCTGGGAATTAGAAATAAGCAAACAGCTCTCAGCCATATACATACATATGTGTTTAGCATTTCTCCTTCTGTATTTTCGATTTCTGCACAGTTAATCTGTCGATAAGGTCGATGGGTTTCGAGGGAAATGACTTAAGCGGGAGGTAAAAAATATTGCTTTTTTCATCACACCACCTCAAGTCTGTCTTTTCCACACACAAAATACGTGCGAGTTGAGCTTAGCCTGTTTCCATTTCGCCTTGATTTCTGAATAAAATTTCTGTGAATTTCATGTTTTCGTTTGACTTGGAGTCGAATTTCACCTTGGAAATTGCTTTGAGAAATGAGAAAAGTTTAAATGAAATTGATTGTGGCATGCTTCAGTTAGTAAACGTTTTTCGATTGAATTTGTGCAATATTTGGGAAACCATTCAATTTAATTAAGTCTTCGCACGAAAGCTGTCTATATTTTTTGTTTTGTGTAAAATAAATTTAAATTGAAATATTAGCACTTACTAAAACTTTTATGAAGTTTCCCATTTGCGACAAAATGGAAAGAATGTTGATGACACATCGAGATTGGATTATTTTTTTCATTTCCAATTGAATTTCATCTTGCATTACAGGTATTCTCTGTTTAACTATTTAAATTTGAAGACTAGTGATACGTGAAAAGTTAATTTAACAACAATACTAAATTTGCAAAATTTTGCTTTTCTTAGTGACCTTATTCAATCATTCCTGTCTCTTTCTTCAGATGTTGTTGACTTCTTATTGTTTTGTTTATGTATATTTTCCAAGGTGGCCTTGCCAGTTGAGCCCGTTATTTGTCATTGCCTTTTCAGACTGACTTTTCGCATAAATATCCTTGCGGACCGCACTTGTCACACGTCATTTGATTTGCTACTTTTGAAATGAACAAAAACCGGCAACAATTCCATGGCCTAACCTGGGGCAAACTTTGACAAACACTTGAGGACTCTGAATCAAGAACTGAGAAGAGCTCGGCTCAAGTGTTTTTTGCACAATTTCTTTTCAATTCAACAAAAGTGGACCGACCACCAGAGGAGGCCTTTCCTTTTTCCTGCACCCCTGTCCTGCCCTGTCCACCCATCTCCACCCGCTCCATTTCAGCCCCATGCTAAACATCTTTTTTGTGTTGCCTTCTTGTTTTTGAGGCTTTCATCCTCGTCATCGTCGTCGTGCTCGTCGTTCGTAGTTTTGTATGCATAGAACTTGCGGTGCGGCTTTTGCCCGTCCAGGCTATAGACCCCGAGACCTCCGGAATCCTAGAGATCCGGCGGCAAAATGTGGGGCTTGGGTGTGTGCAAAAGATTTTGTCTTTTAGCCTGATTTGTTATTCATGAAAAGGCAGTAGGCGGCTGTGTAGAGACCAAAAGAATGCCAGCGAAGCCAGGAGCCAAGGAAAAGGTTAAGAAAATGCCGAGCACACTTTTGTGGTGAGGGTAAAAATGAAGGTGAGAGGCGATGGCTAGTGCATAATAAAGCTGTTTGTTAGTGTAGCGAAAGGCGAAAAAAAGGATACCCTTCATTGAGTGGATCAGGTTGAGGACATTCTTTTGGGCCATTTCCGTGGCTCCGATTAGCGCTTTGTGTACTTTTTTGTACTTGGGTAGATTGGGTTTATCCCACTGTCTTACCAATTGCGAAAGCAAACAATGACCAAGTCAGTCAGTCGAACATCTGCCAACAGTTGTTCATTCTTGACTTGGTGTTTAGCAATTCACTGCACAATTCGGTGTTCTCTGATTCTGATTCTTGATTTTTTCTGACTTGCAGTTTGCTTAACGTGCCAAATGCAATGTTTATATAGAGAGATTTCAGGAGGGACTCCTTGAGAACAAAACCGTTGATTTCATTAAGGTTTTAGTTTAAAGTTCAGTATTTGAGTAGTGTTGAAATAAAGCCATTAGAGTTAAATCAAATACTTAGTCGATACACGCTATCTCTCTATAAGGATAGTTGAACACAAATTCCTCAATTTGCGAACACTTTGAGGGACCCTTTATCCTGCTCCTTCTTACGTATGCAAATCTCTCCCACGGTTTACCTTATAAAATGCATACCACATCCATTTAGCGTGAAACAACAGCGAATTTGCATATCCCACATGCAATTTATTTATGCTAAACAGAAAAGCAAGCAACGACAGCGGTATTTTATGCATATTATTTCCGTGTTGCAAGCACCTGAGAAATATGCAATGGCCAGCTAAATAATGCGCATTAAAATGCAATTAGCTGGAAGAACACAAATACCAAGGCAGGTACTCTATGCACGTATGCACACGACCACATATGCAAATTATGGGAGGAAGACCCTCAAAGTTTTGTCTGCTCAGTTTTAAGTGCCATTTGCGTTTCTTCGGCACAGGTTTTCGTGTTTTTCTCTTGCTGTGGCGCTTAAAAGTGTGCTAAATTTAGCAGAAGGCCGTCACACACACAAACACACTCTCACTTAAACAAGGACCGCCACATGTGTGTGTGAGCGGGTGAAATGAGCTAGAAATTAGTTTACGGCGAAGGTCGTTGGGCGAAACACTCTTGTATTAATGGGTGGACAAAAACTAGTGAAGAACATGAATATTTAAATTTCGGTAATGAGACTTTCAAATGCCCTGATGGCTTTATAATTTTTGGGGATAATGTAACAGTTGATTTGATTACTCTTAGTAAAACATCTAAACCAAAAAAAATGTGAGTGTCATTGGTTTTACATATTAGAAATTGCAGTTAAGTATTTGTGTCAAAGTGAAAGTATCTCTGATTTATTGGAATATACCTTTTTCTTAAGATAGACAATAAACAATTTTAAATTACATTTTTTATAAGTACATTATAATTTTTGTTGGAATAATAAAAAAATTTAAAATCCATCTTTTTAAAATATAATATTTGCTAAAGTATTTGGTATTGAAGTATTTCATGACTTTGTATTATCATATCAATAAAACAAGCCTTTGTAAAAAAATTGAATTATGACTGGTTTAGGATTTCTTTGTGTGTAAACAATTATAATAGGCCTGAAATGAAATTTTAAGCTTTTCAATTCTGTCACATGCGTGGCAAAGATAAACAATGTCTGGAGAGGGAGTTGAGCCGAGGGGTTTGGGGTTGAGATAAAGACTCAGGAAAACACACGCAAATTCAAATTGACATGTGGCTGACGCATTTTGTTTACCCAAGCTGAATATGAAATGTATGTGGGAGGTTGGTGTTTTTTTTTGGGCCGAGGGTTTGGAAAAGCGGGAAATTCTAATTTCAGAGGTGCTGTATCTAAGCTATCTGCTTTCGAATGCGACCGCCTTCTGCTGTTGCGGTTGCCATCGATAAATAATGCTTTTTGTAGCATGCTTTCAGGCGCTTAAGATTGCGTGTGATTATATGTACGCACATTCACCTACATTTGCGTGTGTTTGCGGTTGTCATAAATCAACATTTACATCGTGTTTATGTTTTTGTGCAGCTGACAGACCGGAAAAGGTAGAAAACTTTCAAAGGTAGCCAATCGGTTGAATGGTTCCAGGGGCGGAAAAAGGGATGGAATTCAAAATGTTGCTTTAGCATTTAATTATAGATTTTGCGTGTGTCCCTCATTCCTTTGTGCCCAGATTGATGTGGGTGAGTTAGACCCTAAAATCGAATTACATTCCATGTGATGGGACAAATTACTTCATTAAACGAAATCAGAAGCATGAATTCAACGTTGATTTAATTTTGTTTTAATGCCAATTACAATGAATGGAAATCGAATAGCAAATTAGTTGCTGCTTGCTGTCAATTAAGGTTTATGTCCAACTTCTGTCTATAACGATTATTATTTGCGATACTCGAAGAGTAAGCAAATACTGTAAACGATCAAATGTCTGTCTGTCCGTCCGTCCGTCCGTCCGTCCGTCTGTCCGTCTGTCCGTACAAACATCGAGATCTCGGGAACTATAAGAGCTAGAGCCACCAAATTTTGCACAGACTTCAAAAAAGCGCAGATCAAGTTTGTTTCAAAACTTGACCACGCCCCTTTTACCGCCCACAAACCGCGAAAATCTGTGGCGCCCTTTTTTATGCAATCGTTACGGTTTAAAAAGAAATATAATGATATGTGCACTGTCTTACTACACTCCGAACCATTTTGTGCTCTAATAAATAATAAAGAAGTTATAGAACATTTTGCTATGCCTTATACATATGTAGTTAATGTAGCCCCATAGGTGGCGCTTTCTTTTTTGTTTTGTTTTTAGCCCCATGGTGGCGACTTTCTTTTTTTCCGTTTTTTTTTTTAGAAAGGGAAAAGGTATCGCAATCTTATAGTCGGGAACCCCGACTTGCGTTTCTTGTTGTGTATATGAACTTATGATGTGGGATAATTACGATGGACATAAGAACAAAGGAATGATTTTAATTAAAAGGGAGGCTCTTACATGTAAAATTTATACTTTTAATTTATTTACAACTTTGAAACGAACGTCAACCAAATTTACACTTCAAAATCAAACATTGAACTTATGAATTTGTAATTAGTGCATTACGCTTCAAATTAACCCATTCAGAATTTTGTTATATTGTTTTCACTGCATTATTTATCCTGCTTAATGCACACATCCGGCGGATTCCATTATCGTTTAATTTCCATCTTCATCTTTCGACATTTGCGGTCCAACTTCCTTCGCCCTTTCCTCCCGATTCCATTCCATCGCTCACCACAGAACATTAATTCGTCTAACCCTAAAAGCAAAATGTTGTCAGGGCCTCTGTTCTCCGGTTGATGATGTCGGGAAGTGCGTCCAAATGACTTTTCATTTCCAGCTCTTACAATTACTCAGAGCTCTGAGTTCCATTCCGCCCGGGAAGTATCTACAACTGAATGGGGAATGGGCTTGGTCTTGGGCTTGGGAGGGCTTTCAATTAGCACATAAAAGCCCAGCGACATGGTCGACATGGCCATGTGGGCTTGTGGTTGGCAGAAGGGGATCCAGACTTGAAGGGAGACGACTACTAGGGTTTTGTGGTCCACATATTAAATTAACGGCTGCTGAATTAGTTTTCAATGTATTCTCCCGCTGAATGGCAGTTTGAGAGGCACTCAACCTGTTCTCCTTCGCTTTTCCCTTGATGTTCGGCAGAGGCACTCAAATTAAATGCAGATGGTGAATAAAAGTTTTTTATGTCCCTGTGGCATTTCGCCTACTTCTACTTACATTCCCATTACCCACTTGTGTTATGAGAAAAGTTGTCCAAAACAAGAGGAACTCATCACAGATGCTAATGATGTCATACACTTGTGGGGCTAAGAAGCCCGAAAGCAAAAGGGAAACTCAACAGCGAAATCGTTGACTATTTCTTGGCTTTAGTGCCTTTCAAAGTCTACTAAAATTAAAGTAGTCCAGATGATGGCAGTAAATTTTAATTGCTAAGAATGGTGAACAACAAAGATATTATAACATACTTTGTTTAACTTATGAAACCAGATATTCAAGGGTCCCAAGTCAGTGTTATTTTCCCTTTTTTAATCGGGTCTGATGCTCTCATTAAAATTGCATGTTGAGCAACACGCTTACTCAAAGGGTTTAATGATAAGAACCTGGCTGAACTCGATAGCCTTGAGGTTAGTGGAGGGTCCTCCTTCCCTCAAAATATTTCAAAATTTACTTTTCGGTTGCCAAAGATCCGACGTCATCATAACAACTTTGTTTACTGCGACTCGACCTGGCCTTGACTTCCGAACTGAATCTCGAACCCATGAAAACCCTTGGCCTTTGTTTTCCTGAGCTCGGTGGATTTTCATTTTCTGTATGGTTTCTGTGTGTGAGTTGTGTGTGAGTTTTCCCGGTTGCACAAGCTGAAACCGCAAAGTCATAAGCCCATTAGCCAAGGCGGATAGGAAACAGAGGGGCATTGTTTTAGGCAGTCCTTCGTGGCATATATATCCTACAGTCCCCCAACCACCAGCATGACATTGCCTTTTGCTCTGTTGATGCGGAAAATGAGCAGGGAAATAGAGAAAATTCAGCACACACACACACACACGCACAGGCATGAGGATAACGACACCGAGGTAACAAGGACATAGCTGCCGACGACACGGTCTTGTTAAGTTAAATTATGCATGCATGCCACGCCCATTATTACACCGTCGTGGGCGAAGGCGAAATGGGAGGGTTCGGCATTTGATAATTGCAACCCATACAGCCAACAAGGAACAATCAGTCGAAAGGGGTTGGTCGGAACAATCAAAACTATGTATTGATGGCAAACACCTGAACACGTGCCATTAATTTAGCCGACGCCACATGCCATGCAAATCATTGGATATAATCGAACATCACAGAACACACTGAACATCAAAGCAGCCGCAAAATGTTTAAAGCTATTTTGTGGTCGAATCAGTGCGCACACACAACACCCAAATAATAAATATATTATAATCCTGCCAAGTGGAAAAGAGGGAGGGATGTAAAGGCAAACAGCGGCAGCAACATTTGGTCAAGAAGCCAAAAGAAAACATTTGTCCAATAAATAAAACCACAAACATGCATTTGCTTAACCGGAAAGTGCAGAAAGCAACCGAGTCGAATGGTCAATTTGAGTATTTATATTCCGGGAATTGGGATTGAGATTGAGATTTGGGGAAGTCCTTCAAGTTCTTTAATTTTTTTGCAACAAGTTGCTTTGACCAGCATAAAAAGCAAACATTTGCACTCATTTTTGGGGCAAACTTATCACTCAATTGAAATTAAGTCGATGGATATTTTTTGACACATGAATACAAAAAATTTGTGTAACTTTTTACTTAAACATAAATATTTAATTTGGAGAAACTCATGTACTTATGATATTTTGAATTAGAGTTTTAAATATACAAAAAGTAAAATTATTTTACAATTTTTTCCCTTAATTCATGAACATGAAATAGACGACAAAAAATTACAAAATTACAATACAAAAGTATTATAAAATTCGCGAATGGAAGAGAACTGTATGTTGTATGTTACTTCTGTTCTTTTAGCCAAACAACTTTTGCGAAGTCTTAAAATTTAATTCAAAAACAAAGTTTATAGTAAGAGGCTGGAATTTACTTACAAAACTAGCAAATTGAAATGCAAAACTCATTCGCAGACTACAGTCTCTCAAACTGTCCATTTTAGAACTGTCCTTATTTTTGCAAAAACTCCCTTTAAACAACAAAAAATTCTTGCAAATTTTGCAGAAAAGAAAGTGGAAGGGAAAATGCGAAATGTTTTTTTTTTCGTTTTTTATCTTGAGGAGAAGAAGCGAAAACGAAGTGAATAGATAAACAGAGGAAGGAAAGGAGACAGGCTGACAGAGAAAGGGAATAAAGTGAGGGACAAATGCAAACGACAGGGCCACGATTTTTATGGCCCCAAAGGATAAGCGTATTACAACAAAAAACAACAATGGCAGCGAGGCAACAACACTTGAAATTTATATACAAATGTTTCGGAGGGGTAAGAAGGACCCAAATGGGGTCGGGAATTGTTAGTTTCTTTGGCGCGTGCACACTGTTCAAACATTTTTAATGTCCGTCTGCGTGTGGATTAACATAAAATCTGCTGTCCTCTGCCATTCGGACCCCGAATTCAAACCCAAATTCCCTGTAAAAACCTTTTTCCCCTACCAAACGTTAGGTATTTACAAGTTTATGTCCGCTTAGCTTTAAGTGAGGATATCCATCCCCTCTTTTGTATTTATACCTTTAAAATGTCTTGATTTGCAACTAAGGCTGGGAAAACTGAGAGCTTACACATTTTATGAGCTTAAAGGAACGAGATTACCACATTAAATTGTTGGGAGTCAGTTAAGTTTTAAGGTAAAAGTATAAAATGTGTAAGCTGCCTGTGAGAAAATTAAATTATGCTGTATAGGGTTATAACTTTGCTTAGTATTTTTACTTTTATAGCAAGTCAAAATATTTTTATATACAAATTTTTTTATTTTGTTGCACCAAGTATTAAATGATTAATTTATGCTTTCATATTTCTTTTTACAGAATGCGCTCGTTCATCGAGGAGAACGAGAAGAACGATCCGTTGATCAATGCGCCGGATAAGAAGAACAATCCGTGGGCCGAAAAGGGCAAATGTGTTATCATGTAATATTATCGTAAACCACAGAAATACCGCCATAACTATGATAACCAGCCAAACAACAATAACTCAACCCATTCCACGACTCATACCACAACAACAACAACAGAGGCAACAACCACAGCAACAAATCAATATGACTTTGGGGAACAACTTCAACAACATCAGCAATTAGAGACCCAAAATCCAAACCAAAACCGATGTAGCAGCCAAGTTTCGGGGCGGGACGATTCCCTAGAATCCCTGGTGCCTGTTGAGATGCAGCACTATAACAACAACTACTACTACTACTACAACTACAATTTGAGCTATGAGCCGCCGGAGGATCGTTCGGTGGGTGGTGGCGCGGGGAAGCGGGGCGGACGACGCCTGCAGCAGCTGGTGCGAAGGACTCGTTACGAGCTGCAGCAATGGCCACTGCTCATGCAACTGCTGCTCTTCATCCTCTGGCTAAATGCGAAGTTCTGGCAGCTGGTCAACGAACAGGTGACCTACCGCGGCAGGAGGTGGCATTGATTACGCGATGGACATCGGGTGTTGCTTGGTATGAGTTCGATCTAGGCTTAAGTTGTGAAAATTATGCCCACACTCTTACAATCTCATCTCAATAAAATTAATCAAAATGCGCTGCGTAGTGGAATCAGCAAACCAACAGAGCCACAGCTTCTAAATGGAACTTAGCCTCCCGAAACGAAAGCAGAAAACAGCCAAACAGCATCCTGAAAATCTAGAGAAACGAGTACGGTCGCTCGTTTCTCGCTACTCGTTACTCGTTACTTTCTCACGTACTCAACCCATCATCGTGCGCTCCTCATCGTTGTCGATCTTTCGTCGTTTCTCTCTCTCGTCGTTTAAAGCTCGTCTTTTTTACTTCTCTCTACTCGCTCGTTCATCCCTCTACGTTCTTTCTAGCTATCGTTCCTAGTCGTTAATGCATGACATACATATTTAGAAGTTTCGTTTTTATATCGCTATGTTTTCTCCGCACCCATCATCATCGACATCACATTCCATCATCCAATCTCCCACCCGAACCAAAACCGAAACCAAAACACAGTAGTCGACAACGCTAACTTAATCATATCAGTCATGAACAAGAAATGGGCAAACGCAATTCAAAAGCAACGCCTCGATAAATGTAACCCACCCATCATCAGTAGTGTCAACAAGAAGCCTTAGAAGCGCCCAGATAACCAAAGCGAAACCAATAGATCTACCAACTTTTATAAAAGGTTTCTCCCCCAAAGCTTGTCTAAAAAACTATCCCTTGAAATGAAAAACAGATAGAAACAAAAACAAACTATTGTTTATAAAAAAAAAACTTTTCTATGATTCACAGGATTGCGATCAAGATCAAGGGCTATCTTTTTAAGTAGATTCGTAATTTTGAGTAGCGCTTTTTATTTGGTAGCCAGGCAAACGCTAACCGAGCAGCAAATTCAATTGTGTTAACTTAATTCAACATGTAGTATATACAAATATATGGATACTATAATTTTATATACAACATACATACTTGTAGAGTTATATGCTAGGCAAACGAGCTATTTAAAGGCAGACGCTGTAGTTACTCGAGGATGATAATATTATATTTAGTTATAACAAATATGTTTACAATTAACTAGCGGGATATTATTATATACGCAAACAACACACACAAACACTGAAAATCCATACGAAAAAAACGAACTATTGAAGAAGACCCCACAATATTGTATGGATCATAGTTGACCCAGCTTAATGAAATATTTTAGAGAGATCCACAAAAGTCAGCTGAAACTTTATATGTTATATGCGTAACTGCAGAATGGACTTGACAAACCAAAAACGAACAAGAGTAAACTATATTATATTATTAACTATTATATACGATATTGAAAGGGCGTGCCCCAGGGGCCGCTCCCAAGAAACAAGGCGCTGTTCATCTGTTTGAAAGGATGTCATAAAAAATATCTAGCAAACAAGATTTTATGGGTTTACGTTAATAAAATGCTAAGTTCAGCTTATCGCAATTATTTTCATTAATAGCTTAGACATATGTTTTCAGCATTAGGATGAAAAAGAAGATGAAAAGAAAAAGACAACAATCAAAACACAACACACTACATTCCACACGACACATATGTTACATGAAATTAGTGAAACGACAAACTGAGGTTACAAAATAAATATGAAACAGACCCTTAATGAAAAATATTCCAATTATGTAGCGACTTAAATGAACACATTAAATAATAACATTAAGTTGAGGAACAAAGTAGCAAATTGAGCAGTGAGCGTAAAATTAATTATAAGTAAGTCGCGCAAAACTCTACAACAACTCGAATGACAACAAACAGCAAAATAAACTTACAAATAAGCACCAAACGAAGCAGAAGAACCATAGCAAAGGGAAGGCGCATATTCCAAAAAAAAAGAATGGATTGAATGAGAAGTGCTCGAGAGAATAAGGTGAATCAAAACATAATAGCTAACGACCTAGAGGAAAATCTTAAAAAAAGACCAAAGGATCTAGGGAATCAAGGAGCCCAAGGGGTAACTACACAGCTACAGTAACATAACAACAACGAACTCTTTGGGCCCTGAAACGATGTGGAAGCGAACACGTTTAGGATAACGAGAAGCACAAAGTAGCAACCCGCTACGTCAAGATCGAACACCAGACAACCCGATTGTCTCCAACCCGAGAGAAAGCTCGTCTTAAAATTGAGCAGAACAAACATAACATTAAACTAAGGTATTGGTGGTTACAAAAAATAATATAAATGAAAATATTATATACTCATACGACGAATTGGCATGTAGGGAAACGAATAAAACTATACAATATAGTATAATCAAAAGGCATGAAGGCTGGTCATGCCTTCAAAGCATTGCCAGGCTTCACAGACAGTAAAAGCGCCTTGGGATGTGGAACAGTCAGTGTGGCCAGACTTCACCTGCATGCTTCACATCCTTCAAGTGTGTACGTCTGCTAGGAAGTTGAAATCAAAGTATAAAGTTGAAGATAAAGTAAATATATATAAATGTTTAGTCTTGTACGCAAGAGCAACCAAGCTTTGTGCCTCAAGCTCAGTCCAGGCTGCAAAAAGTTTTGCTAGTTACAGTGAGTTTCCGCGCGGAATTGTACACGAGTTCAAGAGCGCACTAAGCACGCTGAGTAGCTGGGCATGGAGTCCTGGAGAAAGGGGTGTGAGGGTGCCACTAAAATTGAACGAGTGTCGCCGTTCAGATGAGGATAAGTTCTTGAGAAGGTTCCTTCGATTTGATAACATACGATTTTCCCACAGTTTAGCCTGAGTCTGGGGCACCAATAATGTTTGCTCGATAGGTGTATTCACACTTTGTCAGTATTTAATCGAAAATCGTTAATTAATCGTGTATTACAATTAGTCAGAAAAGGCAAACCATAGAAAAATTAATGTTGAGGGTCATTTGTGAAAGGATAGACGGAATGATGGTAAAGATAGGCAAAATATAAATTTAGTCATTTTTTCAGCAAGTTTAAGCATTATCATATGCAACTATATAAATGTTACAATTAAAGATACCTATTAATATTTACATAATATATACCAGAGAAATATTACACCAAGTTAATGCAAGTTACATGAATCGACGCAAACTCAATTACAGAAACTAGGAGATAAGTGAAGAAGACAGTTGACAATTGCACAGAAGCAGAAGCAGAAGTACAGCATGTGCCAAAAGCTGCGATAACCGCGAGCTGCCTTGAGCAGAGCAGGGCCAAAGTCAAACTAGGTAAATACAAAGAACACGATTGTCTAGGCCGTAAGTTGATGTTACAGTTTATTGCAAGTGTTTAAATTATATATGGGCAAACCAGTATATGTATTACCGATTACAAAAATAACTCAATATTAAAGATACGCTATATGGCAAATATAACTATGTGTATTCATTAAACGTGTGTACTATTTACCAGTGAAAAAAAAAAAATATTGTTACAATTTAGGGTATTAAGTCACGTAATTACTAAGGTATATGGACATATAGATTACGATTCTAAAACTTTTATGATATGATTGATTCTTAAACTTGTCGAATTGCGAACTCAGACAAACAAAAACACGGTGCCGAATTACATCCAAGGCGAAACCAGAAACCAAATCAAACCAAACAAAACAATTATAATTTAGACAAAAAAAAAAAACAAAACCAAAGCTAAAAACCTAGTTAGTAAGAGAATTTTAACGCAGCAAAGAAAAAAACATTAAAAAACCAAACCACACGAAAAGGTGAGAGGAAAGATTACACCAGAAAGAAGCAAACACAAAACTCAAATAGTATGATATAACGAACATGTATTTAGCTGTTAAACAACATCTACTAAACAAAAAAAAGAAACAAAAACCAAAAAGAACAACAATAAGCAAAAGGCAAAACAGCAAAATGAAAAACAAAGCATAAGTATGATTATCATTAAAGGAACTTCTCTAAATAAAAGTAAACTTTGAAAATCCTTAGCGGAGAAAAACTACCCTCTCTATAAAAAAAAACAAAAAAACAAAAACCAAAAATAATGTCGATTGTGTTTTATTTCCCCCACTTTCCCCGTCAACCGATGAAGCTACGATCCTCCCCCGATTTGTTGATGTTGATGATGATGGTTATTGTGATGCTTTGATGATGACGCTGCCTTGTGCTTTCCCCTTTTATCCTTTGCATTGCTTTGCCTTAGTTCCGTACTTACTGTATTCAGTTGGTATTATTTCGTATATGTTATATGCTTTTTGGCCTGTACATAATTGCGCTTAAGCTTTTGTATTCCAGCAAATCTTAATGTATTTCTCCAGATTAACCTCGAGTACTCAACGTTTTCGCCCAAAAACTTTGGCAAAATTCTTATTTCAGCAGCCTTGCCTTGACAATTGCACTTGGCGTAAGTATGAGGGGATATCAGGATAAAAGGAGCAGCCGGCGACGACAGTTGCTTAAACTGCATCTGTTGTTGCCAACTTTAGCTCCTTGCCAGTTTGCCACTCGGATAAGCAGAAAACTTTCAGCCGGGCCAAGTTTCACTTTGAATTTCAGCAAGTTCCTCAATTGTTGCAGAGCATGTTTCGAGTAATTAGGCAACGGTGCGTATGAGTGATGTTATTCATCAAGAAATTACATCACTCATACGCACCGTTTGCCTATGACTTAAAGCTTAACCCAGTGACAATTCAATACAAATCTCTGACGTTGATTTTCAAATGATCCATGATGAAGGGAGGGCCACCACTTTGGAGCTTAACAAATCAATTGGAAGGCATTGAACTGTGTGCCAATGACTGGCACTGCCAGCCATTTGGTTTCGATTAGAAAACGGATTGGCAATTGCTGGCATCCTTTGTCTGCCCTGAAAACAATGAGTCATGCGCCAGATAATTATCGCTTGGCAAAAGCTTGGAATCATTTCAGATTCATTGGGCTTACAAATTTTTATTGTTTCAGATGCTGTGGAAATAAATAAAGATTTGAATTAAACACTGAGCTTGAGTTTGTTTTTGGGGAGTTCTTTAAAGATTTAAATTTCCCATTTGAAACTCGGTACGTATGACCTTAAGTGGCTGCCTGATATTGCTCTCAAGTGGCTGCCAAATATCTCCAAAGTTAGACACATTTCATATGCAAATTGAGCTGGCTACGAAGCGGACCGCAAACACGGAAAAATGGCAGCCTTGCTGAATTTATATGCCAATTGCTGGAGTGCGAAATTAATGCTACCCAGGGGCAGAGGAGAAAAACAAACCAGAAACCAGGGCCAGAATAAACTTACTGTTTTCGGTCCGGAAGTGTTTAAATTACCATGAAGCTATAAAGAAGGACACGGGTAGCAGGAGGGGGAAATATCGTTCACCCTCCATCGTCATGTGGTATTTATTGCCCATCGTTGGCTTATCAAGTATTCATTTCTCACTCTTGTAAGGGACTCGGTATGTGGTATTTTCAAATCAGATTGCAAAACCTTTCCCAGCAGGAGATCAATAAAGCAAGGGGTTAAGAAATTCAGCGTCACATAGAAGTCCTTCGATTGGAAGGACTTAAAGCGACTTTAAGGCCGGCTTAACACAGGCGCTCAGCATATGGAAAATTTGTCAATTACATTTCACATATTTGGTGGCACAATCAAATTTGCATTTCAATTGCCCAGAGTGCAGTGACAATGGTTAAAACACAATGGCCAAGCAATAAATGGCAGCAATCCCCTGGCAGCGATTATAAATTGGCTTTTGTGCAAGCAAATCAATTCATCTCGGTAATTTACACTGACTGACAATGAGTTAAATGTGATAAATAACTGAATGTGTGAAATTGACTTATTAAAAGTAGCGGTTGTTAAGTGTTCAAGTGACCTATATTTAAGTCAGCTTGGAAAACCAAGCAGTAAATAAAAGGGTAAAAAATGTATTTATTATTTAGCCATAGGAAAAATAATAAAAAAATGTTTAAAATATAAGCCTCTCTAAATAAAAAAATTAAAAATATGTTTCATTTAAGTCATCTGTAACTAAAGCGCACAAGTGTCCCATAATTAAAATCAACTGGAAGCTTCTTCTTCGCCCGCTCAGCTTTTCACTCATTTGCAATTTGTTTGGCATTTTGGCGCCGCGGTGTCGCCATTTTCTACGCCATTTGCTTGCATTCCCTTATACCTCTTTTGCAACCCCATTTTGCACCCCCTTGCAGTGCTCATTAAATGCAATTTCAAATGCAATTGACATGGCTGGCTCTGGCCTTGTGCTTCAGTGACTTTCGTTTCTGTTTGATTATGAAAATGGCTTTGGGTCTGAGGGTTAGTTGGGTTTTAATGAGTCCCCACAATGTGGCCGGGATCTTGTCAAGGCCTGTGCTCCCATCCCATCCTAATTAACGTGTCAGCTGGGGATTGCTTATCAAGCATACGCAGCGTGCGCCAGCGGAATCTCTTCTTTCCATCCCCAGGGGGATCTCAGGTGGGCGAAGAGGAGAAGCTAAAACAGTCAACGAACTGTCAGCACAGGGATTTATCAGTGCTCCAAAAAAAACGGGGGAAAATCTCACCATGGGGAAAGCCAGCTGTTTGACAGTATACCTTAGTTACCTTACAGCCCGACAGTCTTTCTCTTTCTGTCCAACTGACGGACGGACTGGTGACAAGCTGTAACCTGAAGAGCACTCAGGACACCCACCTCCCCCGTGCCATGACACATGGCTTGATTTATATTTTATTTAAAAAGCAACAGCAAAATTATCAGGCTTTACTTTTGGCTTCCGTTTTTTTTTTTTTTGTGGTTTTTGGTTCTGAATTCTTTTTTCTGTTGGTTTGGCTTGCATAAAGTTTGTTTAACGTTTATCTTGTGGTCGCTTTGCGCTTTTTGCATGACCGGCCAAAGTTTCTTTGGGCAGCCGCCTGGTGATAAAAACCAGCAAAATGACTGGCGGCCAGGAAGCAGAATTTAAGCATGAATAATGAAAGGAGCTGTAAATTGGCTGGGGTTCCGACTACTGAAAGGTCACAGCCCCACGAAATTAATCAGCAATGTAAAGTCTCCAGTCCTTACTGAAAGTTTTGAAAGTTTTTCTGTTAGTTTTGGGTTCATTTGAATGGCAGAGTGACTTTATTGAAATGGAAATGTGTCCGATTGTCAGTCCCGACTTATAAAAAATTCACCTGAACAAAGGTGTTTAATGAGTACATACTTAATTAAGCTTACGCTGAACGCTTAATCATTTTCTGGATTTCCATAACTTTAATCACCCCGATCAAAAACACGTATTTTACCGTGAGTTAAGTTGACAGATATATCCCTTTTATTTTTCCAGCCCGTTTCAATGGCTTTTGATTTTTTTTCCATAATTTTTCCGGATTGGGCTTTTGAGGCTCGACCGAGTGGAAAAAAATATGGCATCCAGTCAAATCTTATAAGCATTAATTCTCATTAAATTTAATTGCAAGCGACTTTGGTCGAGGGAGACCGGCGTATCCTTACATCCTGTGACCCGTCAGTTGGCCCGTGTTTCTGGCACAATTATGCAAATGACTTGCGGGCGGATCCCGCCAGGATCCCAGGACCGAAGCCGATTAACCCCTTTTGTGTGCCGAGGCGTTGAAAGGTTCTGCACTCAATTACGGGGCGAAAAAAGAATTATCACCTGCTACCCAAAACGGTTGAAAATCCACCTTCTATCTGCCGCCACCCTCCATTCACAGTTAGCACTCAATTGTTGGTAAGTTGTTGGTAAGAGCGCCAAAAAGTTTTCGACGGCCAACTAAATTGAGACTAAGAACTGGGGAATAAAGAAAATTTGTTTAGCAACATTTTCAAACGGGAGTCAAATTAATTTCGAGTGCCAAGTGACGACGCCCTCCTCTCATCCCTCTCATTTAAATCAATTAATTTGCCAGCTGCCAAAAAAGGTGGCGAAATAGGGCGGAAAATAGTTGGGGAGCAGCTTTAATGTGTGGTTGGGTCTATTTACACCCTGCGGCTTAACTTTCCCTGCAATTTGTTGAGTGTTTTGCCAATACTTCTGCCCCATTCAGGCAGGATCTCTTTGCGGTTGCGGCATTGAAGGAAATAATTATGCAAATGCATTAAAGAAGGCAAAATTAAACTGTAAGAAATCATTACTTTCAACTCTTGAAAATTCTTCATAACAATTTTACAAGTTCAAATTAAATATTTGCCGTTCAGCAGTTTCAACATTTATCTGAGCGATAAATCGGAGGAGATTACGCAACGACATTTTTATTTTCCATCAAGGCCTAAAATAATATTGGCCTTTATTTTAATCCCATATTCCGCTCACACACTCATGGCCCACTCGAGTGTAAAGATTCCCAGCAAAAAATCCGATTTACACACCGTAAAAATAAACGGATAAACGAAGGAAAATTTCGCCCACACGAAAATCAGCAAAAAAAAAAGGGAATAAAATCAAAGTGACGTGTAAGCAAAAACTATTCACGCATAAACCCAACAATTCCAGCAAATAACAAAGGCAGAAATCAAGAGCGAGCACAGACGATGAATACGTAACTAGAGCGCCGCAGAGTATGCAACGAAAATGTGCACCCAAATTTAGAAACAAAATAGAAAACGTGAAACGAAATTAAATGCAAATATTCGGGCAGCAGGGGGCTGGGCACAAAAAAGCTGCATGACATTTTTAATTATCTAGAACAAGTGCATTTAGCACACATCCACGGACATGAAAATAGAGACACACACATACACACAAGCACACACACACACGCCCACACCGAACACAGAAAAAGTGAGAACAAAAATCGTTGCATACTTTGCAGGCTGTTGGGCATTTAAATGAAATTTCGTCTGCTAACTGAAATGCATAGTGCGAAAAGAATGCTAAAATGAGGCAACAGATGCGACAAGGGAAGTCAAAAGTGCTTTGCAAAAGTTAAATGAAATATTTGCCAGTCACGCAAACATTTTTCACTTTCCCTTAATTAAAGCAAAAGCTGCTTCAATTTTATAAATATATGTGTATGTGAATACCGGGCAAAGGAACAACATTTTTCCTTAATCATCTGAGGACGATCCAGCATTTAAGACCCCGCTCGGCCAACCGTGTTTGCGCTTTCGAGAGCCAAAGAGAAAGCCTATAAAAATATGTTTTTCTTTTACGACCAACTTTTCATTCCCTCCCCGAGTGTCTACGTGTGTATTCAGATTTATTAAAATATTTCCCGGCGAAGTGTGCAATGAAGCAGGGTGGAAAATCTGTTGGACTTGAGCGAAGTGCGTAATACTCTTGGTAGGAGCTTAATGAAGAAGCCATTGGGAAAATGTTTGAGAGACAACTTTTTAAGAGATTATAAGTATTCCTGGGGCAATCATGCATCCAGCATTTTTATCTCCTCAAATGTCTACTCAAAATTAATATTAAACAAAAAGTTATGAAAACAAAGAACACCTGTGCCCAAAAGTTTTTATAAAACTGGAAAAAGTATACTTTTAATTGTGTGTGTGTTTTTTTTTAATATTTAACATATTTTTTTTAATGTAGCAGTAACTGGAAACTTTTATATTTTAAAGAAACTTTAAAAATTCAACGGAATTTTTTTATACATATTTATACATTTTAGTTGAATTTACAAAAGAGTGGTTTTTAAAAATGTGAAAAAATGTCCTTGTTTTTATAATGAAAGTTTTCCCTTAAATTTCATGAACAAGCGCATGTCTTATAGCGCATACGATATTGATCAGCCACTTCAAGCACATCCATCTGTAATTTTAAGTTAATTTATGCCCATCAAGGGCATAAAATGGCAATCAGCAAGTGTTTCATTTGCAGGCCTTTAATTAATAACGCCAAACGGTTTTCACTCTGGTCATCGACTGGCTGTGTACTTGTAGTGTTTATTCTTTTATAGGAGAAATAGCCATCAGATTCAGCTGAGTCTGCTGATATAAAGTATAAAGCTTTTGCAGCAAACACGGCTCGTTAATTTGCACTTTGCATATGCAATCCAAACAGAGCGAACAAGATGGCTGGCTAGAAGTGGAGCGAGACGGTCGTTATGGCTGGCTAGAAGTGGAGCGAGACGGTCGTTATAAAGGCAAATAGAAAGCTTTTTGAGTACAGCAAATATTTTAATAATAATAATAAACTGGCTTGCAGCCATTTAAGCTTATTTGCCCAACACTTTATCCCCAGCACACTTTTCGGTTCTTCGCTCGAGCGGCAATAGTGAAAGTAATTTGTTTATTTATTTGCTCGGATAATAGCCAAAGCTTAAAGTGAAAAACGGAAAACGCAGAACGCAGAACTTTCCACGCGTATTTGTGCAGCACTTGAATTTTCATTTCTGCCAGGAAAACTTTCGGCCACAGCAGCTCTCTCTCTCTCTAATCAGAGAAAGGAAGGAAGGAAGGGACAGGATGGGACAGGAAGTGGAAAATGGGGCTGATAACTTTATCGGCGTCAGAATTTTGCATACATCATTGCTCTCGGCTCGAGGGCTGACCTTTTGCTACTGGAGAGCGGAGAATATGTTAATACGTCGACAAAAGGGCAACAAAAGTGCACAAATAATGGGACCAAAACCCTACTCGAACTATAGGATGCACAACCCCCTCCACATAACACACATTTCCGCCCACATTGTTTGGCCTTGGCCTGCTTGTTCGAATGTTTGCTCTCGTGTGCTCGTCTGTGCTCTGTTTATGTTTGTTGACATGGAAAAGCCTAAAAGTTATGGTTCAGACCACGCCCATTTGGGGCGAGTGCCCTGCCAGACATGACCATCATTTGCCTGGCTGCTAATAAGCGGCTCAAGTGTTGGCCCGGAATTAATGTGATCTCTCTCCATCGCACTCCACTCCACTCCACTCCACTCCATCCTGTTCCTGTTCAGGACTGTTCCTATCTCTGTTTGCCACTTCCAAAAGGTTTCACTAACCGGACATATGGGGTGTGCATTGTGTGTTTGGGGTTTTTGGTTCCAGGGTCTTTGTTTGCTGTCGTTAATATTGCCCAAGGCCATTACTGGTTACTGGTTACTGGACTAAAGTGTGTTAGTTAAGTCGCCCATGGTTAGGATTTGCTAATGAGCTGGATGAAATGATGTTGACACTAAGCTTCAGGAGTCATGCTTAAAGGGATGTGCTAGAACAAGTAATAAATCAAACTAACATACCTTGTTAAACTAAAATGGTTATTGATTGATAAATATTTAGAATGGATAAAGGACCGCATTTTGTTCAAAAAAAGAAGATAAAAATATTCAAATATTCGTTTCCACAGTTTAAAAAACCGATTAGGATAGCAATATAAATATCAAAAATAACTGAAAAATTAGTACAAACTATTTGCGTTAATTTTTGTACCTGTTCTTTGAAAATGTTTTGTTTTCAAGTTTCATCTTCAAGAATCGTTTTTAAGTTAAAATGTTTTTTTCTGTTTGTAAACATTTAACTAAATGTTCACCATTTTAAAGCCTTTAATTTCTCACTCCTACCTTAATTTTATGCTATTATTTTACTGCATTTAATTTGTAGACTACCATCCTTTCTCGATGGGTTTTTTCCACTTCCCTGACCAACGTCAGCCTTCACTCTTCACAGTCTGTCGCCCTGAGAATGGCCAGAACACTTCGGCTCCTTGGTGTGCTAATCTCCCCCTTCAGTGTTTTGGCTTTTAACGACCTCTTACTGGCACTGCCACTTTCATTCCGCAGTCCGAATCCTCCGCTCCTGCTCCCCGCCGTCACTTACGCATTCCACTCGAATAACAAAAGCTTTTGATTGATAAGCGGCCGTAATAAATTTGTTATTAGTGCGAGAGCCAGGACCAAATGAAGCATAAACGAGACAAGAATGCGGTGGTGTGGGTGGGTGTGTTGAAGCCAAAAATAGATCTCTATGCGTAATGGATATTAGACAAATAGATTTCTTCTTTTTCGCAGAAGGGAATTTAATGCGCTTATTTGTATATAAATAGGAATACTTTGTTGAATGTTCTCACTTCGCTTCACGCTTCAAATCGCGTTGATGTGATTTGACAGGACGCGATAGCAGGTCCTGGGAAAAATTCTTATTATTAGAATGCAAAAGGGAAGCAGGAAAATACAAAATTTGGTGGCAAATAGTTTCACAAGAAATGCTACCCAAATTACCACCTCCGGGTTCTGTGATTAGGCTCGTTCAACTTGGCGCTCGTCCAGCAGCACGCCCACTTCCGCCCAACGCCCACCGCCCCTGACACGCCCCTTTCAATTGTAATTATTACTTGGCAGCCCAGGGCATGAAATTCTGTTTTTTAGGAATCATGGAAAGGGAGGGCCACAGCAATTTGCGGTGACTCGTGGAAATTTTGAATGCTAATTTCAATTAAAAATTTTGTATCCGCATTCTTTGAGGCGGTCCTACAGTTTTACATCCTGTTGCTTTCGCTGATTGATGGGCACAGAGTTCAAAGAGGTGCCAAATGCTGATGCTCTCTAAATATTTAAATTGGAATTGAAAGCTCCGCTGGCTCCAGAGACTCTCAAGTCAGAGTTGGCCTAAACAAACAGGGCAGAAAGCTGGAAAAGCGTGTCCTTAGCCTCCGGCGTTCTGCCTCCATTATTCGCAGTTGACAAAAGGACTGGTACTGGCATTATATTTGCCTTGTGTCTCGCGCTCTATTGATAAATATTTTCCTCGCTTATTTGTGAGCGGATGTGAGCTGGAAAAGTAAATACAATAAAACACACAGCACACGTAAATCAGAGGTGATAGCGTGACACGAAAATACATAAATCTACCAAAAGATAACACCAAACTAAACTGTGGTAATACAAAATATTGGTGAGCTGATCTGACATGTAAGTATAAAGCTTTAAAAAAGGTTTATTTTTTTATAAACTCTACTAAAAAAAGTAATCAGAACCAGGGCCTTAATAATTATTTAAATGACGCTGTACACTTTTTAAGCACTTATTTTAAAAAGTTTTTAGATTTGAAATATTTCCCTTTAACAGTTTTATATTTCCAAAAGTCAAATACGGCTTATCAAAACTACAGATAGCTTTAGAGGTGAAATCAACATGCATACGTGCTTTTACCTCAGCATTCGCAGATCTCTTTCTGCCATCCAGAATCAATAAACATTAGCTATGGCATACAAGTCAATTCCAGAAATCCTTCACGTGTCACAGAGCACAAAGGACGCATTAGCCTCCCTTTGCCACACTTTCTTTTTCATTCAAGTCATTGTTGTTCAATCTCAATGTATCGTTTTCTTATTTGGGAATGGTCAGACATTGAATTTACTTTCTGGGCTTTCGTTTTATCGTTTGATTTGAGGCCGAGTCGTCATGGCAATGAAAAATTCCCATCCTCCGAGTGGTTTCTATATGTAACGTACAGTCGTTTGATGATTGTTTTATTGAAATTGATTTCCTAATTGGACCAAATTGCGCAGTCAACTCAATATAATTTTTACTGGTCGAAATTGGCCTTTAATTCAAAGAAGTTGCTATGTATTTCAGGTATGTCTTTAGTGTATGTGGCCAATAAAAATTCCTTTAACTTTTCGCAATCCGAAAGTAGCGAAAGCTCATACTATGCTGACCACTCGATTCTCCTACTAAACACATTAATTTATTATCTCGCATTAAGCGCATCATCAACATAATCGACCTCAACATCGTCATCGTCATCATCATCAGCAGTGGCAGTAGCAGCTGAATAAAGCTAAGCCCACAAAAAGCCGCATAAATAATGAAACATTCTTTTATGTCGACGCCAACACAAAATGAAGGTCGGGGAAATAAAGTTGAAATAAAAATAAAAATGAATGGCCACCGTACATGACCAGAGGCGCTGCGTTTAAAATAATTGTTAGCAAATGGTGGGGGAGTGGTGGCCACAAAAAAATATTTATACATAAATTAATATACATAGACCATGCATCACTTTTAAAGCGGATAGAAAAAATACCCTTAAAAATACGTTTTTTTTTTTTTTTGCGTTAAAGACGATATTAAACAATATTTTTGTTTCATAAAAAATCATTTTTGATAAGGAAAATAAAAAAGTTTCTTTAAGGAATCTGTGTTATAAAATTTATTTAGAATAAGAAAGTTTGGTTTGAAAATAAAAAATAATTGCGTATTGAAATGTTTTCGAGTCGCATTCCCGATATAATAGTGAGCATACCCCTTAACTTGATTTTATTTGTTCATCAGGGGAATAAAGTATTTAAAGAAGTCGCCTTGGTAGCTGCGAGCTTTTTATCCTCCCTCCACCACACCGTCATCCATTTGATTTATGCGCCATAATGTGGTCTTCTTATTATATTTTCGTTTTCGTTGCGTTAATTTGCTGAAATGACGTATGCAAGTTGGAAAATTCGATGTGGTGTGGACCACAGTGAGCGAGAAAGAAAGTATCGCGAAAATGAATAAGAGTTTTATTTTTATAACTTTTACTCGCCTCTGCACTATGGCTGTTTTTCACCGAGCACCGAAACTTGGTTATTTTTTGCCTGCTGCACAGCAAATGGCGTCCATTTTGTGTGTGCATTTGGTTTTTTTTCTTTACTTTTTGTTTTCCAGCGGATAGTTTTAACTGGTAGCGTTTTTTTTTGTTGTTTTTAATATATTTCGCGAAAAGTTTGGCGTGTAATGAAAAGCTTTCCCCTGGACTATTTCATTTTGGCGCTTCTGTCGGGGATTTTATTGAAAGTTTAGCGCGATGGACATGCCAGATAAATGGACTAGAATCCAGTTAAAAAATGTAGGAGGTCAGAGGTGGTGTGCTTTTTGGTGATTAAACAAATTGGTTTAGGTGATGGCAAAGTCAATTTGTTAGGGATTATTCTAAACACAGAAAAGACAAGTACGATATTGTAGCACATGTTTGTTTCATCTACTAAGTTTATTTTCTTATACATACGAATGCGTAATATTTACAATCTCAGCTGTTTCAAAGTTCTCAAAGGCCCTTGCAAAAATAATCTTACAAGTATTAGCCTTTGACTTGTAAATCTATCTTAATTTGCATTATGCTTTTGCATATCTGGATCGAAAAACTGTTGGCCTTTGTCTTGTTTTGAGTGCCCCTTCTAGGCTGTGTCCAAAACGCTTTCTTCCGCACACACAAAAAAAAATGGCACAAAAACCACAAGACCCAGCAGTTCATTAGCATAGAATTCAGAACCGGGTCAGTTTGGTAGACTGCTGCTCCTCCTCTCCTCCTCCTTAATTTTTTATGCATAAGTCCCATCGCTTTAAGTCTCAAGTCTGCTTACATTTCACTTTGCGTTGCATTTTGTTGGCCCTTTCTTCTCCTCAGTTTTTTGCTTGCAGCCCAGGCCAGCTTAGCTTGTGGGTCACTTGACGTCTTTTATTCCTCTGGTGTTGCACACTCAGAAACGCCTACATAATTATCGCATATGGAGAAGGTTCCATTGTCCTTTTATCATTATAGAGAGCACACACACACACTCGAGTCTTTCTATCTCTCTGGTGATAAATGCGTAATGCGATAAAAGCCCCCAAAAGTAGTCTAGCCCTTTGACCGGGGGATTTTGCTGAGACAAAAAGCGGTTCTCAAGTGAGACATCATCATCATTCGTTTTCTCTGCACTGAGCTGGCTGATTAATTGAAGTGAAAAATGTGCCTTGGCCTTGTTGAGCCTTGATTGATGGCACTTGCCTTTAATTAGAATATTTATTGTGGCATACTTTCATCCACTTCAAATTAAATTTGCAATTTTTCTGAAAAGCCACCAGGAAACGAGAAGAGGAAAAAGCCCCGCCTCAAGGCAAATATATTGAGCGTAACAAGAGTTTCCTTTTTTGCAGCCTGCTGCGCCCCTTTTTGTTTGTTTGCCATTTGCAATTTAGTTAAATGTTTTTCCGGCTTTGCCTTTCGGGCGTATGCGCCTTACTCGATTTTCATTTCGTTGGGCATTATTCTAAAAGCTTTTCCGACCGAGCAAGGCCGGCCGGACCGAGAAGGGGATTTTCTTTTGCATATGGCCGGCAAGTCATTCGTTCATTCACTCATTCAGTGACTCGTTCAATTGCAATGACAATGAGCTTTCCTGGCCGCTGCATTGTTGCCGCTTTTCCTGGCGAATGTTAAGCTGTCAAGCGCCTGTCGGCAGGCTTTTCCACCCATTTTCCACCTGCCACATGTCTCTGAGGCATCGACATCGGCCTCAGCCTCAGCTCATTCATGCCCATTATACACACATTCCAAATGGAGGAACAGCGGCGGACTGACAGCTCTGCACATTTCCTTTATTTTCCCTCGCTGCTTTCCTTTTTTTCTATTCACCACCCGCCTGACAATCACATTAAGATTCAACCACACAGAGGGAAAGAATGTTTAACGTCTATTTGAAGTTTTTCATATCTAAATGGACGTGAAGATAACGTTTTCTCCGATGTCTTAAATAAGCAATTAGCAATAAATAAGATATGTTGTTTGCATATATGTAAGCTTAGTTTAAAATTACACATTAAGGCTTCGGAATTTTTAACAATTCCTTGACACCCCTGGAAGATGTGAGCAACTTACAGTATAACATCAGATTTAATATATTTTGTTTGCTGTGTACTGTGGTCTTGACGGAGGAGGACTCAACTAACAATGATTGCAATGACTGTGGGCAGGATCCGTCGCAGTCAAACTGTGGCACTAACCGTAATTGTTGACTACGTCTGCAGTCTCCTGCTGGCTGCCTTTGTGCCCGCTGTCATTTGTACAATTGACAATTGTGATTGCATATGTTATAATGCAGTGGCTGAAGGTGCGGAAGGGGGGGTTGGATTGTGGGGGTGAATGGATTGACATTGAGCTAGTGCGTAGTTGCTGCATTTCTGCTGATTACGGATTGCATCAAACGATGAACTGTGAAATGAATGGGAATGTCAATCTAATGAACACGCGCCCTGATTCCAAGATATTACCATACAGCCCGTGCAAATTGGAAGGAATTCAAAATTTGCATACAATTTGATTTTCGGTTGCTTGAAAAGCGTTTAATTTTAAAGGCTAAAATTAGAATATATGAAAATTATTTAAAAGGAAACTAAAAGTAAACGAATTTAAATTTTTAGAAAGATTGGAAATTTTTATATAAATAAAATTTATTATTTTTATTACTAAAAACTTAAATAAAAACGGTACCTATATAAAGAAATGGTGCAGAAATGGTCATTAAATCTTTATCCACGATAATAGCAATTCGGCTCAATGTGCAATAACGTATACATTAAGTACATATATATTTATTATTAAGTATGCTTTTATTTGGTATGTAAATAATAAAGGTTCTATGGAATTTTTTTATAAACTATTATTTATATTTTTTAAATTTTTTTTTGATAATTGCTGAGGTAATCCATAAAAGTAATAAAAACATTATCAAATTGGTTAATTATAATTTATTTGCGTAAGCAACACCATGGTGAATAAAGGCAACTGTAAATTGCAGAAATTCTCATTTTATTTGCATTGCATTAATGCCGTTCTCCACTCCTGGGAAATCCCTGGAGTTTCCATCGCACGTACTTCAGTAGCCGCTCTTTGCTGCTATTCCACTTTGGCCATTGTCCCGCAGAATGGCATCGACTAGTTGTGAATGCACTTGGCGTCGGAGCTCTGGCTTTTCCTGTGCGTGCCGCGCCCAGAAAAACGAATTTTCCGAAAGGACTGCAATGGCCGAAAATGACGACCAAGCGCAGCAGCAGTACGAAATTGCCAAAAAGGACGTCTCTGGGAAATGGTTACGAGACTCACGGAGGCCCTAAACTAACTGCATTGTTTGCATACTTTTCGGGCTGATTTGGGACTTTTCTGTGCAGAAAGCAATTGGGGCTCTCTGCTCTGCCGGGGAAAAGTTCACTTTTGGACTATCAAAAGTTGTCGCTGGCCATTGCCATCGTGTCCCAATCGAAGTCCCAGTGTGGAGCCACGTTTTCCAATCAGCCCGTTCACACTTTCAGGCGCAATTATGCGCCAAAGTTTGGCTCGAATCAAAGCGCTAACTAAGCGCATTCACGTGGGCCAAGTTGGTCGATTGGTTTCCGCTGTTTGCCTTTGATCTCGGCCTTTTCATTGTTGCACTAAAAGCGAGTCAAAATTGAATTTTCGGTTGAGCCATATCGTTTTAGCGAAGCAGAACTCGGAAATTATGAAAGGCCTTTAAGAAATCGTGACCAAAGGGCACTACATTTAAGGTTATTAGCTTTATTTACTTGAACTGGTTTGGGTCTTGAAAACGAGTTTGCCAAGCTGTTGTTTAAGAAGTATTAGGGGTGCCACAGAAATTGCTGGGCTTTTGAATTTTAAGTTCTTAAAAAAATGGTATCTTAACGTATGCTGCTCACAAAAGAACGACGGAATACTTGGCTTAAACTTTTAAGTACCATACTTTTAGACACCTTTTTGTTTAAAAACCTGGATTTCAAAAACCCCCTTTTTTTGCAGCACTTAATATTTGTTTTAATTAAATTTTAATGAGAAAAAAAATTAAATAAACACTTTCATATTTTTTGTGGTTTGACGAATAATTTTGATGAGTTTTTCCCAAAACAGAATTTAAGATTTTTAACCAACCTTAAATCTTTAAGATACAAGATTTGCGGGTGGATTTCTTTGGAGGAACCATCCCACTTTTGTAAACTTTCACTTGTAATGCAAGCAACATAGTCAGGAGGCAGCCCACAAGCTACTTTAGTTTATTTGTTTGGCCCCAGTATCTCCCCACAAACTTTCCAGCCAGCCACCAGCAATTGAGCACAGAATTCTTGACACATTTTTGTTATGGTCATGTAAAAGTCAACGGCTATGGCCGAATAAAGGACGACACGCTCATGAGCTGGTGTCCGTAACAAGTGGGCCACACTGTGCCACAAATGCGATTACGTATACGCAACGTGTGAGGCTGTCGCCGGCCATTTACTGGATGATGGCGATAGGGACACTGCAAAGGGCGAACTAAACGCCGGAGAATGCTGAGGAGAATACCGAATGATGTGTGCGTTGGAATAAGGAATGCTTCATGTTTCCGACATGGGTTTATTTGTGGGACACGCACCGCATGGGAGCTGTCCTGTCGGTTCCAAGTTTGAAGACTCCAGGATTCGTGCACTGCTACGGGCAAAACTCCGGCGGACAACACGTGTTCGCCTTAAATATTTATTTGTGCGGCAGCAGGCGGCAGTCCTAACCACTGAGGCATAGTTGGCCAAAGATTCGCCAAACTTTTACCGCACTCAAAAATTTGTCTGCGGCTTAATCTTCTCTCTAAGCAAATCGCATTAGCGTCATCTGCCAACAATTCGAGCCTTAAATCTTGCCGGAGAAGTTAAACACAAAGGAAAAAATGGCGACTATTAAATCAATATTGTGGCGAAGGAAAAACTTGGGGGGTAAGTCAGTGGGGAAGTCAGTGGATTGTTACAATTACCGTCGGATTATATAGTATGCAAACTTTATTGCCCAGCTTTTCGCAGTTTCCTTTATTCGAAGTGAAAACTGACTCCCATTGTTGAACAAAGTGAAAAGGATATTAAACAAAGGCAATAAGCGAAAAATGTGCTGTAATAATGGAATATTTTGCTATTTTTTCCGTAAAACTTCCTCGTTTAAAATATAAATTAACATATTTAAGACACTTCTAAAGGAGATTTTACATAAAACATTCTGTATTTCAATTGGACTGTATGATTAAAAATAGTTTTTTCCCTTAGAAGATGATTTCTCAAAACCAATAATTTCTTCTTAGTATTGATTAAATGCAGACATTAAGTTTTCCTCATAAATAAGACATTTTGATACATCAAATAAAATCCTTTCATGAATTTTCAGACTTAATTTTCCAATCGCTATCTAACCAAGCAGACATCACTCCAACTTAATCTCCTCTGATGCCCAATATACATACCAGGGCTTTGTTCAGAAAGTTCTTTCACCTTGGCATTAACTTTAAAGCGTCGCCCATCAACCAAATTCTTATCGAAGGACACAAAAGAAAGCTGGCAATCCGGCACTTCCGCTGCGAATATACACACAAAGATTCGCAGACAACCCATTGAACGCGTATGCCAAAATCAGGACGTTGCGGAGCGGAACCGAAACAGAACATAAATCGTCCTGAAATCTGTGTCAGCCAAAGAAGAGAAAGAGCGTCGAACGCAAAACGATTCCAAGCATTCGCACCCAGAGCTGTGGGAATCCAAATTCCACATGGGCCACGCCCACGTGCTAGACGGCCCCTTCCCCCAGTCCTACCCACCTATCAACTGAAAAGCCACCACCTGCTTGTCAGTTTGACGCTTTGCAGCTGCTTTTGGCATATTCAAATGTGGCGGGGCACTCAAAAAAATAAACTGCATTATTACCAGCAGAGCCGCGAGTTTGAGTAACAGTCGTCGAATGTGGAAATACCCCAAAAACATTTTTAAAACTTTAAATAGTTTCCGAAAATTCACTTCATTTTTTTTTATTAAGAAGTGTTTCTTAGGGTACCTAAGCTTAAAAATATTTAAAATCTTTAAGTCTGGCGATTTTTTGCAGCACACTCTTAGGCTCGCTTTCAAGAAGGTTATTTAAAATATTTTAATCTTATAGTAATGGTATTTCCTTGAATCCAATGCAGTCCATAGTATCTCCATGTTGTACAGTTAAAGTCAAAATACCCTTTTGTACCCTCTAAAAAAATGCAGCTCTCATTCTGCGGCTTACCCCAATGATGACGATGATGACAAAGCTCCGGAAATCAACCATATCGCAGATGCATCTCACGGGTGTTATGTTAAGTGAAATGGAAAGCTATGAATGGTATGGGGATCTAACTTATATGGCTCGGTATACTCCGATTTGATGCTGACAGTTTATTGGCAGCATGAATTCACCACACTTTTTTTTTTGAGCCAAGGCAGCTCATTTCACAAATCATTTCGCGGCATCATTACAGCTTAATGCGGCTCATAACTGTTAAGCTGAAGGTGGACAAAGTGACAGTGAGTTAAGCCGATAATTATGGAAAATCGCTGCGATTTTGTTTGCAAAATTGCCATGAAATTAAATGAATGGATATTGTCATTTAAAATTTATATTATAATTTCCCAGACAGGGTCATAACTAAATTTAATTGGTCTGCCTTCAGCAAATTTAAAGAGAGAGATAACTTTGTAGTCTGTAGTCTTTGTAGCAATTTAAGCGCCTGTTAAAATACCCAAAAGATCAGCGAAAAGAATCCCTGCCACAAAGTTGTAGTCATAAAATTCTTCTCCCGTTTATTGTGGAACTTGATTAACCCACAAGGAAGTAAAATTGAGTTCAAGTTTTAAATTTCATGGGCCACTTGGGGGTGCATGACAAACGGTTGTCGATTTGCACGAGGAAAGTGAAGCCATTAATTGTCCCACTACCCATGCCAATTCCCCGACCTCCGGCAATCAAGGTTGCGCGGTGGGGGGCGTGTTTGAATGGTTCCGCCAATGACCCCCGAACCCCCTTCATGAAACTGCCAATTGACGACGACATTGAAGCTTGACCAGGACACGAGCAACTACATCAACATCAACATCAAGGAGCCGGATGTGAGGGGCCTTGGCGTTCCATTTAATTGTTTTGCAGGACGCACGTGTTTTGCATGCCAAAGGGATTGGGGAGCAAAGCTTCTAATTTCTGTTTGTGGTGCCGTTTTTGGCATTGCATCCACGTAGGCGCGACCGCCTTTTAATTAGCCAGCTCAGCCCGGTCCAATGAACTAGCCATCGACACCGCTGTCGTCGCAGCTTGCGTCGCCTCACTTAATTAGCCAGGGCCAGGTGTCGAGCTATTGGTCAAAATTGCGGCTTATACCTCGCGTCGGGGCGTGGCAGCAATTCAATTTGGCCCGCTGAACACGTCCAAAAAATATGCGAAAATTTGTCCTCAGATTAAAGTGCTCGGCGAATGGAAAGCGAATGGTAATTGCGCTGACACCAAAATGTAATAGAGGTACAGTCACGATAAAAACAAGGGAAGGGTTACCTTTTCTTGGAAGGTGGGAATGGTAATGCTCTTTCAAGCTCATTTGCTCGTTTGGCAACTTTCAAAAGATAAGTTCTGTTTTGTATAATTAAAAGTAAAATGGGCCACCGAAGCTCTTAGAAAAGTCACCTTTAAGAATTGTTAGTTTTAAAGCCAGGTAAATATGACTGGACCTCTATAAGATACATTAACCTAACTTTCACCATCCGAGATGGTAAATTTTTGTACCCAGTAAATTTATTTGATAACCAATGAATTTTATTTACCGTTAAGCCGTGGCTTAATAGCCTCAAAGTTGATGTACTAATTTCTCATACGATACATTTGCCAATTCGAAATTTGTTTAAATTATTTGTCATATTCCTTAAGTTGTTAATTAAAAAATTTTTTAAACTGCCCGAGACAGAAAGTATGTTTCATAGTCCAAATATGATTGTTTTACTTAGGGGGGTCACCCCAATACTTTCTGTTTTGAAACCCTAAAAACTAAGAGCTTCAATTTTTTTTTTATTAAGTCTAAAAATACTTTTTTTTTATTTAAAAATACTAAATTATTAACGACTTTTAATACTTTAAAGTGCCCTTGGTTATTACAAAAGTGGTTGCTGACTTTGGGAAATTGAAAATGAATAAAAAATGTTGTTGTTATCATTAAGAGTTTGAAGTATATGTGACATGGAAAAATTCTGACTTGATAACCAAAAACAGGCCTTTGGAAAGCTTACAGTCCTGAAATTAAGTAGAAAGCATTAAAAAATGTTTCAACATTTTATTGACAGTCACTTACTTGATAATTGCTTGTGGAAATATGTTTTCTATGAGACCACATATCTTTAAATATTTGATTCTTTCCTCATTATCATTGTATAAACTGGGTGAATCTTGCCTGAACCTAATCAAAGTTTCCTGCACCTGTGTTTCCATTGAAAAGGTGTCAATTTCATTGGGACTTGTGAGTTCAGGCATATGCATTTTGGTTTCGACGACATAGTACAAAGAGTGGTTATTTCGCTGTATTTCTTGACGATCTCCAATTGCGAATATCCGAGAACGATCAAGAGCAACCATGCGATGTGCAGGCTGGGCAAACTCTGGGTCAGAGCAAGTGTAGATCACCGTATGTCCATGACTACACAAATCTAGCATCAAGTGGAGCACAGTCTGCTGACCAATTGCGTCTAGCTGGGTGAAGGGGTCGTCTAATAGGATAAGATCGGCATTGCTCATTAGGGCCAAGCCAATACTTAGACGCTTCACTTCACCTCGACTGCAGACTGAAAGCAAGTTAAACCGATGTTTGTACAGGCCGAGAACTCGACATAAGCTGGTAGCCTCATTCTTCAAGTTTTTGTTCTTTATCCGACGCATACGCAACATCAACTGAATAGTTTCCAGCACTGTCAACGACTCACATAGCTCAACCTCCTGGGCACTGTAACCGATGGAGCTGCAGGCTTCAGGATCCTTCTTGAAGGGGTCCTTTTTCGAACAGCTTATTCGGCCCGAGCTGGGAGAATGAATTCCAAGAATAGCTTTAATCAGAACCGATTTACCGGCTCCGTTTGCACCAAACACGCTCAGCATTTGGTAGCTAAAAATATTGTATTGTAGAAGCAGCAGGGGCACAAATATTTGACTTTAAAAGTTCCTCACCGACCGACCATGAAGTTTATGGCCTTGAGTGCCGCTTTTACGCCAAAGAGAACACTCAAGTGTTCCACGTGCAAAGCTTTGGTCTCTATATAATGACGTTCCAGGGTTCGAACACGTGACTTTTCCATTATCCAGGTGTTTTCAAGCTCATTTGGCTGAGAAATATTTAAAACATTCTGGTCGTACTGGCTATCCGGACTGTGAAAATAAAGGTCTTACTTGATTGTCCAAGAAAAGAGTTACCACAACTTACTCACTATCCCAAAGATATTTTCCGCGGCGTGGTCTGCCCCTGATTAATTGTGACCTTAGGGTCATATAAATTGATATCCACACTATGAGGGTCAATAGGTAAACACAGCTTAAATGTCGAATGTGGTAAAACTTCATTCCACCGGTATCTATACATATTTGGGTAAGGTTTTCAAATCTTAAAGCATGTGTTAAAAACCTTACCGCAACAGTTTGGTTCACTCTGGCACTGATCCGCGTAAACACTCGTTTCATAAACTTGCTCATCTCTGCAAAGCCATACTTTCTCCGATATACCAGCGATGCGCATCAAGTTATGCAATAAAGCATAAAACGGATGAAAGTCCAGGAATAAAAGATAAAGCGAGTTAGGATCTGCAATTGGCTGCATCTCGTGCACCACAATGTACACCACAATGCCAAATGAGTGCAACACGATGAGCATAAGATAACTGTAACGAATCTCTGGCAGGACGATGGACATAAGTATATTAATGCTAAACACACATAGGGCAACGACCATTAAAACGTAGACATAGAGCACTGTCCAATAAAATATAAAAATATAACAATTAATATGTAATGCATATACGTATATTATTAATATGTATATAATAACAAGCCAATCAGAACAAATAAAAACCACTCACAAAAGATATCAGGATTCATTAGTACGCCCCACTGAAGGAATATGACAGCTACGTAGAGTGGAAAAAGAGCTACTGCCACAACAAGTATATCATAAATTAAATACGCTATGATCATCCACCTCATCTGCATCCCTGCAATCAGTTCAACATAGTTGTAGCGGCTTTCCCGCCTCAAAAATGTCATATTGAGGAGTGGAAGGGTCCAAATAAAGCAAAAACAGAGGCTCAGGCTGCTAGCGAGTATTAAGTCATTGTCAGAGTGCAAGTGTAAGTTATGTACCGTCGAGTAAGCCAATGGATCTAATTCCACCTTGATTCCTGAGCCAGATCCCACAAGACCACTGAAAAGTAAGATGAAGAACGTGAAGGATTGATAATGGTTATACATAGGTATCAAAACATACACTGCCAGAGAATCCATTACAAGGGCCAGGCTGTGGGGCGCTGAGTGTTGCCATTTTTGGTTGAACATGGCCACGACCTTGTCTTCGGCAAAGATGGCAGCTGCGAGAACGTCCAAGTCCGACAACATATTGTGGTCAGATGCATAGCCACGCATGTAGGTCGCAATGTCCAGATCCGCATTCACTTCTTTGGCTCCATTCCTGGTGTATTCTTCACCAGCGGCTATTAGTGGACTCCTGGACTCAAGGGACTTTTGTTGAACAAGAATGATTCCACTACCAGGATCCAGAAGGGGAAATCTCTTTGCTTCCAGTTGATGGCGATTGTCCCGAAGATAGGGCATGCAAAGTGCCCAAATGGCCACCAATGTTGGCAACACAATTTTGAGGAGTGGTAGAAAGCTCATTCGGATGTCAACCATCAGGCGCTGGCGAAGTACTTCCCAAAGGTGGAAAAGCGGTAAGAAATATTTACCATCTGTCGGACTTTCAGTGGAAAATATGTGTGATCCTGGGTGGTCTCCAAAGGGAAACCTTGATTCCTCATTAGTTATCAAGTTTAGCATAATGCTGTGAAGGCTGCATTCCTCTAGTTTTAAGTTGTTTATATTCAAGTCCTCTTGAAATTTTGGTAAATTGTCAAGCAGATTGTTTAAATCAGTTAAATTTGTATATTTTATAAGAAAAACTGCGCAGTCGCCAAGCCTTGACTCTAGCTTAACATCAGCTATGTAGTTTTGCAAAACCACTTGCACCGCATCAAAATCGCAATGTTCGTTTCCATAGAGAGTCTGTTTGAAATAATGTTGTTGGTAAATTAAATGAGAAATTCTTGTTCTTTAACCATAATTGTTATGTAAAAAGATTAATTTTAACCCAGACTTACCAGTCGATACCCATCACTGAATGTCTTGCACAGCGATCCCTCTGTTCCATGGGATAGTAGTCTACCCTGAGACAAAATAGCAATCCGATCAGCAAGACTGCTTGCTGCTTTTGAACTATTGGTAGTTACGAAAATGGAGCGGTTTTTCTTTTGCTCTTGAACAAAACTAAAGAACAATTTTGCCTTTGTGTCATCTAAACCATCCACAGGTTTTTCGAGCATAACGATGCGAGTTTCTCCAACGAAGGCGCAAAGGGACTGCAGAAGACGTTTCTGTCCGGTAGTAAGTTTCCCAACTTCAGTTTGCTTCAAATCTTCAATTTGCAAGGAGCGAAGATATGACTTTACTTCTTCTATGGCTTTGGAATGTTTAAGACCACGAAGCCTGCTCAAAAATATTAGAAGGTCCAAGACAGTAAACTCGGAGAACAAAGCGGTGCGCGACAAGGAAGTGCCAACGTTTTCAAAGGCCTGCCTTCTATGCGAACCCACATTGTAGCCAGATACGTAGACTTCTCCAATGGTGGCCCATATCAGTCCGTGCGCCATCTTCATGATTGTGCTCTTTCCGGATGAATTATTGCCCAGAAGTGCTACCACTTCGCCGGGGTACACACTTATCGAAAAGTTTCGCACCACATATCTTCTTCCATACTTTTTCCATACGTTACGAAACTCAATAGTTGCATCACCTTCGTTTTTTGTATGAGATTGTGTCCTTTGATTATCTATTTGATCAGTAACATCGATACCTTCCGACACAAGCTGATTGGAGATGGAGATTGGCTTTGAATTATATGCCTGCAAATTTTGGTCAATTTTCCTCAGTGACCCTTGTCTTTTACGCTTTCGTTGTTTAAGAACTCTTCGCACTTTGATGAAAAAACGTGCCAACCAAATCCATGAATTATTAACCAAGATCAGAGAGATCAGTGTGCAAAACAATGTTTGTACACAAAAACATCCAATAACTACTCCTAGTCCATAGTCAGTATCCATAAAAATGTACGAAAAAAATTTGCTATTGGGTACGTTGCCTGGGTAGTCCTCGATGTAAATCAATTTCCTCAAGCCCCGGCTTAAAGTTACATTGTAAATAATTACTGCAGCTACTTCATACAAAATATGTGGGACCAAAGATTCGTCCAACAAAAATGGAAGCGGCATAAGAATCCATATAATTGGTACCATAATAGAAGCTGTATGTGTTCTGCGTATTACTGTTGAGACAAAAACGACAAAACTAGTAACAGATAATCCATAAGAGGCGAAAAATAGTAACACTATATGCCATGGACACTTTTTTAATGCTGAAGTCCCTCCATTCCACTCAATCTGAAAAGCAAACACTTTTGTTAAAGTTACATTTGTATCAAAAAGATTTTTACCTTTAGTATAATTGTGATAAGAGCAGCAATTATAACGAACTGACAGAAGACATTGAAGAACCAGGATAATATTTGCAAAGTTGCACTGGCGTTGTTTATTTGCATTACGTAACGCTGTCCTCTCTCATGTTCCTCCACAATCAGCTGGAAATTAAATCCAGAGAATATAAATGGTTACTTAATTGTTATTTCTTATTTATTAATTCTTAACCAATCTGAGATAAAGGTGCTTAAAAAATGTATTTTATTTTTTTGATTTATTATGTTTTAACCATATTATTATTGCTTTGGTGGATTTTGTTATTCCTCAGATAGATATCAAAACAATAAACACCTGTTATCATATTGAAAGCTGCGGAAACTAATTTTTGGCTAACGTAAGTTACTATTCGAGAAACATGTTATTCTATTTTTAGTAAACCTTTCTTACTTTATTTTTAGTTCACTGATTTCTTTAAAATTTCTATTAAAAATTTCTATTAAAAATTATGTTATAAGGTGTGTATTTACCTTAACTAGTACGACGACAGAAAACATAAATCCAAGAAGCATAAGTAATACGGCTGAGTTGGGTAATCCACTGCTAATTGCTATATTAGCATTTCCAACATCTTCAAATCGCCGAAGAAACACTTTTGGAAACTTGGAAGCCTTGGATGCAGTCTGCAGGTACTCTGTACTAATATAGTACTGGAGTGCCAGAAACCCCTCCCGTAAGTAATCCGTGTCTCCAACGTCCTCGATTGCGTCGATGGTGATATTGGACATGTCACGCTTGACAAGTAAATCATTTACCTTCCAGCTGTCACCAATCCAAGTCCGTTCATAGTTGCGTAGCTCTGATGGCATTATTAACGCGAAATCCAAAACTTGAGGCAGACCATTCTTGGACTCATCTACATTGTGGAAACAAACACTAGCGATATATTGTTCAGAAGAAGCGTGAGTCCGCAAAACATTGCAATTTTCAAAGTCTGCAATTTTGTCTGCAGCGATGGAAAGTTTTGCCATGGCATCTCTCATGAGTTTTTGAATGCCTAGATTTGAATTGGGTGCATATGCAACCATTATTTGAGGTACAAATACATTTTTTTGAACACTGTCGGAAATCGAAATATACAGACGACAGTCTAGCTTAAAAGTTGATTTTATACTTACTTTTTGTGTACCATGTTCTTTCGTCGAGCATTTATTTTATCGATCAGCGAACTCCAGCTTAAGTCCAATATTTGTGCATCGTCTTTGTTTGAATGGTTTTTTAAACTTTGTTCATTTGAGAGACGAAAGTATAAAAATAAAAGGGACAACATCACAGGCAATATTACCGACAAAAAGAAAACTAGCTTGTTACATTTTTGTTTTTGGAAGTTCTTCCTAACCAAAATCCAAAATATAAATACATTTTTACAAAGCATTAAAGTCGACATTTTTAGGTTTCTTAAAACACCCAGACAGGTACAATGATTGTACTACAATCTTTTTAATTTTATATTTAAAGTGACTTCTAAGGCAAAGAAGTTATGTATATATTTTTTGACATTTGCTTTAATGTTCAATCTGTAAATATTTTTGTTTTTATAATCACAAATA